>PKRV01000116.1:2141342-2307426 GCA_003709505.1 Hyphantria cunea
ATATATATATATATCCTACGCTTACCCAAGTATTATATCTCATCCCATCAGTCACGTTGCACTTGATCGAATGATAATGAGGCTGTTCTATAATTTCACTGGGGGCCTAGTGACCCGTAACACAGGTATTCCAATACCTTTCTCGGGCACTAGTCTCTCACAAATGTTTGTTTCAAATGTATTCAAGATAAGCATCTACACTGTACTGTATACATCTGTGATGAGAAAATAAATAAAGTATTTAACAGAAATAATACCTCTCAATTTGTTTGGTTGGTGATTTATATTTATTTGACTTATACTGTAACTACCATACTATTAATTATCAACCTAGGAGGCGTGTTACAACTTATTCAGACCTATTAAGCTACTTACTACTACAGAACGGGTTCTAGTTCACGGTCAAGGCTCAGTAAAACTATAGATACTGTTGAATGTATGTAGACATGTATATACGTTTATAAATCTATGTTTGTATAAGATATGTTTATTGTTTCGATATTTATACATAACGTGGCTCAGCTAAGCCACGAGGTTTTGTCCGGCGTTGTTGTTGTGGCATTACAAATACAACAGCGGGTAACACCGCATGATAAAATTGGTCTAAGAAGGTACCCTAAGTAACCTCTTATATCATCAGCTATCTGCCATTAAAAGTCCCGTCCGAAGATTGAAGATTGATTCGAAACAAGAGAAACAGATAATCAAAAATAAAAATAATAAGTTTTTTGATGTAATTATTTCATATGCATTTAGTGAAACGCTGCATTTTTTAAAATACAAACAGACACTTTACTTTTATTCATTTCTATAAATATACATATATTTCTGCTTATTCTTTAGTAGTTGTTGCACCACAACTTACCGTTTGTTATTACTGTACAATATAATCCATGCAGGTTGTCTGTACAAGATAGCAGTCTGTGATAAAACCGTTCATTGTGCTGTTTCCTAATATATTTCTAGATTGTACTATATTTTTAATGTACGATAAGAAATATCTATCTCTCTGTATATTTATCATGGTCACACTGTATCTTAGTACATCATCATCTTCCTAGCCTTTATTATTCCCAAGGTTTAGGGTGGACCGGTTTTACTTGAGCAGCAGTACACGGAGCATCTGACATCTGACCTGACCTGACCTTGAGGGTGAACTGAATTCGAAGGTTGTACTATTTGTGAGCATATTTAAGAGCACTGATTTCCCAATAACAATTGCCATATACGTTCATGACAACCGGGACCGACGGCTTAACCGTGCTCTCCGAGGCAAGGGTGGGAAACACCGCCATATTCTATACTCCGGGCTGCTATTAAGGATTTCTTGTAAGAAAAACCCAACAGCAATCCGACCCGGAAATCGAACCTGAGACCTCTTGATCTGCAGTTGCTTACGCTAACCACTAGACCATCATCATCGTCACAAATATCTTTAAATTCTCTGTTTTCTTAGAATTTTTTTTGACCTCTCCATCCTAGAGGGGCCAGCCAATGGCCCCATGAATTATTTATACGACAAGGTACGTTGGATGTATTTTTTTGACCCTGTATCCCATCTTAATAGATTGGAAGTAGGTAGCTACTTAAGCTTTATTAAAATCTTTGTTGCATCAATAAGTTTCTCTATTTAACTTGAACTGACGTTCTACTCTGCAATAATACATTTTATTATTATAAACTAGCTGACCCAGCGAACTTCATACCGCCATATTCATTTTCGTGAAAAATTTCTGAATTACCAAAAAACTTATTCAGTAAGCCCGTGTTAACTTCCCGGAGGGCCGTATTGTATACGACTAAGCGGACTAAGAAAATATGACACCTCCAATTTTCTTTCTTTTTTTTGTTAAAACCGTTGTTCCAACAATAAGAACATATAAAAAAAGAATTATCCAATTTGGTTAGTAACTGTCTGTTTGTTATGCTTTCGCGGTTAAACTGTTGCACCGATTTCAGTAAAGTTTGGAGATACTTTGATCCTTGGGAAAGGACATAGGCTATTTATTACCGCGACTAACGACATACAGGTAGGCGAAGCCGCGGGATGGTATATAAACGTTACCCTTGTTTATAAATCGTAAGGGAAAAAGTATACTATACTGGTAATAGATGATTAAATAAAACTTCTAAGAAATACAATATTAATAGAAAGATAACACTATGCATTATGAAACATCCTTAAGCGTTTTCATTTATTTATATACTGAAATGTACATTGATTAAAGATAAGTACATAAAAAGTACGTGCCAATTAGTGATTTCTACAATCGTGTGTTATCATGATTAAGTTGCCTTCTATGCTATTGATGAATTTGAATAATGAACGAGTCGATAACAGCAAGGGATAAAACAACCTAAAATTAATAATTTACAGAAGCACTTCGAGTCGTCGAAGTCGTCGTTCGAGTTGAGTAATCATACGCCAAAAATGCCTTACATCATTTTGGAAAAGAGCTGATACTCTCACACTGTTGGACCGACATTAACCAAACAGCCAGAACCATCGCAAGGAAACTGGCTTTGAAATGAAAAAAACCGCGTCGAAATCCGTCCATCCATTTGAGAGCTAGATGCTACATACAGATACACACACGAAAACCTTTTAACATCCATTTTTTGCGTCGGGGGTTAATAATGATGAAGTAACTAAATGTGGCGTGTACCTATTCTAATTAGGTGTACTATTCTAACTATTGTACTATTTTTGATATTATCAAATTACCCGCTACAGGTGATAACGTCAGGATCGAGTTCTTTATATTCTGTAAATTAATGTACTATTTATTAACAGTAAGACTAGGGAAAAAAACATTTTTTTTTAAATACAACGCCCCGACTGTTGGACTGTATCGCTGGAGATTTTACAGATATAAAAGAAACGAACACAAGGAACACCCCAACTTAGAACAACAATAGGTTTTGAACCTACAACATTCAGCGCAGTAGAAAGCGTTTTGGCGACCTCTTAAACCATTACGCCATCCGTGCAGTTATTCCAAGCAAATATTCCGATATGTGCCATGAGTCCATCGGACTGATGTCATGGTCTCCTACAAAAGCGTTATAAAGCAATTCTTTGTTTGGTTTTTATTAACCGACTTCAAACAATGGGGAGGTTACTAATTCAATTGTATTTTTTTAATATTTGTTACCTCATAACTCTCGACTGGATGAAGCGATTTTGATGATTACCTTTTTATTTTAAAGCTGGTGCTTCCCTTGTGGTCCCATTCTAAGTAGTCTAGTTCTTGAATTCGGTTTTTATGTTGGAATTTGTGATTATAGTCTGGAAGGAAGGGACCTAAAGATCACCCTTTAGTTGCCGGCCCATGTATGACGGCAGTCAGATACCTTCAGGTAACGAGTCTGCTTTTTGTCCCTGTAGAAATAAATATAAACAAAGAAACCTTATAATCCTTGCTTCACAGTAGAGATTGACAATTTAAAATAATGGGCATGTAAAAATAATTAGATTATCTGCTGATTAGGTACAGTACCTGGATAACCGAGCTTAGCTCGGTATCTTTTTTTAGAGAAATTTGTCACCGCCTGCATACTTAATTTAAGGAAAGGCCTTGGCGTCGTTTTCATTTTTTAAAACCTTTATACGAGATGGATACGGCTCCAATTATTTTTATGAAATTTTGTATGCAATGGATATCAAGGGCGATAAATCGATCTAGCTTCAATTTCAGAAATTTTACCAAAAAAATACCACTCTAAATGTGGTCATCCAGGCACTCTAAATGTATATAAGTAGGTATTATATAATGTACCGAATATTCAATTGTTGATACAGTGTTACTTCTTAGTATTTTGTTAGGAATTTCTTTTGAAAGATAGGAGTTTGTATTTGAATAAGAAGATAAACTTTAAAATTTCCTTAATTTGTTTGCAATAAATTGCTTTTATCCTTCTAATTGCCTTAGACATTAATAATTACCGCTGCACCATATTAAAAATAATAAAATATAAAGCAAACTTATAGAATTAGGAATACGTAGATGAACAAATAAGTGAATTATAAACATACAAATTATTCGATAAGGTTACAAAACCTGCAGAGATACTATATGCTTATCTGTCATCGCACGGAAAGTGTTTGAAATCATAGTTGAAAGTCATGTTGACGTACGATGTGAAACATTTAAAGTAACGTCACATTTCAATTGTGGTGAAAATTCAGCCATCAGGATATAGATATCGCTTAGTGGTTGTGGTTAACTGTTCCATGTTATCAAAATTTTATTTTTTTAACAAATTTGTATGTAGTTTGTTATCTAAAGCAAAGAATTATTATTATTATTAGAATTATTATTACTTGTTGTCCCAAAGCATGGTAAAACAAAACGATTATAAGTGATATGTATGTTTTATACTCGTGGAACTCGCGCCTAAGTGGTAACCGAGTAGCTTAACACATTTGAAAGTTAAGCAATCATACGACTGTTATTATATGAATGGGTGATCATTACTAACTCTCGAAGCACATGACCATGTTACACAGTCGCGTCGGCGTCGGTCGCGGGTGCCATATGAAAACCTGTGACAATTGTAACGGATAGTTGGAGCTTTAAAAGAGTCTTACAACTGTCTTTCTACAGAACGCCTAGTAGTCGAGTAGTGGAGATCTAATGGCTATCGGTCCTAGTAAAAAATCGAAGTTCAACCGCATCGCAGCAGACTTAAAGGCGATCACAATCTAGTTTGTGAATAGGCTCTGCGGCAGAAGTGTAAAGTATGTTTCATTTATATTAATCAACAATAGATTATAAACAAATATTTTTTTCAGTTCATCAACTCGTAGATAATGTTATCGTGTCTGTTGTTTGACACTCGTGAATGTATGTTACCGCAAGTGAATGCACCTTATGTTAAATGGCTGATTAACACTTCAGTTCTTATCCACCCGCACTGTGATTATTTGGATAGCGACGGATTAAGAATACGATTGTCACTGTATATTCATTTTGTAGATGTCGTAAGACTGGACAAAGGGAGCTAGCTACTGGCCAGCCTAAAATAGTAAATAAAAAACCTCCATTCTAACAAAAAGCTTATGTCAAGTAGTAAGTGTATTTTCCCGCTTCTATAACTATTCTGCTTAACCTACGTTCACTCACTCTCACTATATTTATTTTTAAAATTAGTATAGCAACGCATTACGTTAAAAAAATTTAATGTTAGTGAGTCTCTCCACTATTTTAACCACAGGTCCTCAACAACCATCAACAACTCATAATGTCCTACTGCTGGGCTCGGGTCTCCTCTCAGGGTTAAGGCTATACGTCCCCACGCTGGCCAAGTGCTGGTTGGGGACTGGCAAGAATACGTTGTGGCTACGTATCTTGCCGTTTGGATGTTATTAAGCCGCCCGAAGGCCTCCAACTATGCTTCACGACTGCTTTCGTATGTAACAACCACAGGTCACCTACTGCTAAATCTACAAAAGAGGGGTTTAACACCGGGCGCTCTGTGGCAATACGGCACTCTCAGTTTCAATTACATCGGTTGAATTAAGTCGATAGAAACCAAAATTAAAAACCTCATATCTAAGGAGCATGTTTAGTACTGGAATTAAGGACTATTGATCATGATAGGCTCTAAACCTGTAACAAATGTATAGAAATCTATGCTTAAGTTGGATACTATAATTCCATTAAGAATAGGTAGATTGTAGTGTAGTTTTATTGTAGAAAGAGCTATAATTGGTCGATGAAATAACTTTAAAAGCCTTCGTTTAATTATTGCAGGCATACATCAATAACTCGACGCTTCTGTCGCGGTCGTCGTTCTCGCGATGATAACGAACTTTACCGATCTAACAGCTTCAAGTTCGAGAGATTTCGGAGGGAACCCCCTGCTGAAGAGTTCGCTTCTGGCTCACAGGTTAGTCCATTGGCAAATGTATTTCATGGTTTTAGTCGTTTTCTAAAGCGGCGTATAAATGTCAGTGTTTAAAGGTAAATTTACCTATAAACATAAATAGTAAAGTAGAATTGAGTTTTCCCTTTTTTAACTTAAGTCATATAGGCAGAGGTAACAAAACCTCTTTGGGCAAACATTTATTTGCGACACTATTGTATTTACAAAATTATGTGACTTATAATGACTATTAATCCTTTTGTCCATGGTTTAAAGTAACAGATATTTAAATTGGCATTTGGGGATAGAACCCTATTTATTCATACAGCTCTATGTAATCGTGGTTCTGAAAATTTGGATGTGGGGTTGGTACTGAAACGGTCATGTTGCTATCACGATGTTTAGGAAGATCGGCCAGTCAGAGTAGTGACTGTAGATTAGTGTAACATCTCTTGGTCAGTTTTAGAAACAGACAAATGAGATGACATTGAAATAAAGTCAAGTCACATTAACGAGTCCTTTTCGCTTGGCCTAGTGGTGTCCAGTGGTCGCCACACTGCTTCCTACTGCGCCAAGTGTTGTGGGTTCAAATCCTACATGGGACAACACTTTGTGTGATCCATAAATTGTTGTTCTAAGTCTGGGTGTACTTTGTGTCCGTTTCATTTATGTTTGTAAAGATCCCCGCGACACAGAAATTTTTATTCCTAATGCGGGAGGTGTCTTTTAAAAATAAACGAAAAAATAAAATAAAATGAAATATTCCATAAATAAAAATCGATGTTACCATTAAATACTAACAAATAATCAACTAGCTATCGTGATCACCGTGATTAACTATTAATTAATTTAATGGTGAATTGTAACGTGTTGCAGTTTTTACAATTAATAAAAAGTAATTGAAGTTGACTAATTCCTTATTATTATACAATAAGTATGACTTAATATAAATAATTTTATTGCAAAGTGCAATTAACTTTAATTGTTATTAATTTCAGTCATAAATAAAAAAAATAATTACTTTTATAATCAGTCGACGCTTTGATGGAATTTATAATTGATTAATGCTCAACTTTGTTATACCTATACTCTTTTTAAACTTTTATATTGCGTTTATGAACCGTTACCAAATGGACAGTTCTTTTAAAGTGTGCAAACGCATTATGAGAGCATAGCGAAATCTACATTGTGTAATTCCACAAGACAATTGCGTCATTCTTATGCCTAATATTATTATAAATATTTATAAGGTGTTTTCCTAGCAGTGTTATCTGGCATGAGTTCTGTTGACATTATATTTATTACATATTTTATGCCAACTTGGCTTGAGCATTTGGTTAACAGCATTTTGCTTTATACGTAGAATTACATTCTCAAGGAGCCATAAAAGTAAAAGGAAAGTCTATTTTGTTATGAAATGAAGGAGTGCGTGAAAGGGAATTTCGAGTGAGAGATGAGAATGGAAGAGAAAATCTAACGTGACCTATAAAATGATGATAACTCATGTTTTTGGCTAAGATTTTCCTTATTCGAGATCTCTCTCAGTTTTACATCATAATTCCCGCTATGAAACCTTCAGAGAAGAGAAGGTTGAGATTCCCTCAAATTTAAAAAGACTGTGTCCCCTAAAATTATCCTTCTGCCTGTCTATGTATACTTTTAGCTACCAGGCCTGTTGTTCTTACTATTATTTGACAAGTTGTATTTCATTAAATTAGCTTTTTTGGGCTGCATGTTTATCGCTTAACGCAGCTAAAAGTAGCCTATGTCCTTTCTCAAGAATCAAGGTATCTAGATGCCAAATTTCATTAAAATCGGTGTAATGGTTTGGGCATGAATGTACGACAGACAAATAGATAGACTTACTTTCACGTTTATAACATAAGTGTGGATTAAAAATCTTTTATATTTTTGGCATATACAATCGATCGATTATGTTACTTCTACTCTTCATTATTATTTACTGGATGGCGCAGGGGAATTATGTACCGCCAAATTTTTTTCAAAATTTCTTGAAAACTTATTTTGATAATTATCCTCAGGCCTCAGAAAAATTACTTCTCCAGTTATCTTCTACTTTTTTTCTATACAAACCTTTTCATAACAGTAATGAATACATAGAAAAAAAAATTATCCAATTTGGTGCAGTCGATCGGAAGTTATACACTTCGGCGATTCATTCTTCTTTATATAGATAGATGAGCCTTTACTTATGACTTCACTCACATTATTCCATCCCTTATAAGCCATTTTTTCTTAATGAAAAGAAAGGTCTTCACTATCAATCCCTGTTTAAGTGTAATAAAAATCTGTATAATCGTAAAAATGATACGGCAGAACATTAATTAAGTCAATCATAAATTAGTTTCTATAACTATATATATTATTTTCTAAATTCCTATCTTATTCTTTATTCTCTTCAGATAAACAGCCTCGAACAGAGGTAGTCTTTAATGTTACTAAACAGCCTTTTACTTACTAAATATTCCTAACTTGGTATAATAAATAAACAAACATGTAAATATATAAAATCAGCGAAATCCGATAGGTATTTTAATGTCTTTTGTAATCGGTAGGTACAATTTTTATCGATCAATGACATGATTGTTAATTTGTTAACAACGTCTATTAGTAATTATGTAATTATTTATTGACACTATTAAAATACAGAGTACAATTTATTATTACCTACATATTGCTCCGTGCCTACATATGGCGAATTGATGAAGGCGGAACTAATTTCAACGGACTTTCAAGTATTGTAACAGGTAACTGCTCGACTACATTTCCTCGTTTCATTCGTTATCATTTTAAATATGTTTTATGTATACTATCTAAGAGTGTATGTAGTAATATGTTTTTTCCCTTTTGTTACTTTCTAGAATAGAATGAAAAACCAGTAGGTAGCATTTCGAATCCCATCGTAATCTGACTGCTCTCTTTGTAATCTCTTTGCCTATTGTAAAAATTTCTTTCATATCGTAATCAAGCATTTGTTTTCATTTAGACGAATGTGATAATAATTACTAGATATGTAGATAGTAACGCGTATTACTCCTATAACAGCATTAAACCATGGGGTCTAGGTTACAATAAAGACAAAAATACCCTGACTAACCCCGTCAGAGGCCCAGGGCAGAATAGTTGAATGAGGTCCTTAGTGTGAAAGATTTTTATTAATTTAACATTTGTATGTACCCTTGAGTATGTATCTAAGTTTATTTGATTCACATTTTATAATTGACGTTTGAATTAGACCTTCATGTACAGTTTGGCAAATAAAATACTTTTTTTCAAAAAACATGTGATAGAATTTAGAAAAAAAGACTTATTGATATGTATTTTATGCAAGTAATTTACTGAATTGAAAAGCATTCCGCCCAAGCCTCCAATGTTTTGAAAGACCTATACAACGTACCCCACACTATGGAAGACACAAATAGAAAAAAAACATTACCACCACTTTACATGTACACATGTCGGCGGCGTAATTAATGTGAATACCCCTGCCAAATTTCAATTTTCTAGTACCAAGAGTTTTTTTATCTAGTCCACGGACAGACAAAAAGGCTGAGTGTTTATTCGACGTATTTAGGTGCACGAGATACGAGAGAAAATAAATACAATACATTCGTTTATGGATTCCCCTCTAAGACGGGAATTCCCCGAGCGAGTAATAGACGCGTTCAATATAAAAGAATTTTAGTACCGTCTATACAATATAGATGGCTGTAGTATTTTAAAGGTGGTGAGAGTAAAAAACTTCGAAACTGGAACTTAGATAGATAAGGCGGTAAAAGTAATTTTAATTTAAACAATGTAAATTATTGGTACAGGCTGAACTTATTTTGTATTTCTATATTGTATATGTACTTGTACTTATTTGTCTACGGGGCCTCCAATCCCAAACTTCTTCTTAAATAGGTACTAATATGTTTGCAAAGGTTTATTTACAATTTGGTCAAGGGAACTTGCAGCTATTTGGAGGCCACCCAGGGCCAGAGCCTCGGGGCGTACCGTCCCCTTCGCTCCTCCCCTTGGTCTGCTACAGAGGTGTCAATCTATTTGCCGGTTTCAATAACCTATCTCTAAACCAGCTATAGAATACATGCTCTTTTTTCAATATGATTAATCCAATACTTTCATTTCGCCCGTAGTCCACTTGATATGTAGGATCATTTTTTGGCTAGTTTTGGTTGTAAAAAAGCAAGTACTCTTTTAAGGTAAACTTAGACGGAAAGACAGATACATAACCATTTAAAATAGAGTTAGGCTATTGGAAAATGCCGTAAGTGAAATACCAACATATAGTATATATATATATTGATGGAAATACCCTAATTAACCATTTCTAAGTTAAACAAATCTATGTACCTATACTAAGTTAATTGTTTTTGTAATGAAGGACCTACTGATTAATCTTTAAAGATAGATAGAGGAACAGCAGTCACTAATCGTGTTCTCTCTTATCAATATGACTTACAATGGTTTGGTTCCATTTTATCTTCATTAGAAAATATAGGAAACTTAATTATACTCGCGGCTTCGCTCAAATTAAAAAGGTCTTTGGGAGCGTATTACGTGTTTATTCTTAACTACGATCTGACTTCTCCCGTGTGTATGTTGGTTCTTGAGGTAAAGTTGGCCATGGCCTTTCAGCAAGAATCAAAGTATCTTCATGGCAAAATTAATTGAAATCGGTGTAATTGTTTAGCCGTGAAAGTGTAACAGACAGAGTTACTTTCGAATGTATAATACTACTAGTTTTTACACGCGGTTCTGCCCGCATGTATGTCGCCTATCGAGATTTTTTTTTAAAGTCAAGCAACCCAATTGGTCCTACTCTGCCTGATGGAAATCCTCAGTGCGAAATTAGCATCTAACTAGGCCGCCATAAGTCACCTTAAATGCTTTTTCACGTCCCGCTTAAAGGACTCGGGATCATAATGGGAGAGAAGCACGTACGTGGTGGTACTGAGTTCCATGTTTTGATTGCTCGGCGTAAGAAGGAAGAACCGAAACGTTGCGTTCGAGAGCGTATGTCTACTATTCTTAAAAGGTGACTTCGAAGGCCAGCACGTGTTGTCCAGTAGAGGAAAGGAGAAGGGGGGACCAGTTAGAAGAGATATTCAGAACACTGCCCATTATACAGGCGATAGAGGACTGTCATAGAGGCGATATCTTTTCTAAGGTTCAAGGATGTCGGTGGCTTCGGGACTACCACGATGCGGTAAAAAGTAATCTATGTCCTTCTTTCAAGAACAATAGTATTTCATGTCCAATTTTATTGAAATCAGTGCCGCGACTTAGCCGTAAAAAAAAGGTTAAATTCTGGGAACTTAGCTCCATATTCCCCTATAATGGCATGGTAATTAGCATGCCGTTAATCAGAAATGATGAGAGATCAGAGTTAGATGAGGTCATAACATACATCACTTTACTTCAGTTACTTAGTATCACTTAAGTTTTTTATTATCTTTATATTTAGTACCCAAAAACTTTTCACACTATTCTACATTACTCTAAGATAGATGAAAAACTTTTTCCTATTCATGGCGACTATCATGATGGGAAATCAGTTTTCCAATAATGTTTAGGTAAACGTTTTTTCTTGCACTTTCATTTATTACTTTAGTTTGGATGATAAAAAAATAAGTACACGTATTTCTAACTACTTTTAACTCAACTTACATCTATAAAAGAAACGGTTAAAAGAAAATTAATTCTTCTTTGAGCATCCTTTCTATCGTTCTATAATCGAGTCCTTAGAAAACTAGAGGAGCAGTTGAGTGTCGACTCAGCAAGGCTATGCTGTATGATATCCGGCCGAGGTTGTAACCATGAAAGCGTTACCCACTTATCTAGATGAGCTATCTTACTCACAAAGGATCCACTTTACAAAGTCTGCCCGAACACTTTTCCTTATAGAAGCTTGTATTGAACTTCAGAGGCGTCACAATATACACGGCATTCGGACAAAGTTGTGTTAGCGAACTACGATTTTATCTAGACTATGTTTTGTCTCTCGCATATATATATATTTACATTGTAAGAATAGGGTTATATTGGCCTAAAACTATTTCACTTTTGTTTTGTAAGTGTTACGGATTTATTATTATTATTTATGGACCTGCCAAAATCAAATCATGAATGGGCCGGCTCGACCGGAGTGATACCACGGCCTCACAGAAAACCGGTGTGAAACAGCGCTTACGCTGTGTTTCATCGAGTGAGTGAGGATACCGGAGGCCCATACCCCAATCCAACGCCCCCTATCCCCCTCACCATCCCCCTTCCCCCAGGCCGCCATAGTGTGGGTCACCATGCTGCATTGTTCTTTTTCGCATTGAGGATGGTGACCACCACTCTTGGATTCCGCTCATGCTTTCCATCAGGCAGGGCAGAGTCATTTTGGAAGCTTAATATATAAAAAAAAAGCAGAATCTGTGTGGTGGTTATCATAATCAATGTGAATACAGACAATGCAACAATGCAGTATGATGACCCACACCACGGAGGCCTATTTTCCATGAAATGTTGGAAAACGAACAAAATATTATTGATTTCTCTGTTGTGTAAATATTATTTTCATCATCACTTTTATATATGACAAAATTCTATATTCTATAAATTGAATAATTCGAAGTGTAATTCATTAAAATCATCAAAAATTTGTAGCATAAACGGTTGTATCATTTGCTTCAAGGGAATTTCAGCTTGATACCTCACCTTCACGCGTTCTTGAGAAAAAGGATCTTGACAGACAGATAGACGACAAACTGATCCAATAAGGGTTCCGTTTTTTCCTTTTGACGTACGGAACACTAAAAAGTGAAATAGGTTTAGCAGGCATGCGAGTTGCGTCTTATAGCAATTTTAACATCATCGGAATAATTTTAAAAATTGACGGTTATCGTAAACTTGGGTTTTCGGCCACTAAGAACGAAAGCTACTCGTTAAATCGAAGACAGCTTGAACATAGCAACGACAGTTTAAATTATTCTAAGTTATCAAAAAACAGAAATTAAAAAATTGATTATTTATAACGTTTCTTAACTTCATAGAAATCGAGAAGGCACCTCAATCAACACAGTTTATTGCAATTGTATCGTTATTCAACCATGACCTATTTGGTTCTGATGTTATAATCCAAATGCCAACTACTACAGTAGCAAAAGTATAAAGCACAATTTATTTATTCGTATCGAGTAACTTATTCTGTTGTTTATCCATAAACATTATTACACAACTCGGGCTTGTTTGATTTAGTTCTATGTTAAGCAAGAAGAGCAGGATGGACATAATCTAAATAATTTCTATTAAATGATCACGTCTTAAGCTCTGGATCAAATTAAGTTTCAATTGTTTTCAAATTCGTTTTTATCAAGATGAAGATTGTTACTCTTCTTGTTTTTTTACTTTACGGATTCAGATTAATAACCTTCCTAAGGTCAAATATGATATTTGTGACTATAATGTGATGATGAAACTAAATTATTCTAATGCTTTTAGGTTCAAGGTTACTTATTACAATTAAAAGGGATAGGTTATTACGCCATCTAGTAAGCTTTTGCAAACTAAAAGGCGAAACTCACAACTACTTTCGTCTGACGTAATGTATACAAAAGTCAAGAGATGGCGCTGTATAAATTTTGTTGCAGTAAGTTTCTCGAGTGCACACAGATGACGCTGTAAGAGACAAAAGCTTTTTTATGTATGTACATGTAATCGACTCGACTGTTGTAAATGTGGTTTTTCATATTTTATATACAAAGACGTATATATGTATTTTTATCAGTTGTCTAGTACCCATGGTACAAGCTTTGCTTAGTCTGGGACTAGATGGCGTTGTGTGTGATAACTGTCCAAAAATATTTATTTATTATTTTATTATTAATATATCAGACACTCAGTCAAGGGCCTTAAGGTAAATAACGCTAATCGACAGTAGAGTCGACGCTCAAGTGCAACTCAAGGGAGATTCCGTTGTAGCCAGATACCAAGGCTTCACAGAAAAACGTGTTGCTTTTCAAGTAATGTCCATGGTTCCCCGATGAAAAATTTTCATCTATTATCTCCGCAACTATTGAGGTTAAAAGACAAAGTTCAAAAACTGTGACCCGACTACGTAAAGACTTTTAATTATTTATATAGTCTATGTCACCCGGGCCATTATTACTAATCTGTTGACACCTGATTCATTGAAATCAGTTCAGTAGTTTAGGCGCTACCGTGGAACATACAAACACATATAGACTACTACCTTCCTTTTGGATTCGCCTTGGTCGAGTAAAAAATTATATGGAAAAAACTACGCAAAACAATTTTATTAAAATCTTAAATTAGACGAAATCCTATAATAAATCATGTATGGTTTTAAAATAACATGGGAAGTTATATTTGTGCATTCAAACTTACAATGTTGAGTTTGTTACAAATATGCTAGTCATTTTTTTTTTTTTTTTAAAGACAACTCCCGCATTAGGAATATACATCCCTGTGTCGCGGGATCTTTACAAACATACATGAAACGGACACAAAGTACACCCAGACTTAGAACAACAATTTATGGATCACACAAAGTGTTGTCCCATGTAGGATTTGAACCCACAACACTTGGCGCAGTAGGAAGTGGCGTGGCGACCACTGAAACCACTAGGACAACCGTGTAGTCAAAGCACGCGAGTTCAATTCGCACTCGTCTGGTTTTGAACTTTACTCAGGTCTTGATTTATATATTTATGTACGAAGTTGAAAATTGTTCTGACAAAAGTCTGTTATCACAAAAGTTCTTTTCATTCCGGGCAATGAAAGGAGAACTAAGTTTTCCGCGTTCCAAGTTTATGACTCGGAAAGTTGTGAGAAGGATGTTTTTTAAAATTCGCTTTGTTTCAAGCCGCGTCTTTGTGCGTTGCTAATTATTAAAACGATTTTTATATCTCTGAAATAGCAAACAAGAGGATTGTATTTACAGACGCTTTTTTATATTAACTTATTTATTAAAAATTTTAACAAGCAACCATCGTATTCACCTTTGAACAAGCAATTCTTGTATACTTGTATATATCTCGGCAACGGCTCCAAGTATTTCATGAAATTTAGTACGCAGGGGTTTTGGGGGGCGCTAAATCGATCTAGCTAGGATTATTTTTTGGAAAATTTACCAAAAGAAGTACCGAAGTACCGTATCATCAAGTTATATGTAGTACCTGGATTAGCAAAGCTCGGTAATCCAGGTACTACATATAACTTGATGATACTGCCTCGTTGGTCGAGCGATTTATGCATGTTTCGGGTTTGAATCCCAGGTCGGGCCAAAAAGTGTTATTAAGTTTTCTGAACATAGAAATACTTAATAACAGCTCCAAGTTTGGAAGTTGGGGTCTGAACTCCGTGCCTCGGAGAGCACGTGAAGCTGTCGGAACTGCGCCTGATCTCTCCCCGATCGTGTCGGTTAACCGTTCCATCGGATTATGAGAGAGAGGGAACAGAGAGTGCACATGTGTTTGCGCACACACTTGTGCACTATAATATCTCCTGCGAAATCGGCTAGGAGAACATAAACTTGATACATTCATCATCATCATCATCAGCCTATCGCAGTCCACTGCTGGACGTAGGCCTCTCCAATTTCACGCCACTTAGTTCGATCTATGGCTTCTCGCATCCAGCTCCTGCCATACATTATAGAGATATTATAGCATACACTGCTTGCTATGATATCTAAAATATAAAATTTATCCAAAAAAATTCTAAGTAACTTACTTTAACAAATGAAATGTTTTCTTTATTTTGGAAAAACTTAAAAATAATCACATTGGTGGGTGGGATCCAAGGGGATTACCGCACAGAAAAAAGGTCTTAATAAGATTGCATATGTTACTCTTTATATCGGTCGTTATCTGCCAGTGAAAGTCCTATCAAAATCGGTCCAACCCTTATACAGCTGTATAGAATTAGCCGTATATAATTTCAAATTTATTTAGTAATAAACTGTTCATTTAAAATTACAATCAGACACTTCAATAAGTTCTATTTATTTGCATAGATGTATTTCGTTAAGTAATAAAAAATGTCAAAATATTTGTACACAATATCTGATAGAAGGGTGAACCCAGGTGCTTCCAAATCAAATATTGTTAATTTAACTTTGTATTGAAATTGCTATCGAATATTCGGGAGCATGGGGCGCACCGTACTTTCTGCGGTATTGAAACATAAATTGTGTGCACACGTTGCGTAGGGGACATTAATATCAACTGTCCTATCAATTACACTGGTGGTCAACGACGACAGGCTATCGAAAGAAAATACGTGAAAAATTTGACATATGACCCTAATTTATCCATAGAATACAACTGTAGGGTTGCCTCGATTACTTAAAACGCATAATTATTGCCAGTAAGAAAAAAATATTTTATCATATCTATACTTCATTGTAAATTGGTAAACGATTACCGCAGCCCATGGACACCGGCATGGCGTCATCGGAGGTGTCACAAGTGCGTTGCCGGCCTTTGGGGGATGGGGAGAGGGATGGGAGGAGGGGCTGGGGTATGGGCCTCCGGTATCCGCACTCACTCGGTTAAACACAGCGCAAGCGTTGTTTGACATTGGTTTTCTGTGAGGCTATGATATCACTCAGGTCGAGCTGGCACACTCATGCCGAAGCGTGAATCTGCCATGGTATTTCAGTTGTTTTCTTCTCATATAAATTTGTTCGCTGTTAACTGTCTTTATCTTAGCTGTTTTATAGTGCTCTTATGGTTATATTTTGATTTAAGCTCAACATTTAAACAAGTGATTTATTTAAAAAGGATTTTAAAAAAAAAGATTTTAACACTCGTTAATAAAAAAATTACTCTAAGCCCTTTCTTTGGATACCCATATTTGGGGGGTTGTTCAGAAATATGTAAACCGCCATTTGGTTACGGCGGCCATTTTGGATTAATGGTAATACCGATTATATATAAATGCATTATCATCAGAACTATAGGGAAATTTCAAATTTCAGCTCAATCCGAAATCGGCAAGTTTATCAATCAATTTAATTTGCAAGGATTGATTACAGATAAACATCGAGACAGATGAAACTAAATAAAAGCTTGTAAAAAGGTTCTTGAATAAATTGATACGTCATAACAAAAACAGACCTAATTGCTAATAGCAATATGACCTTTTTTCACTATTTTAATAGCATTTTTAATCATCAAAAACTAGCGTAAATTGAAGCTTGAAGTTAACATTAAATAATTTTAAACTTAGCTAAAACAGCCCTAACACAATTTCCAATAAAAAAACCTGTGAAACGTACAACCTTTTTCTATGAATCTACCCTTGCACAAGGACAACCCTGTCGGCAATATAAATCACGTTATCCCCGTCGTGATCGCGATTGCCTCATCAACATACTAATGTTACACGCCAGATGTGCCCGCCAGACTTATAAAAGTCTGCCAGACCTTGTAAACGTCGGGGAAAATTGATTCGTGTCACTTTTCTTGCGGTACTATGGGTCGTATGAAGCTGGGCTATCGTAAAATTATTTGACCGACCTGCCCCCCTAGCTAAGTTGCAAGCGTTTTTATTTCTGTAATTAATAACGCCTATATTTTCGCTAATACTCTGTCTAAGATTACTTGGTCTAAGATTAGCCAATGACACGTGAGAGTTTCGGCGTTAACGATTGCAGAAAACAGAACGCTTGCAACTTGGCTAGGAGGGCTGCTCTTCTTGTGCTTAGTGATCCTGTTGAAACAGAAGTAATCGAATCGATTCCTATATGGAATAAATCATTATGTGATAAACACGATAATTATAGTCGATTCGTCGGTTTCAGAAAAATAAAACGATCATTTGTTCTATGCCTAATTGTAATTTATCTAATAATAAATGTCACTTATTTTTATATGTATGTTTTAAAAAGGATTTACGTAATGCATTTTTATCAGAAGCCTGATTGCTAGACCATATGGCCGAGTCTAAAATATCTCTAGTATCTATCATAAAGTAAAGTACCTGGATGACCGTGCTTTACTCTGTAGGTTTTTACTAATTTTTCTCAAAATTAATCCTAGCTAGGTCGCTTTAGGGACTCTGAAACCCTGCATATTAAAATTCATGAAAATCTTAAGAGCTGTATTCTTGATTCAGATTATATATATACAAGAATTGCTCGTTCAAAGACATTAAATAGATCGATGAATTGTTCTATTGAAGTAACTAGAGATAAATAATGAAGAAAGAGCTGTAACAATTAGCTTGTTACTACAGACAAATTATACTAAAACGTTTTCTAGTCAGTTTTAGTTTTCAACAAGGTATCTTTAAGAAGAAATGGATTTGTAATTTAGGTTAGAATGCCTATGTGCTAAGTATATACACACTGAAGTGCAGTAGCAACAATAAAAGTTTATAAAAACCGTAGCGCAGTGTGAGCTGAAAACATGGTGCCTACTCTCGTTATGAGAAAACTTAGTACATTCGCTATTCCACGACGATGGTTAAAAACTTACATGTCTATTACATACCTACATACACACATGCCTTATATTATGTTTGAAGTTTGTTCTTGTTTGAAGTCGATAGATTGTTTTAGTTTGTAGATTTAAGTTTTGTGTTATATGTCAGTGGTTGAATTTGTGTGTTTGTTAAGCGTCAAGGATTTCCAGCTTAAGACTTAGATATCGTTTTAGTGATCTTGAGTTGGTTTGCTAAGAAACTTTTGGTCTTCAAATTAACCTATAGGGACCGAATAAAATTGTAGACATGGAATTACGTGGCTCCAATTTATTACTACATAAAAGTCATTGTGTGTTATACATAAATGTACACATTATTGTATTCTTAATGAATCTTGTAACGCTGTATCTTCAATCATTTACAATCTTTTTGTAACTGAAGTAAAACCAGTCGTCGCTTGGAAATTAATACGAAATCAAGCTTCAATTAACGCTTTGACCTTGTGCTCCCTGTATTGTAGTTTTTGAGTGTAATTGTACAAATTGCTGTTATCCTGAAATCCATAACCTTTTTTTATATTCTTAAATTATTTAAATTCCAACTCATTTTGTAGCAGCGGAAGTCATTTGAAAGAGACCAGAATGCAGTTCGATATAATGACAAAAATGTTGTTTAATTTATATAGTTAAGCCCACAGAGGAATGAAGTATAAAATTATTCAACAGCCATTACCCGTCAAAAATCATTTGCAAAATGGCCGTTAAACACATGATTCGTGTCGCTAGTTTTTAACTCGATTTCAAAATGCGTATTATAACCCGCTCGACAATTCCCTTCGGGCCCGCTGTAATCAACTTCAGTTTCGGATACGTAGTAATTGAAAATGTCGAGTCGGTGGGATGTTCATTTTCCACTAATTAATCGCTGTGATGACATTGCAGCTACCCCTGTGGTGTACGCATTGATGTCTATGTGCTGAGCGGCTTAGGTAGCAAGCTTCGTAAGGATGCTTATGCCATAATACATATTTATACCGATTTTCGTACATTTTCATATATTTTTATATAAATCAAGAATACCTTAAAAGTAATGGTTAAAAACATTAAATAGTTTCCTGGACCATCGAGACAGTAACTTTTAAACACACACACACATTCTTTAATACATTTTATATCTTGGTCATTTTATCGATTAAAAGGCGGACTATACCTGTGAGCATGACGCGACGAGAGCAACCTACTCGAATCGTCAGGGATTAAAAAATAATAATTACGTTAATTACAGTTCAGAAATCTTATCTTTACCACATGGTCACGGTCCGCTTATTCAATTGCAGCTGTTGCAGTTTTATCAACAAGGTTACAACTACATTTAAGCCGCCTACAAAAAAGTTGATGATCGTAAGTCGACACTATTTTTTTTCGTTTTACCTTTACACTTGTTCGCGCAGCTACTCTTCTATTTTCATAAATGTAAATAAATATATATATCTTCAGACATTTTAACACACGACTCATTTATGTCTATTGCTGATTAACCAGTGAGAAGTACCAGTGAACGAAGAAGTAGCAATACTGAAGACCACCAATCCTTGTTTGAATCTGTTTAGATCCTTTTTCGTGTGAAAGCCGCTATGGTCGTCAACTATAATGCATGAATATAATAATAACCGTTGTGTCGCGTATGGACTATACTATAAATTATATTTATCAAACTACAATAGAAGGACGTAGAACAAACTAACATAAGTCAATTTGTGCAGAGCTATAATGCACAATTCTAGGGTCCGTAGATCTTTGTTTCTTTATTTGTTTATTTTTTTATAGTTCGTGTATAATTAAATAGTCTATAAATGTACTTACTCGACCGTCCGAAATGTGCGTGACCGACCAGTCCTTTTTGTCGCTTGGTACATTTTATTTGCATACAAACATTAAAATAAAGCTTAAGATATTATCAATTTCAGGCTGTCATCATGTAAGGTGATTATGACAATTCAACCTTCCAATTAAATTCAATTAAGGTGTTGCTGCTTTTAAAAGATGTAATAAAAATAGGGATAAACTTGGCAAAAGTAAACATTGTTATAAAATTAATCCGTTTAAAGGTTTGTAGTACTGCGGTGTTTATGCGCTGTAATTAAGAACTTATATTTAACAGTTTTTTCAATTTAAATGCGAGTTGTACTCCCGTTTAGTATTTATCAGGATTTAAAGTGTTCAAATCCGAATTAGTTATATGCAATAACTAATTCGATGCGAATACTTTATAAGTACCAGAGAGACCGGTATTTTGTGTTCGGTAAATTTTCTAAAAATGAATCCTAGCCAGACCGACTCATAGTTTCCGAAACCCCCTGCATATTTAATTTCATGAAAATCGTTGAAGCCGTTTCTGAGATTATTCTGAATCTTGGAATCGGCTGTACATATATATAAGAATATCTCGTTTTAAGGTATTAGATACTGTCAGAATCAATATAATAAGATTTTATCGTAATTACTAACATATTCGTGGCACGGCCGTGTTTCAGCGCTTATAAACCACCTCGAACGGAGAACACTACGAACCCACATAAAACTAATTTCTAGTATTTTTTTTTGTTATTTTTCTCCAACTGCATGATATTATTGATGCTCAAAATCTGAAAGAGGACCCTCAAACAGCGGCAATCCTCGTGTTGAGTTGCTGGTGTCCAGCCAGCCGCTCCTTTGCCCTATGATGAATATATAATAAAATATAAGAATATATATATAATCAAAGTTATTTTAACTAAAATTTCTGGAACATAAATATATCTGCATAAAGCTTCTACCTTTGCTCTGCTGATTGACCGCTGTCTGTAAATAGAAGTAATTAAGAGCTTGACAGGTCTTATGCCGACGAAAAACATATGCTTTCACACGAACCCAGTTCAAGTTCACGGGCTTTAGATGATAATAATTTACTTTGTCTGAATAGTTGTTTAGAACTTAAAGATAATATCTTTGTGGTTACCGCCTAACCAGTTTTTTTGCTACCTACGCGAACAACACATGATATATAGGGTGTTTAGTAATATGACTCACAAGCAAATTCATTATTTTAGACTAGAATAAGTACCGCATATATTTAACCGACTCCATAAAAAGTAAGGGTATCTTTTTTATATTTATTACCTCAGTAGTCTGTAATTTTTAGGTGGTTTGGCTTTCTTCTTATCTTTTTATGTTTCGAAAGACAAATTTACAGTTTGATTCCAGTTAAGCTGCATTTTCTGCTGCTTCAAGTGGTTAAAGGTATTGGAGTGGATTTTTCTAAAGTGATATCATCATAAGCCTACCGCAGTCCACTGCTGGACATAGGCCTTTCCAACTGCATGCCACTTGGTTCGATCCTCGGCTTGTCGCACTCAGTCGTCTTACGCGGATCATCATTCCACCTGATCTGGGGACGATCTACACTTCGTTTGCCGAGACGCGGTCTTCACTCAAGAACCCGTTTACCCTATCGGTTATCAGACTTGCGGCTAATATCTCACTTCAGTCAAAGTGATATGATAACATGATCATGATCATAGTTCTATAGTCCACTGTTATTAAAATAATACAAAATTTTAATAAAAAGAAACGACTTCAAGAACTAAACCAGATTGAAATGAGATCACACGGAAAACAACAGCTTTCAAATATAAAAAGAACCATCAAAATCGGTTCACTCAGTCGAAACTTCTGAGGTAACTAACATAAAAAATACAATCGAATTGAGAACCTCCTTCTTTTTTAAAGTCGGTTATAGATACATTTCTATTTCAGTTTTCGACAGAACACTCTGTAGAGTTTGCTTTTGTTTTGTTTGTTATCGCCAAAGAGTCTTCTCACGAATTCTACAGTATACCCATACATGCGCGTTTGTGAATAAAAAGAGTTAGGAAAATAGAGTAAATAAATTCGAACGAGAAACCCGCGGAGTCTCGATAATCTGGGACATTGTATTTTTTATGTTTTGAATCTCGCATAAAGTTGTGTAATCAAACAACATGATTGCTTCATTGATAAGGAATGATTAATGTTTAAATAATAAATGAGGTGCAGAATATTGATATTGACTACTTTATGAAGAACTCGTCCACCTCATAAAAGGTTTCAACGTCCACTTTAGATGACAAGTCGAACTATAATAATAATAAATAAATAAATATTTCGGACATCTAACACCCAACGCCATCTATTCCCAAACCAAGCAGAGCTTGTATTATGGGTACTAGACAACTGATATGAATACATAAAAACTTTTTTGTTTGTAAATACATACATATTATACACAGAAAACACCCAAACTCCGAAGCAAATATTTGCAGATCATACAAACATTTGGTCCGACCCAGGATTCGAACCCGAGACCTCATTAACAGCAGTCGCATACGCTACTACTGCGCCACCGAGGCAGTTTAACTATGTTTGCTTATTACTATTTAATAAGGTTTCGTCTCTCCGTGATAAAAAGTTTAAATAAATTGTAGACTTTACCAATTTTCTCATCGACAGTAATAATCAAAATATCTTGCTAAACAGATATAATTTGTAAACGTGAGGTAAGTGTAACGCGTCAAACATAAATATTTTTTTTATGGTGTAGGAGGCAAACGAGCAGACGTATCGCCTGATGGTAGGCGATTACCGCCACCCTTGGACACCCGCAACTCCAGAGGCGTCACAAGTGCGTTTCCGGCCTTTTAAGAAGAAGCACGCTCTTTTCTTGAAGGTTTGAAGGTGGTGATAGATGTGGCGTCTTCCACATACAGCGCCAACAAAACATATGATAACGCCATCTACCGAAGGTATACTGAACTACGGAGCAATGTAGTGTACTAAGAAGCTACCAATCCTGCATCGCGCAATAGAAGTTCTCGCGCCGACTAACATATATACCAATCTCCAACATCAACCGTTAGGTAGTGGCCCGCCAGGCATGATTACCTCGCCTGGTCGGAGGAGCCTCACTTTAAGTTTGGAGGAACATGAAATTCGTTCCTCCTCAATAGATAAACACACTGACTGAGGAGAATTCTTCAGATTCTAGACAGAGGAAAGGTTCCTATGTGTTCGGAAATTCCTTTGACATTCGCTGTTTATTTATCTACTTGTACTAAATATCATAAAACACACAGACATTTAGTTTTTATTAATATGGTGTGACTATGTACTCTATAAAATATTCAAAGCCTATATTTTGTAGAGTACATAGTCCTTGTACACTGACGTATGCACACATACAGTGCGTAAACTCCTAAATTCGAGTATAACCATTCATCACTTTCAGGTAACATGGCAAACGTTTGGTCCAAAGCTAAATTCATGCTTCTTGTGTTTGCATCAACAACGACAAAACATATGATATTGCACAGATGTAGAAATGCACAAGTTCAGTCCTACGATATTATACTATTTTATATGCTAATGAAAAAAGTAAGTAATGAAAAATACAGATTTACATATTTATATAAAATAGAATTACAAATAATACGTTTAATCAGCGGTCTAGCCTAGCTCGTTACTAAACAGCGCCATTTAACTAGCGATTAGGAAACCTAACCTGGTTTAGATTTTTTCTTCTAAAACAAAAAAACTTACTTCTAAAACAAACAAGACAAACCCTCATTTTACGTGATGAAACCCCTCCGGGCCTTCACCCCACCGGGGTTTACGGTGGGGCGGTGTATCATAACATTGTCTTGCCAGTCCCCAACCCGCACTTGGTCAGCGTGGAGATGTATGGCCTTAAGGCCATGCATCTCCACGCTGACCAAGTGCGGGT
The DNA here is from genome assembly GCA_003709505.1 of Hyphantria cunea. Classification (NCBI taxonomy): domain Eukaryota; kingdom Metazoa; phylum Arthropoda; class Insecta; order Lepidoptera; family Erebidae; genus Hyphantria; species Hyphantria cunea. Next base: position 2,165,469 of record PKRV01000116.1, read on the forward strand.
TCGGGTCTCCTCTCAGGAGAGGGTTAACCCAGCAGTGGGACATTATGGGTTGTGGATAATACATAGAAAACACCCAAACTCCTAAACAAATATTTGGAGATCATACAAACATTTGGTCCGACCCGGGAATCGAACCCGAGACCTCAAGAACAGCAGTCGCATACCCTACCACTGCGCCACCGAGGCAGTCAAATATAGTATAAATACTATCGTTATTTTTCTATTTTCTTTTCATTAAAGATGTTTTGTAATAATATTTTTTCTTTATATTTACATAGCGTTACTCTGGAATCACTCTCTTTCATTAGGCAAATTCTCTTTTTATTTGGCAGGGATCCAAACAATATTTTTCTTTAAATTCTTCTGAAAATATACTTGTAAATTAGTAATTCTTAAAATCATAAATACAATATTATTGATATTGTCGTAATTCAGAAGTTCAAAACATTATACAAATATGAATTAAAAAATAGTCAAGACGTAAAATCAATCTCTAAATAGCTTCTCCGCAAATTCCAAGTATTTAACTTTGTTGAAGGACATCAGCGATAATAGTCTATGGTACGTCTAAACTTTTAATTAATGTGTTATTAAACTAATATATTGTCTCACACTTTTTGTGCTACTGAATTTTAAAAACGTAACATGTCACGAATTACGTGATACTCCATAGCTTATCTTTGTTATAAATAAATATATAGGTGTGGTTATTGAGATAAAAAAATAGATATGTATCGGTATAATGGATGCCCTGATCGTGACACGTCGCTGACCACACAGATCTATTAATGAAAGCGGCCAAACTATACTGACATGAGGAGATAACAAAAAATATATCCCCGTATATTGAAAAATAGAATACAAAAGAGTTGATTCGCTTGCGTGTCAAAGAATGTCAGGTTAGCCGACTGTCAGAATGAAAACTAAAATAAATACTTTAAACGCTTTTCTGTTTTCAAAACTTTGTAAGGACTCTTAAATATTGTATGCGCCTATACAGTATTTTAGAATTCTTACAGTCTGAAAAGTTTTCTTATTATTTTTTGTGCATAATTTCCTTAAACTCTACTCAGTTCTCCTAGCGATGTAAAGATACACAAGTATATTTACAAGGATTTTTTACGAGCACTGCTATCTTTACATTGAGATCAGAAACTATTCAAACCACCTAGTATATAGGTATCCTTGTAGGACAAAGAACCACACGGATAGTTTCATATTAACATGAAATAAAAATATAATAGAAAAAATAATGAAAATATTATTAATATAGCCAAGCGTCAAGATTATTCTCCATATCATCGCTTACTAGTAGCGTTCCCAGAAAACTGGCGGAATTGCCACGCTGAATGACAATACAGTTTTTTCATAGTAAAAAAATTCAAACTACTTGACATGAAAAGCGTCCCTTAATATAATTCCCTTTTCAAGTTACCTATATATTTAATTCTTAGAAAAAGCAACATCCTCAAAGCAGGCATTGAGTGATATTTTTCATGAGTTCCTTTGGATTTTCTTTACTGTCCGCCTTTGTATTGCCTATTCCTGGATATTGTGTTCGTCATGTCACAGAGGGAGTAGTTTGGTCTGGCATTTGTTTAAACAGGGCGTGTGAATTGATTCCTTCGATATTGGTAAAGTTTGTTGCCGTAAATCCCCGGCTAAATCTGGATAAAGGATAAATGTCTCGACACACTCGTCTCTTGTTTAGGAGTTTGTTTACTTTTGTACGGCTTCAGAAGTAATGTGGCGAATACTTTAAAATATATTTGTTTATTTGATATTACTTAATACTTGTCAGAATTTGCAGGGATTGATTTAAAATTGCGTTAAATGAGATGAACCGAAGCGAGTCTTACTATACAAAATACATTTTAATATTACTTGAAATATTTGAAGTGTATACTTCTTTATGTTACGGATACTTAGTATCATTAGTATAAGGAAGATCTTCTGCGTAGCGCCGCATGCGGTAGAGTAGACGCAGGCAGGAGCAGATAATCCTGCCGCCGTCTGGCGCGTGCTCCAGGAAACCGATAACTACCCCGATGCAAATAACTACGTTGAATTATGAAATCTTATTGATTTTACTCGTATTTGATTGGTTATCACCTACTATCTATGTGCTTAGGTTGAAAATGTGGTGAATTGCGGAAATTTTGAAAGGTATTAAGTCCGGGTTAGGTGCGCATTTCGTTTGTCTATGGATTGTGAGTGTGCTATTCACAATCTATATATTTTGAATGAGTGAGTGAAATGGAATGAGTCATCTTTTACTATATTATTACTACAGGCTGATGACACTCCTACCAAATATTACTGATTTTAAAGCACTAAACTCGAAGTACCAATGTGTTGTGTGTGTCATGGATGGATAATTTTCAAGAAACGACGTATCCTCAAGATAAGTAGTTTGTTATTTAATATTATCGAATGGTATACTAAATGATACTAAATAACACTTGGTAATAACCAATAACTGTGAAATTATGCGGCAAGGGTGATACTGACAAACGTGCATTAATATAAATTCCATGTTATTGAAGCGTACAGAATTATACCTACAAATTAATGCTTATTATAAAACAAAGACCAGTGTTTCGACTATAGTAACCCACCACATTCTTTGCTTTAAACTCATTAAATTGCTCCTTGCCACAACAAAGCAATTGGGGTCAACCTATAGAATATTTGCTTACATCGTTTCACTAGAGATGAAAAAGCAGAGTAATGTGCTTAACTCTTCAAAGTATTTCTCGACACGGCAAACCCACATTACATAACCTTTGTTAGCAATAACCGTTATAGCCAAACTTTGATCGTTTGAGGACCCTAACGGGTTTAATGATTAACAGTCAATAAAGGAGAATAGCTACTTGTTATAACGATATCCTAAACAATTATATTTAGTTTGCTTGTAAAGATTACGTTTTATATGCTTGCTAAGTGAAGATAAAGTGTGTAAGAATGTTAAAATCTTTGTTGTTGGTAGCTTTAAAGGTGTTAAGAAATAACGGATTATATTTATGTCACGATTAAAAAATATTGTATTGTCTTTCTAAAAGAACTAATTAAATCCCTTTTGAGATGTTATTGATTTATGGGGCAAACTCATAATTCAATTTACGAGATTACTAATGGTGCTATTTCTGTCGTTGTATTACCAAACTAAAATTTCTCTGAATTAAGTTAGAAGATTTCCAAAATGCGGTTCTCGTATGTATGTATTTCGATGACGACTATTTCTATTGTGACATGTCTAATTTTAATCAATCTTCGGCGTTTAGAGCGTCGCGTCGTTCGATAGATAATTATTTTAATGATTTTCGGTTTTGTTTAATTTGGCTTGTTTTTGAAGTATGAACTGGAGTATAAGAAAAAAAAGTTTAAAAACTTAAAAATAGGCCTACAAGAGTAGGTTGCATACAAATAAACAAATATTGAGATGAAGCATATAAAATCAAGTTAAAAAGTCTGTGGTATAACGATTGCTGACTATGTTAAAAAACCAACCAGAATGTTAATAAACATAAAATATTTAAATTCACAAGTCATTTTGGCGTGTCTTACATAAATAATACACGCCAAAATGATCTACTCTGCTTAATGGAAAGTATGAGCAGAACCCAAAGTGATGGCCACTATCCTCATTGCGTGGACAATGCAGCAAGGTGACGCACACACTTTTTTTTTCTACATATAATTACCAGATTTTGGTTTCAATTACTACTTGTGAGTTTAAAATTCTGCTATCCCAACATATTCGATTAAAGCTTCAGTGTATATTGGTTTGTTTCTTTTTCGTTGTTTTGTTTCTAGATAACATTCTCTATTACACAACTCTTCAAAGATATGTAAAATCAAATCCTCTCGTTTGAAGGGTTCATTACAGTGTTGAAACTAAAAGCACTTCCGAGAGAAAGCTTTTGCTTTTACTAGTATACAAACGAAATCAGATGTTTGGTAGAAATCATTCGGCTTCTGTGTCTGCTTTGATCTTTTGGCATTAGAATTTACATATTTTGTGTGTGTTTGTGTAACACCTCTTTGATGTTCTTTCTTTGCGGTTTGTGTTCTCTATGAATCGACAATGACTTGATATAGTGTTCTCATGATTGTTTTATTTTTGTTTTTTATACGTAGTTTTGATTGATTGGTATTGAATTAAAAGTGTCAGTGTGTTGCATGTTTTTTGTTGCGGACGGTAAGGAAAAATTAGTTATTACTAAGTTTTGAGAGTCCATGGATGTTATGAATAGTTTCTTGTTTCCAACAAAAAAGATTTTGAATTCGAAGTCGAAGAATACTTACTTACTTATTGACTCTTTTCGAAGGTTATCATCGGGTGTGGGGGGCCCGTAGCTGTAGAGGAAACCGGTGTTGATGGTGAGCCGGTCCAAGTCCCTGTCAGCTTTCAATTCATTCATGAGAGTCTTTACTTAATATGATATAAACGAACTTACAAGGAAGAAAACACAGATAATCAGCGAGTTAATTCAGATCATCAGGTGTACTTACTGCTTGTTTGCCAATCTTATTAAAAAATGATTATAGACGATTCATGCATATTATTAAGTAGTGGAATGTATACATATACCTTTACAGAAGTTATTCCTCATGCAGGAGAGTTGTGTTAAATAAAAAATAGTGACTTGCAAATAACTCACTTTAGCAAATTATAGTGAACGTGTTTTCTTATATGGTGATATTGTTTCTCGAAACTATTCGATATGATATTGTGAATTTCTTTTCAATTTCAAAGCATCTCACATATTGAATTTTAATACAACCAACGGCTGTGCTATGATTAGACGACAGTGTCAAGCAAACGAGGTTTGCCTGAATATACGGCGTAATTTACGTAGTCTACAGACGCGGCGCAATCAGACGCGTGTATTGTGTAGGGCCCTTGGTGCTGTTCTCTTAGCACTAAACTCACAAATTGTACATATATATACATATATTTATAGATAAAATACTGTTAACTGTATAATGGTAAATTGTACATGTTATTCAGACATACTTTATGTGAGTGGTGGACGAATGAAACAAATCTTGATAGCCCTTGATTGATGTATCGCAGTTTATTTTCAGAGACGAATTATAATGATTTTATAATAGGGCTGAAGTGTTTATATAGGTACAAACTGTTTCATTTTTACGAATAACTGTGAAAAATCCGTGCCTCATTGAGCACGATAAGTGATGGAGCTCGATTGTCATGAACACCTATAGCGATCATTATTGGGAGATATTACCCTCAATTATGGTTCAAACTTCGAATTTACTTCGCTCACTGGGTTGCAGAGGTCCAACGTGAGTAGTTCCGTGGTATCACTAATATTCAGGTGAAATCGGTTGAACGAGTAGTCAAATATATAATAAAGCGGTTTGTCTATATAATAGAATAAATAAAATAATTAATGTTCATCCCAAATCCAGCCACGAAGTTAAAACCATTACCAAAAATTGTTTGTTAGGACTTAATTATGAGGAAACTGAATTGTTAATGTTGTGAAATGTACTGTCCGAACGTCACATATAGAGAACTCAGACACACACATACACTTACACACACACACACTCACACACGCAAACACACATACGCACACACTTAAAAAAAGTGTAATTTTAATTGTATTATACATAGGTTTTAGTTATTTTTGGTGGTTAACCTCTGTATTTGTTTTCTTTTTTTCCATAAATCACATGTAATCTAACAATGAGAGCAGACACTGATTTCTGTAACACAGGTCATTGAACCTAGCTCAGAGATCAGGGAGCTCAATATAATTTGTAAAACACTTTGTTTTATGGTAATAAATTTATTATTTATTATTATTATTATAAAATATTCTATATAATCATAAAGGCTAAGAAGCAGATAAATAATTCTAAGGAGACTATTCCTTAGTCTTTACTATTTTACTAATATTTATAATCACTAACAAAAGTCAATGGTATTCGTATTCTAGTTATCATATCGTAATTCTAGTTATCATAACATAAATAAGAAGACCTGAAAGCTGATTTGCTTGACTTAGCAACAATAATAATCCCAAAAACTTAGCTTATATCAAATCCCTAAAGGCTCTTTCCCTAAAGCTAACAGTGCTTGAGGTAATATGCACTGACGTGTTAATTTGAGCGGATGCATGCGGCGCCGATTATTAAGAGGGGAACGGTATGCATTTATTAAGTAGATACTTACGTATGTTATTTATATTACCTCACCTCCACACTTTGATTGCTTATATTATAGAAAATATATTTATACGGTGTCCCTGGTGGAAATTTAGCATTTACGTATATGGGTAGCAAGTCAGATCCAAGAGTGCCAATTTTGACCATAGACACGTTTATTGAACAGGTGAAGGTCTATTAATATTATTTTATAGATTGTACTACATAGTCCATGGCATCGCCTACGTGTATGTATTTTATGGTAAAGTGCAGCGAATATCCTTCCTCAAGAATAAAAATATTTCCATGCGACGCATGTGAAATCGATGATATAAAGTATATTGTTCATCTTCATCGAGTTCCCTAATTGTAAACCTAGTGTTCAAAATTAATAATTCATTTGAATACATAATAAATCCTTATGTTTGTCTAGATAACTAGTCTTGGATATTAGTGATTTTTAGGGTTCTGTTCCCAAACCGAGAAACTCAAATTCTTAAAGGGTCGTTTGTCTGACAGTATGTCAAGAGTACTTGTCTTAAAATTGTGTGAGGTTATTAAGTTTAAATGAACATCAAATGTAATGTAGTTTAAAAAAATGGTTTAATAAATTTAAAATATGGCCCTCAAAGTTTTTTATTTTAACACGTCGCAAGTAAAAGCTAAATCGCACTATTTCTACTATGACCATTTGATGTAAGCCTTGTAATCATATAAGAGTCAATAACCATGAAGGTCACAGCGCAAGTGCAGAAAAATGCAAATACAAAATTATAAGGTCTAATACCAGTTTTCGCAGAATTACTTGAAGGTAGGTATGAAGTACAATACTATCAAAATACTTATCTTTGCGGTCTCTTGAACCAAAGGTACCTAATTAGTTCATTGTCTTATCACATAAAAATGTTTATTGCCTACCTACCTCTGTTGATCTTGGACGATATATACTGCTTATTTAATTAACTGTGTCTTACAAAGAAATATTGGGGTATATCTTCATCTTCAAAATTGGCTGTTATTTTCATCATTACTAACCTCTTTACGAGAACAAATTATCTAAATAGACAAACGTCCACATGTCCACAGGCTTTTGGTCAAACGAGCGAAACCACCGTGTGCTATTCAGGTTTGCCTATTTTTTAAATAAAAATTATATTTAAATCTGCACCCTCCAATGCTATCGTTTGGTGACTTCACGAATTCATTAAATAAACAATAAAAAACCTGATAAATAAAATTATTTAAAGTGATTGGCTTTAAGATATCCGAAAAGATGCTATTTCTAAAAAGTAATAAGTACTTATGAACAAAAAGAAATCACTCAAAACGTTCGAAGTCTTAAAAGACGAATGCGTAATAAGGACGTAGATTTTTGTTTAATTAAGTTTCAAATAAAAGCAATCGGCGTAATTTGAATAATAATAAGAATGTTCGCCGGAGATTTCCATTGAGGGATTCTCTTTTGTTTTGCCCAAGAGATTCGCACTTCTATTTTGTTAAGACAACTGTTCGATGAAATTGTTCTGCCACTGTTCGGATATTTTCTTGTATATTTTAAGGGGAACTTAACCTTTTAGTATTAAGCTTTGTAAATTGAACTGATGAATTTTGATAAAGAGGAAGTTTATTATGACTTACGATCATAGCTGCAACTTTTTTTGATCTTTTGACCTTTTAATGAAACCTTGAGGTGAAAAACCAATTTCATATATTGATGGGGATGTACATCAAAGTAAAAGGACCAAGGAGGTGAAAAGAGATTTGGTAAGACACTCTCTTTAGATTTTAGTTGTTATTTACGATAAGTGTTCTACAGACACTACAGGTACTGACCAGGGATCCTGATTAAAGATACTAGATTAAAGAAACTTAAAGGAAGAGTACAGAAAGTAAAGCAACAACTTCTCTTTTTCATATTGATAATTTAATCGACAAGGTTAACTAATCGAATGTTATTATGAGTGCGATAAATCATTATCGATTTAAATCATTATACACGATTATCTTTTTTTATTCTTTATTCTTTTATTAACTTTCCTTAATTCTTGTCGTCACAAATGACACTGATTAATCAAATAGTTAAAAGGGTTTATATAAAAATCTGCTGAGGTTTAAGAATATATATTACGTACGTATTTATGTATCTAGATGCAGGTTCCGAGAACAAACATATTTTGTACTCTGAAAGCTTTGAACAACACAATAGAAATGAGATTGGGAGACAAGTTAAAAGAGTTTTTAATAGGTTGCTACAACTCAACAGATTGCTTTTGCACATCCATTTGTTTCTTCTTGATATAGTGTCAGTTAATATTTCAGTTATAAGAAAAAACAATAACTTATTACATTTCTATTCATTTGTAAAGAACGAAATAAGTTTCAGTGTCCAGATTACATAATCTAGCTGTTTTTTACTGAAAAATCAGTTTGACAGAAAATATAGGCATAAGAAGAAGCAGTATTATCATTTGAATAAGTTTTATTATTATTACTAAATAATTTATATTTACAAACAAAACGTTTAAGACGACCGGACAACGCTGTGGCGCCATAATAAGCTAGGAGTCTCTAATTTTAGATAAATAGCATGGGTTTATAACACATTTTGTTGGTTTCAGGCGTTTTCAAATAATAAGCTATGTAGTAAGACCATTTTTAAATTAATTGTGAAATAACAATAATAACCCTATTGACTCACTTGGTTACACCACTATATATTGCAGTTTCTTTATCTAATACTAACCGACCCGTGCCCACTTCGTTGGGCGTTAACCACCCGCTTATCTACGACTTAATTTACAAAAACTATTAATTTTAACTGAATTCTTTGTATAATTATAATAAAATATGGCCTATGTCACTACTGAATAGTGGCGCTTTCTGTTAGTGAAAAAAATTCAGGATCGGATCAGTAGTTCCGACGATTAACCGCTACAACCATACAAACAAAGTTAGAAACTTTACTTTTTTATAATATTAGCATCATCATCAACGACCCATAATGTCCCACTGCTGGGCTCGGGTCTCCTCTCAGGAGAGGGTTAAGGCCATACGTCCTCACGCTGGCCAAGTGCGGGTTGGGGGCTGGCCAGAATACGTTGTGGCTACGTAATCTATCGTACGATATTTTTAAGCTTTTAAGCCGCCCGAAGGCCTCCAACTAAGCTTCACGTCTGTTTTCACATGATAACAAACGTGACCTCCGAATCACGGAGACGCTCATGCTAACATGCCACCAGCGGTCACCCATCCAGGTACTGACCGCGGCGTCGTCGCTTACCCTCGGTGATTATTTCTAATCACCGAGTGCAACTGGGCTATGAGCGCCTCAATATTAGTGTAGATCGGTCTTAATAAAAGTTTTTGCTACATTTGCTTAAAATTGAATGAGTTTGATAAAGCGATATTCGTTTGTCAATGATATCCGAAAATTGATCATTAATCTATTTCAATTCAATCAATGAATCAATTTCAAATCACAACAACGACGCGATGGCCTTGTTAGGTAGACTTTTAAGTTACTGTTTCGGAGTTTAGGTCTACGTTTAACATGTACGTATTTATTAAAAATAAGTATAAATGTAATTATATCAATTGTCTGGTACCCATAGATAAAGCTCTGCTTAGTTTGGGACTGGATGGCGTTGTCATGACTTCTCACACGTGTTATGTCCTTATTCGAGTGAATGTTAGTGAGATTTTCAGAGAGAAACATCTGATTCAGTTTACTATTTAGTATTCTTTGTCTGGTTTAAGTGAACCTATAACTAAAATGCAGTAAGTATACCATTATGATACTTATCTTACCCAGTATCTGTGGAGAGCACTTCTGAAGTATGTTTTATGATCTCATTGATGTTAAGATCTATTGCAGTTACAATTTTTCTTAGAAAGTTTCCTAGCGTTACGCTTTCAATGCGGACAGTGAGATGTTCAATAACTTCACGCACGCAATCTTTACTTATGCTTTCGATGGCAGAGAAATTTTAGTTCGTTCTAGAAATTTTCACATTGTGAGTTACATTTTTAATGACATTTTCAATCAAATTGTGTAGCTAATGATTTGTTAGTTGATAATGTTATGATTCATATTCAATTCATAATAATCTGTAATATAAATTAATTTGAAAATGATATTAATACAAATTATCAATACACTTTAAATAATGATAGGCTTAGAAAATATTATTGTTTGTGTGTGTGTATTTATACAAAAGTATATTAATGTTTTATCAGTAATTATAATAAGTAAATTTTATCAGTAAATATAATCAATAAACAAACTCTTGCCCCAAACTAATTAAATATAAAATCAAAAATTGCTATGCACTTCGACTGAAGAGAAAATGTATGATTTTCAGCCAGCATATGAAGAGTGATTTTACCTGCACGTTAATTATCTTATGATTTTTGCTACAAAGTTTTTAGAAGTAATAAACTTTTTACTCTGCAAAACACTTTTAATTTCAACATTCTTACCCTAATAAATGCACGAAAAATATTTACAACGCAAAGACTACGTACACACTTACATGAATCACAGGAATTTGTATTTTAACGTTATACATAAATTGGTGGTAGATAGGTCTTCATCGTGGGTCCTGCTCGCCCTAGCGGAGGCATTTCATACATTTGTACAGGAGGAGGACTCAAATTTCTTTTAAGTCTATCAAAGTCGTCTCCTTCCGTATTCCTAATGTTATTATTTCTTTGCAAAATTTTATAATTTTTTATAGCACCACGCAGCTCTTGCTGATATATAGTGGGTTGGTTGCGGCTGCTTTTATCATCCTCCACTTCTTCATCGTCTTCATCAGTAAAGTATTGCGTATCAGTGTCTTCTTTACTACTGCTATATAGTTGTTTAGTTTTTGTTCTTAACTTATTAGATTCAAACTGATTTCTGGTTAAATAGTTCATTATATTAGCTATGTCCATGGGTCTGCTGTTTAATGACTTAAGTTCGTTGTAGGGTTTGGGATGATAGTGGATATACTTTGGGTTAGCATATTTATCTATTTTTGGCTCTGGGATTGGTTTTACTAGCAAATTTTTATTTTCCATTGTTTTTTTATTACTCGTTTCTTCATTGTTCTTGTTATTTTTAAATATGTTCTTTAAAAATATATTTTCTTTAAACATATTTTCTATGTTCATTTCAGTTGTTGTAGTGATTTCTTTTGGCAGTGTGTTTGATACCGAAAAAATTGGCTTAAAGCCGTTTTTGCTATCTTCATGGACAATGAAATCTGTAAACTTTATTTTATTACCCGTGCTAGGTGGTTCTTGTGTCATAAAACCATTAAGTTGTGTTTGAATTTTATTTGTTTCATTTATTATTTGTTTTTTGAAACCCAGAGGAATAACATTATAGTTTACATTAAGGTTATCAGCATTTTTGTTTTGGATGCTCGTTTTTCTTGATTCAAAAGCGTTATCATCGTAATTATAACTGCGTGTTACGATTTGACTGTGAGGTATAAATTGATCTTGTGTAATAAGTTTGAATTTCGGATTTTCTTTCACTTCTCTGTAAGAATCCTGTGTATTAAATGAATCACCTTTAATACCCTTGTTATAATTGTTACTCTGTTGCTTCATAAAAGAAAGTTGATCAGATGGTGCAATTTTTTCAGTTGAATGTTCGGTTGTAACAGGGTTAGCAGTATTTATATTATTTTTATTTGATTGATACGTTTCACTAACTTTCGGGTAACTATCTAAGGTATCATAATATTGTTGTTGATTATTAGAACTCTCGTCTAGGTCCGGGATTTCAGAAGTAGCTCTCGTGTTCGTATCTAACTGTTCTAACATTTTTGTGTATTGATCAGCAGTCATTTCACTAAAGTTTAAACTCACGTCGTCCTCACCAGACGATCTTGAAATTAAATTTTTATCCATATTTTGATTTAAGTTAGCATTAATACCATATTGCCACCTCCATAATGCTTTGTTACTTTCCTGATCTGCGTCTTTCATATTTGCTTCATAGTTCACTAGCTGAGGCATTGTTGGTCTTTCAGTAGTAAATATCCTACCAGTATTTTGTTGTTGTTGGGGCGCAGACGGAACGTGAGCGCCTTGTGAAGCCAGAAAAGTTATTTGTGGCGAAATTGTTGCACTGTTTTGTTTATTCAACATATGATCATGAAAATCAAATGTTTGAATAGGAGTTTGAGAACTAGCTGCGGCTAATAAATTATTTTGTGTGTTGGTATTATGTGAAAAACTATGTGAGAATGATTCCGGAGTTTTCCCTGTGAATAAATTACTGAGACGCGGCGGTGAGATTCCATAATGGTGTCGGTTTTCGCTTTCATTTAATTCATTTTCTTTATCTTCCACATTCCAGGACTTTAAGTGTGGTGGTTTTTTAAGTTCTTCTGCTAAGTTGAACTGTACTGCTCTGAAATAAAAAAAACTTTTTATTACTGTGATGAATCCATCTGGATTTGCTTAAAATTGTAAAAATATAGTAGGGTTAAACGACGATTAACGAAATACGTACTTTAGTATTTTTCTAAACGTCAATCCTTAGGGGGTAAATTAAGGGATAAAAGTTGGTATGAAACATTTTGTTTGAGCGAAGCCGCGAGCAAATGCTAGTATTATTTTATAAATTTTATTTGACAAGTGTTCTGTTAGACAAATTAACGGACGGATTAATACAAACGTAATACAAACCTTTGAATTATTTCTGGTACAGGCGGTGCTACTGGTAAATGGTCTCCACTTGCTCTAAAACCATTGGAGTCAGCAATGTAATGCACCGTATAAGTTTTCCCATCGTCACCAACATATGAATATGATCCTTCTACAACTTGTTCTTCTTTATCAGCTCCTGTATTTTCCATTCGACTATGTTGTACGTAATGTGTCTGATCAGCACCCAAAGCTCTAAAAATTTAATAAACAGTAATATTGCGTGAGAACTTGTAAAATGTAAGTTTGAAGTATCTTTACTTACTCGTAACTAAAGCTTCCATCTAAATCCATTTCGTTTGACAGTCGTAGTATAGGTATTGCAGTTTCTGTAGTAGATATAAAGACACCAGGATGTGAGACATATTGCCCTCCTATAAAATTAGCTGACTTTATTTGATCCATGTGGGTGTCTCTTTGTATGTCTGATATTAGTATACTCCTAGGTGAAATAGACTGCATGCCCGAATTTTGAGTAGGGGATTCAGAATTAGTATTGAATTGAGCCGGTAACTTTGTATCTATCCTATCTATAGGTTGTTGGAAGCTTTTCGGGACTGGTCTTATTTCTCTTCTATTTGGTTTGTGTATTGAATCTCTTTGAGTTTGGTTGTATTGATTTATACTATCGTTATCATTTTCATCAGAAGTCATCGGTAGTAGCGTTGTTGATAATAAGACTGGAAAAGGACTGCGAGTTTCAATGGAAGATTTTGGAATGGTTGACGGTAAATATGGAAATTGAAGGTTGTTGAAGTTCTTCATAGGATAATATGGTAGAACAGTGTGGCTTTCAGGCGGTAAGTATAACTGTTTTTCAGGTGAAAACATCCCAGGTTGCGAACCTTGAAATTGTGGGCCAAGTGTGAATGATTCATGTCCTTTAGTATTCTGTGCCAAACTTATCATCGAAATGATGAGTGGTATCTGAAATAATAATAATAATATTTCATTACGTTTTAACTTACGGTTTTATTTAGTAATCCGTACAAATCCATTTTCACTTAAACACACGATCACCATTCACTTACCAGCCTCATTTCTCTTGAAGCTGTAAACGCTGTGATAATAATTTTCACGTCACTCAATAGCACTTGTAGTAAATAGACTGGTAATGAAAATGAATTCCGCATATATTTATACGCACGCAAGATGTGTCCAGGCATTCGTGAAAGAGATCGTTTGTTTTAACCAAAGTTTCTCTTGCTTGATAAGTGATTTTTTTCTTCGTTCGTATCTTGTATGTTGCCATCGATCTTCAATTATTGCAAATTCAAATTAATGTTCAAAGATATAGCGTCAAACTCTTGTTTTATTAAAAACAGTAGTTAATATAACTTAAGTAACTGATTACTATGGTGTAATATAATACATTATTATAATAAAACAAATATGACGTGGGTGTCAACATTATTGTTTTTATCTGACTGCGCCGGAAGGTGGGTTATGTTTTTCGCTCGTATGTTTGTTCGTTTTGGTCGCTCTATAACCGAACGGATTAATAGACTTAAACAGTCAGAAGGACATGATGTTAAACAAATGTATAAAGCTTAAAATTTCTGTTTTTTCGCACTATTTAAATGTCAAAAATATTTTGTTACAAGATTTCGAGAAGGGTATCAAAATAAAAGGTTTGATACACATTCCTCAAAAATGTAAAAACGCCTCATACGTTAAAGTATTATTTGAAGAAAACTAATTAAAAAGTATTATTTATAAATTAATTAATGAAACGAAACGAAATTCGTAAACGTTAAGTACGTACGCAATCTGTTTTTCTGTTTATTTAAATGACTCGTTGGTCTCCGTGTTATGTGTCCCACAAGTAATATGAAGTGATTTAATCTAAGGAAAGAAAAAGACAAATGATTCATGTGGTTTCGCTAATTAAAGGGATTAAAGCCCCAAAGAGTATGACGGGGCGTTCAATAAATATCAAGATAAATTGGTGGTTTGTATGTGGTCATGCTGAATTCGCGGCCATAAGGTGATGCAACTTTTGTAATGGTCAAAGTCGAGTCAATGGCCCTAAAACCAGTTTGTAAGAATTTTCGGTCGAAAGCAACCTGCGGTTTTACTTAGCAGTAATAAAGGGAATGATTTTTCTTTTTGTTGTTTACTTGTTAATATCGGCAGGTAAACCTTTTATAACAGTACTTCATGCTTGGATGTGCATTTAATTTATATTGTTTCCCATAAAAATTGTGCGGTGGATAGTCCACCGGGATTTTTGGTAATGTAAGAATTTATTAAACAAGAGGTTCGCGGCTAATATTGTAACCAAATAGGTTATCTCATTGCAAAGTTAAGCATTTCTAGGCAGGACGCTATGGATGTGTGTGTGTTGTGTGTATGAACATGTGTGGGGTATGACTTGGTGATTAATCGTAACACATTGAGGCTTTTCTAAACAATTTTATACACATTCATGTTATTAAAATAGTATTGAAATATATATAGTACATATTATTAAGTTTCATTTTCCAATATCAAACAAAGATTTTTCTTCGACACCTGCAGCATTATTTTAATTTCATATTTTATGTGTTGCAATTTCTAGCAGTCATTAAAAATAAACACTAAAATACAGTTAGTGAGAAATAACAATAGTTAAAGAAATCATTTGATTAGCGTCAATAGCCAATTTGAAACGTAACGCACGCGGCCTGTCCCTTTGGCCACGTGGAATTCTGCAAATCATCAACGGGAATGACGTCTTGGAACGTTCAAGTCGCGTGGTCGAAACAAAATGTTAGCCAATAATACAAGAGAAAAGAAGTGTTAGCGGTTGAAGGAAGAGAATCACCGCGAAAGACTTGGAAAAAGGTTTAGGAGGCTGATCTACTCCAGCTATGTTGCTTATGTTGCTGTTATTCATTCAGATCAGTTAGGATACTGTTCTCGCTGATTGAAAGTGACTATCAATAGTCATCCTGACGAAATAAATAAATAAATTAATATTTCGGACATTTAACACACAATGCCATCTAGTCACAAGCTAAGCAGAGCTTGTATTATGGGTACTAGACAACTGATATATATACATATTATCCTTTTTTGTAAATACATACTTATACATATAAACAGCCAAACTCCGAAAAAGCACAGCAGTCACATACACTACCACTGCGCCACCGAGGCAGACAAATAATAAATAATTATTTCTGCCATTTCACACACAACGCCATCTGGCTTTAAAATAAGCAGAGCTTGCATTATGGTAGCTAGCTTGATTGGTTGAATACTTATATCCTTTTTTTTAATACACACATATTAAACATAGAAAACACCCAAACTCTGAGACAAATATTTGCATATCATACAAACATTTGGTCCGACCTGAGAATCGAACCTCAGACCTCAAGCACAGCAGTCACATACACTACCACTGCGCCACCGAGGCAGACAAATAATAAATAATTATTTTTTGACATTTCACACACAACGCCATCTGGCTTTAAAATAAATAGAGCTTACATTATGGTAGCTAGCTTGATTGGTCGAATACTTCTATCCTTTTTTTTAATACACACATATTAAACATAGAAAACACCCAAACTCCGAGACAAATATTTGTAGATTATACAAACATTTGGTCTGACCTGAAAATCGAACCTGTCTGAAGCTCAAGCACAGCAATCACATACGCTAACACTACGCCGCCGAGGCAGTCAAACCAATCCCAATAGGATGTATTGTGATCACAATATGTACTAATTGGGTGTGCCACAATCGTTTCCTTATTTATATTATTGAATTTTTATATCTCTCTTTGATTAAACTCATGACTTGACAGAGTGAAAAGGAAGTCAAATGAAAAAGATTCCACAATTAATATACTTCTTTATTTTCCTTACAAATATCACCTTTGTACACAATACATGATAAGACAAAACTTGTCTCACCTCAATCAGCGATCGAATTCACAATTTACAATCGTGATTTGAATCACTGATGATCAATACAAATTGATTCGATTAAAATCAGTAAAACCAATGATAGTTAATACATACCATACATATGTATAACTCGCATGCAATGTCTTCTATCCATTAAAGCGCTATTCCGTCTGAGGGCTTACTTTTTAAGATTCCAAACAATGCTATTGTGATACATGTGTATTATGTGGTTTAATGGACCGCAAACGTAACATGCTTTAAATTTTTATGAAATCAATTTTTGTAATATTTAATTTGTACTTCGATTTGTACAATCTACCCCACCTAAATGATTTAGTTGAAATAATTTAAAACTACCCATTAAAGCCTTAAGCTTTGTATTTTAGGTAGTAGTTCTGCTGCTGAGGTTGGTTGTACGATTCTTGGGGTGGATTGTATGATTGCTGGGGTGGGTTGTACGTTTCTTGGGGTGGGTTGTAAGATTGTTGGGGTGGAGTGTACGATTGTTGGGGTGGAGTGTACGATTGTTGGGGTGGGTTATACGATTCTTGGGGAGGACTGTATGTTTGTTGGGGTGGGTTGTATGATTCTTGGGGTGGATTATACGATTGCTGGGTTGGGATGTACGTTTCTTGGGGTGGATTGTATGTTTGTTGGGGTGGATTGTAAGTGGGATATGACGTCTGCTGATTAACTGGAGTGGTAGTTTGAGAAGGATACACTTGTTGTGAGCTGTAACAAAAGAAAATATTGATGTTTTTTGTGAAATGATGATGTTAAAGCCAAACGATATGAAACAATCTTATGTCATCTTTCTCAACGTGGTAGGATGGGTTTAATATTACGTTAAGTTTTCCGAAGTTTTGGCACATTTTTATTTAATTTTGAGTAACTTTAACTATTGATAATAAGACAGACTAAAGAGCCGTTATTAGTTTTTAAAGAATATATAGCTAATGCTATAACTATTTTTACTAACATAACCAGAAATTCAGGGCACTTTTATAGTTATTATTTGGTACCATTTGTTTCTGATTATGACAAATCTCGAACCCATTAATCAACAACCAACACGCGTTCGTATTTGCGAAGTTAATAAATTTCGTAAAAGTTATCGTATTGTATCACTAATAAAGGTTCGAGGTTTAGGAATAAAATAATATATTGTGTACTTTACGTTGTGAATTTTCAATCACAATTTACACTACTTTCATAATATTTGCTCATTTAATCGTCAGAGACCGATCTTGAAACTTATAAAAAATGTTCTATAAACGACCACATAATTAACTAGTTTAGACTAATGATGATTTTATAACTGTGAAATATAGACATGTTTACTTAAAAATAAAATATGTTTAAGATTAGTATCAGTACAGCACAGTAGTCTTTGGTTTGTACCAATTATGTTTTGTTTGTAGTAGTACTGTAGTTTGGGTTTCAGTTGAAAATCAGCCGTCACCTTCAACACCAAAAGCTGGGCTCTTGTTCTTCAGTCACACAACCAGATTGTTTTATTGCCTCTTGATATTGTTTGTTTTATTCAAGTTTATTTTTTGTTATGTTTTTTTTTCTAGCTATGTTTTAAAGTGATGTTATCCTCGAGGTTTTATAAAACTGAGCTACTCAAGTTGAGTTTATAAATTACTCTGTGTTTCGTTAGGCTTCTTTATTTAATTAAGTCAGTCAGGTATAATACTTACGGATTGCCAGCGAAACCAGAAGATCCAGCAGGCAAGTGAGCGCCATATGCATGGTAGCCAGTGTGGTCAGCCCAGTAAGTGACCGTGTAGGTAATGCCATCAGCACCGACGAAAGAGTACCAGCCTTTCTTCACAATACTCCCTTCATTTTGGTTAGTGTCGGTAAAGTAACCTTGTTCGCCAACGCTGGTCCCGTCTGCGATCTGGTATCTAAAAAATCATAATAAAAAGCATGTTTTGTTATAAGCATCATTTATATTATATAACATGAATGAGATATTTCTGATAAAGTAAAATAACACTTAACAAGAGGACTTTTTTTTCTTAAAAATTAACAGTCAAAATCTTCCTAAGCAAGATAAAGCTAAAAAACTACAAACAAACGGATTTGGAATATTTTTACGATTCTAGAATAAAAAGTTACATTTACTCGATAAGTGTTAAAATTCAATGCAATCAAAACTTTTGATTACGTTAACTAATTTCAAAATTAGTTGAAGTTTTGATTGAACTTTTTATTCTAGAATCGAAAAAATATCCCAAATCCCTTTATTTGTAATTTGCAAACGTTTGTTCTCGAAACCAAAATGCATTCCTGGGTAAAAGATCTTAATGGATAGACAGATAGGCAAACAATGTAATGTTACTTTTTAAACGTTTTTTCTAAAATTTAACCTTGCAGCCATAAATATATGATCTTTTCAAAAAGTAACACAGACTAAAAATATTAATAAATTAAATAAAATGACGTTAAATAAAACACGGTATCAAGAAGAAATTAAAGACAGTTATGGAAATTTTACCATATGTGTTAATATGTAAAGCAATTCTATAGACTAGTACACTGAGAGGTTATATGTAGATATATAGAAAACTCTTTATTTGCACATTATATTATTACAGTTAGAAGAGAGTACATAAAATGTGAGACGGAGTGTACAAAGGGCGGCCTTATTGCCAAAAGCAATCTCTTCCAGGCAACAGGCTATAGGCTGCCTTGTTAATGTAGCGGTTGAAGTATGCGACTGTCAATCAAGAGGTGTCGGGTTCAAATCCCGAGTCAGTCAAGTGTTATTGAGTTTTTCTGATAATATAAACACTTCATAACAGCTCGGAGTTTGGAAGTTGGGTTCTGAACCCCCGTGCCCGTGCCTCGGAGAAGCACGTAAAACTGTCGGGCCTGCGCCTGATCTCTCCCTGATCGTGTCGATTAACCGTCACATCGGTTATGAGAGAGAGGGAACAGAGAGTGCATCTGTGTTTCCGCACGCACTTGTCCACTATAATATCTCCTGCGTATTTGGCTGGTCTCCGTTGAGACTGGCCGCTGTGGCCGTAATCGGCTAGGATAACATCATATGTAGGTATATATAAGATTTATACGTTCGTTTGTTGTCGGACGTTCTACTATCATTTGTTTTTCTTTGTCTTTGTATTCGTTCTGCGAAGGACTCCCGCACTATAAAGATTAGATCTCAAACATTCAGGATGTTCTTAACAGTTTTTTGTCCATTCTATGTGTGCCATATGTTTGTGATATGCCGAGCGACACCTACGCAGTTCGGTCAAGTACGTGAGCAAATATCTGTGAGAAAAATGTTTATGGATCTCAACGGTATTACCAAGTTCCCAAAACTCCGTTTTAGTACAATTTGTTTTACTGAGACTGTCAACTACCAGTGTGAAAAAGTGTCACCTAATTTATGCAAAATGTGCCTGTTTGTAATAGTTTAAGAATTACGTATCTTACTTGCCAAAATATGAAAACAATATGAGTGTGTTTCGTAAATGTGCAAGTTTGGACTTTAGTTTAGATATAAATAGCGCCAATAAATCTCGTGCTTTTCATTGTATAGGTTTTGAAAAAATACTCAATTTCGACTGTCGCCTAATTCATCTAAAAGTTATTTTTCATCTTTCGAGAACATTTATTTTCTGGATACGGGATTAATCTAATTATTTTGTGTTTTCATTTCATCTTTTCTAATTTTTACGTATATGCCATATTTCTGATGATTGTCTGAGCGCAGCATGTTATAAAAAAACTAAAACTAAACGTTACTTCCTATTCTGAGCTCAACGCACCTATTTACTATATTTTCAAAAATTCCAAATAAGTCTAGTAAAATTATTATTTTGCCTAATTTACATCTCGTGAGAGCGTTCTCTTTTTCCGAACTCTATTTTAAACGTATATTTTATTCACAAACAGTAGTTCAAGCAGCTAATTAAAGAAACATCTGTTTTTTAAATGTACCATATTAAAAACACGATTTAATTTATGATACGAGCACAGTTATCATAAAATGATTTCCTAATAATTTATTTATTCGGGTGATGGAACGGTAAATTCGTTTAGTTTTCACATCATTTACTTTTTTATGGTAACTAAACAGTTATTATGTGGGTATTAAGTTATGCAAAATGAAGTCCTTTTTGGGGTCTTCTTTATGTCATATGTCGAGGAATACGATAACCGGAATACCCCTGATTTTATGGCACATCAGACAAAGTCCGTTGTTCGACCGCTTGGGATCGAAGCAAAAGACATAATACATATTTGCATTTTGAACACTATTGACACGCGATAATGATGCGCTTTATTTGAACAGCCAGGCTGTTCAGTAAGTAAATGACAGGCATTTAAACGGTTACTTGTGATATAAATTCACGTAAAATGAGCAGTGTTATTTGCGTATCTCGGTAACAAAATACAGTACATGGAAACTTAGTGAGAACCAAACTATTTATTCTGTTTTCCGCCTTGTTTTTGAATTTTGTGCCTAATGATAATTACACCTAAAAAAAGATACATGAGTTGACTATAAAAGATTATTTACATAGGATTAATACGAATTGTATGTAACTTTTTTATTGTTTAAAATTTCGTATAATGGAATTGTACCATCGAACAAGGTATTTTAATGGCAAGTTTATTCAATTGTCCCACGACGTGTTATTAGTCGAAATTCAATTTTGGAACGGAATCAAGTTTAAATAAAGAAGGTCTTCAATGTTGTTTTTAAGCTCCAGTTTAAAAGTACTATCTATCATTTTTAATTAGGAATTGAAATATTTGAGCACAGTGCTCATCTCTCTAGCTGCATCATCTGCAGCAAGACCTCCTTCGAAGTATAAGCCTATGTCCAGCAGAGGACTATAAAAGGCTGTTGATAAGTGGAGCGTTTCCTTGTGATTTTTTTTTTAATTTCAAACTGTTATGGTACGTCGTTAAATCGTTGAATTTGTGTATTCACAGCGGGATATTTATGATGGTGGCCATTAAAGTTAATTCTCGTCATACTGTATTTCGATTTAATCAAATATTCTTCTCAAAGTTTGGTTAAGAAAACACCAAATCATGTATAGTTTAATGACACATTTACACCTACTTGTGTTCGTAAAAAGGCTGTTAAGTATATGTAAATAAACTAAGTGTACAAAACTTTAGTAAGATTTAAGACATAGTATAAACCTATTAGTTTTCTTAATCATCTTTGATTAAGTTAAAAGAAAACCGCCTAATTCTTATATTAAAGGAAACGGAAGAGAACTAAAATCTAAAGTGTTATGAATTAAACCAAAAAATATATATATATTACGATAGAAGAAAGCAGGACAGCTGAACTTTCTTAGCCCCTAAAAGAAAAATGAGCATCTGTGGTCATCATAAGGTAGAGGCAGACTGTAGACGCCAAATAGTAATCATGTTTATACAACCTACTCACGCGTTGTCATCTCGGCAGCTATCTGCCCCAGCTTTTATCATATAGTCTTTATAGTTCATTGACTCATAGTTTGTGTCTTAGCTATGCGAACATTTTATCAATGACCTTTGTCAATTAAATTAGCATGTTGAACCGTTAAAATTATGAATGGAACTCCAGCTTGCATTGACACATATGTAGACAATAGAAACGTCAATAGAGTGTTTATGCCCTAATTTTATCAATGAAATACAATTTTACCATTTAAGCACAGAAATGCTTTTAATAGACTTAAGCCTCATGCATTTGGTGATATTAATCTTATTAAATTATTGGAAGCGTACACTTGTATGAGATGCATAGATGTGTCAACTGCGGTGAATTTCCATGCATTTAGGCGATTCTACCATAATTATAGTAATTAAATACAACACGAATCTATGATACTTTATGCACGTAGTGCTTCCGCTTTGCTAAGGATGGAAGTGGACTTTTATTTCCAACTCCTCCAGTTTTCGTCTGATTAATTTCGTTGCGAGTTTCAAGACAGTATAATTTTTTTGGGATCCTGATGTACAGGAGTTACAGTGGGGCTGTATGATTAGTCCCAATATACAAATAGATACGTTAATACCAAGTTATAACACTTACTCATATTTGTAGTCGCCATTGTCTCCCATATAATATTCATTTTTAATAACAGGCACTGGTGTTGTTGTTACTGGAGCCTGTTGAGGAGCGCTCATGCTGTTGTCTCCGTAGTCATTCTGTACTTGAGGAAACCAAGTAATTGGGGCCTTCGTAGGTTGATAGGTCTGCCAATCCCGAACTCTTTGGCTTGGAGGTATGTATCTTCCCACTGTTGCGAATATATTTGCTGGGAAGATTCCAATCTTGGCCTGCTGATATTCTTCGGCCAGTGACAGCGCCAACAGCGTGAAAATTAAAACCTGTGCAGAGAAGTAAATAAAAGAGATGTGGAAACTTTTTTGTCTAGAGATTAGTAGAATATTTAAGTATATTAATATATCGTTCGCAGAAAATATATCGTTCGTCGATAATATTTCTTTCGTATTTGACAAATTTCAAATCTCGATTAAATAAATGAACGTCCACACAGCACTATAGAATATATTCACTGCTAATTAACTCTAACTACCATTCTTACATTTTTAAATTCTGTTTATCTTAATAATTGTTTTTTTGGATGAATAGAGGCTCAGTAACTTAAGTAGCTTTTAATTAAAGGTCTTTCGTCAATGATAAGTGCTAATTAGAACTACCTCAAAGTATAAAATGGCAATATGCTATTTATTAAAAAGAACAAGTAAATCAATATATCTAATACTTTGAATATGTATTAATGAATATTATTACACTCGTACTATATTATGCGAAATATAGTTTAATTAAAAAAAATGATTTTGACAGTAACGAGATGATGTTTTTTTTAATTGTCACACACACACAAGGCACTATCACAATTCTCCAAGGACTCACCAGCTTCATGATGTTTGTCCTTCTAAGTCGGTTCCCCGTACAATACTGTGCTTCTAGGGGACCGCCCAACATTTTTATAGCTATCCTGCGTCCTCATGCGTCCGCGCATCTAGGCATGAGCGTCCGTCAAGAAACATTGACCTCTCAGTCATAATCAATAAGTAACATTTTAGGGTAAACATTAAGCTATCGGAAGTTGGTATTTTTATAATGTTATATCAAACAAGTTTCATAAAAATTAATAATGTATTTTTTAGAATACTGTTAGAATAAATTAGTCAGGAAAAGTCAATAAGGTTCAGTAAATTAATTAATATTATTTTTTACCGTTACCTTGTATAATATCACATCAATAGCTTTTCCTACTTCACTATTGTATATAGGCCTCTCTTTAGGAAAGAGGTTTTGGTCTTCTATACATAGAAAGCTTGCATGGTTTGGTATACAATTTGCGCCAAGTCGTCCTTCTCCTTGCAGTGCTGTTGTCTGCGTAATTTTTGCTCCCTGAGGCGGATCTCATACCCAGGAGATTAATTTGAGGATGCCACCAAACGGATAAGGTATGTAAATGCAGGATTATCTACCTGACTTTAAAGTACATTACATATCAGGTCACTAGTTGTTTCATCTTATCAATAGGGTTGCTCCTGTATTGGAATAGGAATAGCGCTGACCCTTTTCACGACAGCCTTAGCCATAATAGAGTAGATAGAGATAGGCCCAATGTTTTTTTGACACGTTTTTATTGCCTTCACCTGTATGTTTGCATATAACTAACAACTAAGGTTTTTTTTATGTAAGTTATTTACTATATTTTTATTTTAACGGACACAAATTTGTTATTAAATGTTACTTTACAGGAATATAGGTCACAGCATAAATACGGTAAAGTATCAAGATTTCTTGAAAATGTGATGTCATTACTTTTAATTCGAATAATAAAATGTGGTAACAGGACAAAATCAATTATAATGTCAAGTGAACATTGAATTAATTGTCAATAATGACAACAGAGCAAACAAAACGATGGTTTTTTATTCTTTATCTATATACTAGCTTTTGACCGCGTATCCGCCCGCATATACATATGTCGGATATCGTGGTAATCATTTTTTGGAGTTAATATATAGTCTATGCCATTTGCAAAAAAACTGGCTTTTTTTTTAAAGAACTTTCAACATAATTTCATTATATTCAGAGATTACTCCTAAAACCTCACAAACTCATAGACTTTTCCCCTTTAAAATATCAGTTTAGTATTATCATACACCATCTTACTATCTTCGTGTCGCTATTAGAATAGAATAGAGTAGAATAGAATACACTTTATTGTACAACAGATATAACAGTTTACATAAATATATAGTTTACATAATACATCAATTGAATCACCGTGTACAAATGTCGGCCTTATCGCTAAAAGACAATTTCTTCCAAGCAACCTTGGAATGGGAAAAAAAAATATTGTAAATAAAAAAACAAATACGAATCCATTGGCAGTTAGGTGCTAAAGGAGAAAAAAGAAAAAAAAAACTATTCAACAACTTTCGTGTATTTGTTGTTACTTATTTATTAATAACTGACCTGGCGAACTTTGTACCGCCCTACATGTTCATTTTACTGAACATTTTCTGAATTACCGAAAACCTTATTTCAGTAAGCCCGTGTTAACGTCCCGCTGGGCTGCAGTGTATACGACTAAACTGACTATGAAAATATAACACCTCCGTTTTTTTTCTATACAAACCTTGTCCAGAACATAACAAACACATAAAAAAATAATTATCCAATTTATTGCAGTCGATCGAAAGTTATGCGCGTACATACATTTTTGTGGTTCATTTTTATTTATATAGATTTAGTTGAAGTAACCATATGACAAACAGGATCAATCAATCAATCAACAATCCATAATGTCCAACTGTTTGGCTCGGGTCTCCTCTTAGGAGAAGGTTAGGGCCATACCTCCCCGCACGCTCGAAAAGCTTCAACTAAGCTACACGACTGTTATCGGGTATATATAATTTATTAAATAAATATACATTACACATACATAAATAAGAAACATACAAACATGCATATAAATATGTAAATATTTATTATTATTATTAATATATACACATTACAAATATGTATTTACTGTTCTTATATATATGTATCTACATGTCACATACATACATATTAATTTACATTAAATTCATACACCATGGATTTTACAATATAAGTTGGCGTGTTATCGGTTTGATAATTCTATCACATCATTTAGAAGTAGCTCATGTACCTTCTTTTTAAATGCGAAACAGTTAGTGGATATTCTGATTTCAAGCGGAAGATCAAAATAATGGATCCAAAATATCGTGTAAAAAATACAAAAACGAATTAGTCTTGTTGTATATTCACTGTAATGCTGAATGCTTTATATTATACCGTTATAATATTAACGACACAAGGAAACAGTAATGAACAATGAATATACAAATATTGATAAGCCTAGATAAACAGTTTTGACTTTAAAAAGATGAATGTACTCACTTAACAAACAGGCGAAACTAATCAGCCCCGTCCGTCTTTCAATGCCGGAAACAAGGTATTCAATTCTCGTTTATTTCTTGCTATATAGTTAAGTTCTAAAACCGCTTACTTGACGCTAACTTATCTGGGTAATTGAGTAATCCTTTTCGGATAGGGTAAAGGAAAAGGTAAGCTAAAGTAAATATAGTATACAGGGGAAGGATGATAGTGTAAGGAAGAATGAAATGGGACTTAATGGGCATACATTTGCATATCTGTCCTCTCACTAAAGATGTCACTAGGACAATGACTTCGACTAGTTTTAGGTCAATAGAATCCCATGAATAAAAATTCAATTCGACCTCAGTTAGAATAGATAACAGGTTTCGAACCCACAATTTTTTTGTGTTTAATTTTAAACAAACACATTTTTGCATATTCGGCTGTGTTAATGTCACTAGGTTCGGCTACAGAACCTTAAAAATTTTGTTCGCAAATGCGAAGAGAATTCGTAATATATTCTCTCCAGAAAATTTCATGCACCCAGAAATATGCTGAAATGTTTAGTGTTAAACGTATTTGTATAAAATGACACGTGTTTATAACGCCACTTTATGTAATAAAATAACAACAAGTAATGAATTACATACAATCACGTCTTTTTGCCAGAATCCATAATATATTTTTTTTAATTTCTAGGTACCCAGTGTCACTCTCACGACTAAAACGAATCTATTGACACCACTCACGTAAAAAATACGAAAAGTCGCACACATACATACACTCAAAAACATAACTTTCCTTCTTTTGCGGTCGGGTAAAAAATAATAAGTTCAACCACATAGAAGCCATTTTTAGTTAAATATGAAAATCGGGAAAACTGAAAGTAAATTGAAAGCAAGAGCGAGTAAAGAAGACAATCTCATTTTGCTTATATGGACAATTTGGAAGACTAAGTTGTAGCATCAAGCTGGTCAGAATCAATCTCCTACACAGTAAGGACTTTACCAGTTTGCTGCCATCTTCAAGTTGATAGTTTATCAAGCTATGGAGGCTATCCTACCTTCCATTTGCCGATCGGAATTTTACTCCACCCTACTTCAGTCTCCACTCTAAAACTAATAGTCCTAGAGTAGAGATCAGTTTCAAATTCATTTTATGGGACAGCCAGCCTTCGACAAAAATAAACTCGCTTGATAGGCATGATACCACGGTCTTACAGAAATCCAGCACAGCTAAGTAATTTTTTCAATATTTTTTACTAAGCAAGCGTGGTTACGAAAGCTCCAAACAGTCACTGTCTATAAGCTGCTGGAAGGAGGCGGTAGGAGAGCATAAAGCGGTAACGCACTTGTGATGTTTAATTGTAGTTTCATGTGAAAATCGTGCATATGACGCACTTCGTCATCATCAGGCTACCGTAGTCCATTGCTAGACATAGGCCTCTTCCATTGCATGCCATTTGGATCGAGTTTGGACTTCATTCGTGCACTCAGCTCCTGCTCGCCATATTGCACAAACCGTCTCTTCACCTAATCTGTGGGCGCCCTATAATTATGTGTACCGAGAAGCCGTCTCTAATTCAGAACTCGTTTATAAGAACGGATGTGGGTTCTGCGGCTGACTTGAATGTGATGAATACTAAAAGAAATATGACCAAAATAAATTGTTACAATCTATTTTTCATTTGTTTTGAGGCGTAGATCGTAGGCAACCTTAATTATAACTGCCATAATATGTCTTTGTAACACTATTGAGATTTATTATAGAATACAATAAATATTCAAATTGTTCGAGTTTCCCGTAGAGGCAGAATTTATAACGTTTTTTACCTACTTTTGGCGGTTTTGGTACTATGTGCAGTTTCAAGGTTGAAAACTATTATCGTTCGTCATTAAGTTTTGGAGTGGGTTTTTGTTTTTGGAAAATAAATAAATAACGGTTAATAGAATAATCAATAGTTAGCATCATTCTCTTAGACAGTCTAGAAATTCTTAAATTTAAACATTAAGTTCGATAATTAATGTTTGACTACACGTAATAAAATAAATTTCTGTGTTTTTAGTGTTCTTTGGCAATCTTGATTTTTGGTTGCCATGATTGAGCAAAATTTATTTTGGTTGAATAAATATTTTATTCACAGCAGCTGACTTTTTCAAGAAAAATGTACCCAATTAAAACTTGATAAATGGAAAACTTGATTAAATGGTCTTTATCACTTACGTTCTAATAAATTGCAAAATCTTTATAACGTGACTTGTTAATAGTTTCAATTAATTCAAAATCTTTGGCAGATTAATTAACTAATTACTTTTCCTAGTTAAGCTTGGATTAAGAACATTAGAACGTAAACATTAGAAGATTTTTGTGCCTTAAATGTTCTCCGTGTTTATCCCTTAGTATATTATCTATTGATAAAATCGTACTTGGAGAAAGGCGCCTTTAAGATATTTTTTTTATTTTACGCTTGTTTATTTTAGTACCACTTAACAGAATATGTAAACCTTTGAAGGGCTTGTTTCAGTTAACGCGTGTGTATTGAAATGGGTCGTTATTCTATTTTGGAAAGTTTGGTATATATTATACAGTATAGATTATTTTATTTACTTATATAGACTTTTCTATGAGTAATTTATTTAAAAAAGCGGACTTCTAGTTTCAGTTTAATTTTGGATGATCTAAACTGATTTAACAAACTATTTTGGACGTCACACGCTTTGTTTTATATTTGAAGCTTAAGTACCACTTCTAAGGGTAAAAATATAGAATATTATTTTCACCCTCATGTGTTAAAATATATTTTACATAATATAGTTATAATACCATATTGATATCATGTAGTCGGCGATTCTGCATAACTTAAAAGATAACCCAATCTTTTTCTAGTCACAGATAGTTTAGTCTTTTATAATCCTAATGTAAAATATATTCGGAAATGGCATCATCATATCCCCTAATGGTAAGCGATTAGCGCCGCACATGGACACCCTTAACACCAGAGATGTCGCAAGTGCTTTGCCGGCCTTTGGAGAATGGAAAGAGGGATAGAATGAGGTTGGGGATGGGCCTCATTCACTCGGTAAAACAACGCAAGTGCTGTTTAACACCGGTTTTCTGTGAGCCCGTGGTATCACTTCAGTTGAGCTGGCCCATTCATTCCGAAGATTTCATGCTGCCTACTGAATTGTAATATTTTTTTTTATCAACGTTAGTTTATATTTTTTAGCGATTCTGCCTGATATAATGTAAATATAACAATGTAAATAGAAAAGAATAAATTATGAGTGCTTTTTTATGGTATAGGAGGCAAATGAGCAGACGTATCGCCTGATGGTAAGCGATTACCGCCGCCCATGGACACCCGCAACACCAGAGGCGTCACAAGTGCGTTGCCGGCCTTTTAAGAAGGAGTACGCTATTTTCTTAAAGGTTTGAAGGTCGTATTGGTCCGGGAATACTGCAGGCGACAATTCATTCTATAGTTTTGTTGTGCGAGGCAGAAAGTTCCTTGTTGCAAAAGACAAATCTCGTCGATAATTCAATCTGAAGAATTCCGTTTTATTTTCCTAGAATTATCAGAAAAAGTCCATTCTTTAATATAATATCTATGATATCAAATGTAGTGTATCTACACTATATAAGTTTGCCCGAACTCCATGATATTTTTAAAACTTAAACAGAAAGTTACGTGTGATTTTTATAACTCACTGCATTACTTGAAAGATGATTTGTTAATTGCAAAATGGCACTACATACATACATTCTTTGAAGCCCACTGCCCAGAACCGGGATGGCTAGCGCTCCTTGTTTCGTTGAGCAGGACCGTGATGGGTTGTTCACTATTATATTCGCACTGTCAATACTAGGAGTATAGTTGGCAGTTTAACATTTCAATTTAAATTAACTTTCTAGTTTTGTACCAGATTTTAATATTTATAGGCACAATAAAAGAACAAAATCATGCATAGAACTTATTCGTTTTATTATCGATGCAAATAATACTTTGAACATACAAAATTATCACAACCTGTCTCGCCATCAGTGATCGAATTCACAATATACAATCGTGACTAAGATCATTGACAATCGATTTATTGAAACAAATCGATTTGGTTAACATCACTTAAAATCGTTCAGAGGTAATTTAATTCGTGTGTCTACACCTGTTTGTCCATCAAAGTGTATTATAAACAGGAAAAAACTACAAATACCTATATTTTATACGTTTTTTGAAGTTGTTATAAAATCTCGGTTCAAATACGCTTTAACGGACAGTAGATACACACTGTAGGCACACTTTATACTTTTTAACATAAATAATCTCTAACATTTGTATTTACTTCAAACTTAGTATATGTTATGTTATATACGACAGTTTTAAGTTTGTGTGAGTATTAAACGTTGTAGTGTGGGTTGTAAACGTGCTGCTGAGGCTGGTTGTAACCCTGTTGATGTTGTGGGTAGTAAGTTTGTTGCTGAGTTGGGTAGTAAATCGGTTCTTGAGTTTGGTAACTAGGGTATGTTGGCTTCACTGTGTAGGTTGGACGCGGAGTGGTGTACTCGTAAATGGGTTTGGGTGGGTAAGTTGGACGCAGAGTAGTGGATTGAACTGGGTAGGGTGTTTGCGTTTGAGTAGGGTAGTAGGGCCTGTAACAAAATGAAAGTTAATTTGAAAATGGAACTGACAATGTTCATGAATATTGACGGTTTTTAAAAAAAACTGATAAGAAAGTAATAAAACTGGTGTTATAAAAAACGTAAAGATAATATTAAACTTAACTAAGTACACAAAAGACGATATGATGTATAAAACATATATCCCAATTTTCGTGCTAAAGAAACTGAATATCAAGCTGATTCTCATATTTTAAGCAATTTTAACAAATATTATAAATGTGAAGATACATTCTGGTCTTTCATCTTGACCTTTTTGAACGCGTTTCCATGTTTTCTTTTTATTAAATATTTCATCTCTAACATTTGCAATTTTTCGAACTCCCAGAAATACACAAAAGCTCAGAACAAAAATATGGGACGATGTGGGAATCGAACCCGCAATACTCAGTGTAGTAGGAAGCAGCAAAGTGACCGTTTAAACCACTGCGCTATTCACTTGCAATTTTATTTTAATACTAATTAAGAGCTACTGTCACAGCAATTTGTTTGATAAACTTATGTTGCAACCGTTTTCCTTAAAAAAAGTTGTGGTATTGACCCTCTTATCGTATTCTCATTTACCATCTTATTTATATAAATAGTTAAGAATTTATTACATATTGCCATTCGTGTTTTCACATTCATCTTTTGTTTTTTTTTCAAGGTGATTAATGACTGATTTATTCCGCTCTGACGATGAACACAGTCTAACCGTCATGTAAAATGCTAATATATACTTTGATTTGACAGATAGTGTGTGAACTGTTGCTCCTATTATGTTTGTAACTATTATTTTGAGGGTTTTTGTTATTGCTAATTAGGTACATTTGTGGGTTGTTAAGTTATAATTTTTTTTATGTTTTTGTAGATTGTATATTGATAACTATTATTTAGTTTATCTATTTTTAGAAATTATGTTTTCTAGACGTATTTTTAAAGTGCGATTTAGAATTACGCAAGTACGAATGATGTCAGTTTCCCGGATTTCAAAATTTGCCTAGTCCATTTTAAAATTCAAAAATGATTGGTTAATAAATCAATATATTGCGTAGGAGCATTTTTTCACTCTATAAAACTTGCCCACAAAACTTACCGAGCTCGCATTCGCGGTTTCTATCTCCGTTGTCTAGGAATTTGATATACCAGAGATGCAAGAAGGAAAACATATATTAAAAACTTCCAAAAGTTCTTAAACTTTAAATTTTTATGTGAATTACTTGCATAGAGATCGCACTGTTATATGTTATTAAAAGGTATGTGTTAAAATAATTGTGCTATTTATTATATCTTAGATAATCTTAATATTTTTTTGCGTCACTGTTATAGGAGCAAAGTACGGCTTCGTTAATGACGCGTGTTGCCAGGAATAAGACGCCACCGTTTAAAAAAAAATTGTTTTATATAAGTTGGTATTATTTGAATCGATAAATTATATTACATGTGGAACTTACCGGTTAGGACCGGGTAAATGAGCGCCATATGCGTGGTAGCCAGTGTGGTCAGCCCAGTAAGTGACCGTGTAGGTAATACCGTCAGCACCGACGAAAGAGTACCAGCCCTTCTTGACAAGACTTTCGTCTGTTTGTTTAGGGTCTGTGAACCAGCCTTGCTCGCCTACGTGAGTGCCATCAGCGGTCTTATATCTAAACAAAAATAAAACAACATCATTCATATTAAAAATAATGAAATGTATTTTGAATTCATTACCCTCGCCAGCCGTTCTATCTAATCGATAAAACTAATTACTTTTATTAAAAGTTACTGATGTATATTTTTATAGTCAATAATAGGAAGTGATTTCTATGTTCATTCCTTTTGTCTTCATAGTTGTCTCTTTCTATATCTCTAGTTTATTAGTTCGAGGTTAAGAACACTCGTTGTAATGAACTTTTTCATTGAAATATTTCGCCACTGAATCGAGCTGTCTCAGAAAAAAAATAAAAGGTATGAATTTGCATCTTAAGCTTAATATTGTGGAGCAGAAAGACTCGTGTAAGTATCGTGACGCTAGAGATAAACTTCCGTTCTTGAATTATATTACTTTTTGACTCATAAGTAATTTAGCAAATAGTAGTTTAAAATTTACATTCAAAATTAAAAGTTTTGTAGTATTTAATGTGATAAAATAAGGAGAATGCGGAACTCTATTTAAAAAGTATTTGAATTATCCTGAACTTTTACAAACAATTATTTCTACTGTATCTTCTCGACATACTCTAAACACGGCAGTCTGTCATAAATTAGATAGAACGTGTATTATGGAAATCATTGTATACACTTACATATTACAAAATACACACAAATACACACGGAGACAAGAAATGATTATGTTTATCACATAATTATTTCTCTTGACTGGAATTTGAAACCACGACCTCTAACTTAGTAGCTAGTTAGGCTAGTTATTACATGGTATACAAGTACTCTTCGTCATTTATATATCATTGATGTAAGTCTTTTTAAAAAAGATAACCATAAAAAAATAAACGATCAGGTTTAAGTTTAAAGACAGTGCAGCAGTTTAGAGAAAGATATACATGTACTTACTCGTATTTGTAATCACCGTTATCACCATAGTATATTTCGTTTTTAATGACAGGGACTTGCTGAGTTGTGTGATGGTGATAATGATTGCCTGTATTTCCCCAATAGTAGTCATTCTGCACCGGAGGTTGTGTTGGCTGTACCCAAGTGTTAACTGGCTGGATAGGGCGCTGAGTTATATAGTCGTAAGATGGCAACTTGGGAGGTAAGTAACTACTAGCAGATTTAACTAAATCAGCACCATCGTTTAAGATCTCGACGCTTGAAGCTGCAGCTTCTGAGTCTTCAATATTTGACCTGACTTCTCTCTTCTCTTCTTCGGCGAATGTGAAAGCCAAGATGGCAGTGAAAACGATAAGCTGCAAATAGAAAAGAATTATTTTTTGATAATATTTTCATTATTATGATGAAATGAAAAGATAAAGTTTAATTCTTATCTTAAATTTAGACTTACACTAGTATCCTTAGGTTTTAGACCTTATTTTATTTTTAAAATAAGCAGCAAGGGTTTTATTTTAAATACGAAATTTAAATATGAAAATAAACAATACCTTTGTGGAAAATTTACAGCCACAACCAATGAATATAATATAGAGCAATAACTCAAATAAATTCGGAAATATTTTTAGGAATGCTAAGTCCAAACTATGTTATACTGTTCATACAAGCTCGAAACTCTAAACAATGTTGAATACATTCTGAACATAAGCCTAAAGTCCTGAATATTATGTTGGAACATTTGTTTAGCTATTAAAACTATTGTTCTAAAAACATTACATATTCCACAAACAGGTAACCGTTTATCATGTAAGTGCTTGGGGTTTTAAACCCTAAAACAAAGTAACATTTTCGGTGCAGGATAGTTAACAAATATAATTTATCAATAATTTAAAACGTAAATCAACATTTATATGTAGTTTCCAAACTAAATGATTAAAGCTTTATTTTACGTAATTGGTTATTTTGACTTAAACCGTCTAAATGAGACTTAATTCTTTAATTATTTTTTGTTTGTTGAGTTCATTGTAGATTTATATATAAGATAGACCGTCATAATACGTGTTTAGTTATATATATTTTTTTACGTTGATGTATGTAACTGCCTAAAAATTAAATTTATTAGTGTATACGTGAGTACCACAAGATTTTATGTACATTAAAAAACTTTATTACAAACCATTTACTATGTTTTCGTGCAGTGTTAAAACTTAACCGAAACCTTGCTGTTTATAAGTATATATAGCGAATTATAAATTTTATGAATCAGAATAATATTTTTTTTTCAAAGAGATAATAACAGTTCTACACTGACTAGAAAATTTCACTATTAATTGATTTTCAATTTTTATTTAAAAAAAGTTTATTTGGAATAAATTTTGCACAGTGAGATTTTTTTAAATTATGTCATGGTATTGATTTTTTTTCACATCAGGCACTTGCACAAATATCCGAGGACTCACCAGTTTCATGATTGTGTCCTTCCAAGTCGGTTCCCCGTTCGATACTGTGATCATAAGGAGTCGCCCCACATTTTTATAGCACAATCCTGCGTCCTCATGCGTCCGCGCATCTTGGCTGCGCATACATCGCGGATACAATGACCTCACACTCAAATTACCCAAGAATGATTAATAAATACCATTTGGGGGAAAAGTCACATTCAGATAACGGAAGTAGGTATTTTTGTTAAGTTTAAAATTAAGAAATAATATATGATAAATCAATTGATTTAACTTTTAAGAAGCAAGTCTTAATTTACCGAAAGAAAATTATTTTTTGTGTGGTAATGCTATTTAAATAGATATATACTGAGACCTATATTATTAAGCACAATATTAATTACGATTCATCAACAACCCATAATATCCCAATGCTGGGCTCGGGTCTCCTCTCAGAAGAGGGTTAAGGCCATACGTTAGTTACGGCCGTACTTACGATTACATTTAACATATCTGTTGTTGCAATTATCTACTTAATTACAATATTTTTACACAAAAGCTTACAACTGCTATTTATTAGTAAGACGCATAGGTTTAAAAATTAAGAGAAATAGAACTATATGATATGCAAAGCTATGCTATTTACTTGTGTTAATCTCTATCTTGAAATTGTCAAACACTTATTTGTTTTACATCTGGTTTGGTTTTTTACAAACATATATAGTTGAGAAGTAAGCCTACATCTACAAAGCCTTCACTAACACACTTCAGAGTAATTATGGTAAAAGGGTAGCGTTGAAAACCATCACCGATATGTAGACTACTACTCTGGTTATTCTAACTAGCTTACTAATTTTTCTCGTTTATACTAGCGAAGCTTCTAATTACGTATGGTGATACTTAAAACTCTTTTAATCTACCTGTATTTTTCTTTATCAACATATCATTATCAGCCTATCGCAATCGACTGCTGGACATAGGCCTTCTCAATTTCACGCCACTTGGTTTGTTCCCGGCTTCGTGGTTTACTTCTCACGTTTTTGCTATACAATTTCTAACAAATTCAAAATGAACATTGAAATATAAGGTGGTAGCTTGATTCTGAAGCTGTTAGTGTGGTTGAGAAGGGTAAAGTGGTTAAAATAAGAAAATAAAAAGCAATTACTACACTTGACTTGCCTGCGAAATCGAGTGCTTAAGGTTCGAATAGCGCTGGGCTCAAATCTTTATTTTGATGAATAAGTATAGTTGTAATCTTTGTGTTTATATAACATACTAGCTTTGCTTGCGGGGCCACCTGCATGTAAAAAGTAGCTTATGGTCTTTCTCAAGGATTATAGTATTTCCATTCCAAATATCATTGCGATCGGTGTAGCGGTTTAGCCGTGAAAGCAAAATTAATGACATACTTGATTTTTATTTTCTGTATTAAAAAGACTGGCACACTGACGAGGCACAGGATATAAATTCATAATGTGGCACATTATGAATTTATATCCTGTGCCTCGGGTACTTTACAGTCATATATAAAACGCACATATAGAACATCAGGTTAGAACAACAATATGCGGATCACATATAGTGTTGTCCCATGTGGGATTTGAACCCACAACACTCGGCGCAATAGAAAGGGGCGTGGCGACCGCTTAAACCACTAGGCCTACCGTGGAGTCAATATATACCAATATACTTTGAAATAAGTATGTATCTCAGGTTGTTTGAGTTTTACAAAGTTCTAATTCAAGCTATGTGTTTGATATGGGTCTATTTAGCACTTGTTCAATGATATTTGTCATTGTCAATATCATTTATAGATTTCGTGGGTGTAACCTACATATATTTGTTTACTTATTTATGTTTTAGCGTCTAACCAAATTAAGACAATGTGCATCACTGTAATAGACTTTAAAGGCTTGCGTATGTGAGTCATTGGTTTAAACGACTATCCCATAAGACACGTCAAGGTGATAATCACCATTATCAGCTCAATACAACTAACTTATAAAGGTTTTCATAAACAGTAGTGTATTAAAATATTAGGGCATAAAAGCTTGTTATGTTGTTGAAGTTTCAATGATTGAAAAAGACGTGCTGAAATCTGCCCTCATTTGTATTGGGAACACATGTTTGTCTCATTTAAATTGTTAATTAAAATAAGGCATATAAATAAAACTTCTTTTTTTAAGCACCTGTATTTTCCTAGAAATATTCTTGCATTAAATATGAATTGGTTAAAAAGAAATGTTGATGTTAATGAAAATGAATCCGCAAATATGTTGCTAAGCCTAAAACTTGAGAAACGCTCGACCAATTCGGTATTTTTTTATATTTTTGTTAAGGCACAAGGAGGGTTTCTATGGAGAGAAAAAACAAGCAAATAAAAAATAAATCAGTAATTAGTTTGTTCTTATCGGCTGTCTCAAAAGACATATATACCTATTATCATTAATAAAATTATAGATGTTAAAAAACTTACAAAAATTTATCAAAGAATAATTTCTCAAGAGGAAAAGTTTACCACGTATCGCTTAAAAATGATATATTCACTAAAATACTTCAACATCTTGTGTTGATTAATGTTGCGAATAGATTAATTGAATTATCAAATAAACAAGAAACCGTTTGATGTTTACACCGTTTGCTTAATAGGTATAAGACATAGACATATGTTATGGAGATAAATGTAATGATTAAATCTTTTTTTAAGGCAATTCGCAAACTAGGCTTACAATCGGTACAACTCAGCACTAGCACAACACCACTAGGTCATATATCATACATCATATATGTCGACTGCCAATCAAGAGGTCTTAAAGTACTTAATAAAAGCTCGGAATTTGGAAGTTGGGGTTTAAACCCCCGTGCCTCGGAGAGCACGTAAAACTGTCGGTCCTGCACCTGATCTCTCTCTGATCGTGTCGGTTACTCGTCCAATCAGATTATGAGAGAGGTAACAGAGAGTGCAGCTATGTTTGCGCACACACTTTTGCACTATAATATCTCCTGCGTAGTTGGCTGGTCTTCGTTGAGACTGGCCGCCGTGGCTGTAATCGGCTAGGAGGAGAACATATTATATAGAGTAAATATAAGCCTTAATGTTTCATTAAAACATCAAATAACGCATAGAACATTATGATAAGAATTTTACGTTCATAAAATGAATATAGGAATGCGGATCTAAGTTATAATTTTTCAAAGTGACCGAAAACAGAGTGGACATGCAAAGAAGTAATCTAGATCGAATTCATGCACATTTAAACGTAGCGATAGGGACGTGTACTGAATATAACATATTTAGTAATATTATGTGTTATTTATATGTAAAATATTTGTGTATAAGGATAATATGTAAACAAATCTAGTCTCACATGAAAGTTCGAATGACTAATACATACACACTTAAATACACTCATGTATCCTAGAAGGAGTTGGCGTATTAAACACTTTTATTTTACTAAATATAATTACTAAATTAATCACTTATAGAATGAGGGCAAATCTATTGCCGTAGACTGAATACTGAAGTAAGGAAATAGTAAATTAAAAGGAACGGTAGATAAGAAGAGATTAAAACTAATACCATAAAGTTGGTTATAAGCTGAAGAGCTTCTGTGTACGAGTTAATCATAGAAACTACTGGTTCCAATTAATAAATTAAATATTGGTTTTTTCATTTATCGAAGAATGCGTTAGGCTACATAACATTAGGCTACAACTAACAGGAGTCACTGAAACACATCAATGAAAATGTTGCAAGGAATAACTAAGTGAAAAGAGACGCTGAAAAGTTGCACTGGTCACCTAGTTGGTAATATGGATCCGGGAATATAACCAAGAAGTCCAGCATGTCAGGGTCGCACACCTGTGACTGGTATTCACTGTTAAGGGAAAGTCCGTACGATGACTAATAATAATCTTAATATTATATTAGGTAGTCTTCAAATCGTAATTAAATACCTTTCATTTACCTTGTATAAATAAAATCCAGAGTCCAAAGTCCAGAATACATCTACATGAACTGCGCAAAGATTTAAATGTCCCTAACTGTCGCCGCGTCAAGTATCTTGACTTCGGCACCCACATAATTTAACTGATTCACAGGTACGAGTTTTGGGTCCGGGTGTACTTTAGGTGTTAGTTAGTTATTTGATTTTAAATTCTATCTGAATTCACAAATTCCAGGGCTTAAAAAGGTCTAGTGGTGATAAATCCTTTCGCACTTTTGGCGATTTTGTAAAAAAGAACAAAACATACAAAAATATTTATTACTTTTGCTTGCGGCGAAGATTATCCTGAAATAGAACATTCTTCTTCTTTCTGAGGTTTTGCTTGTATTGCCAAGGAAATATTAAATACATGTATTTTAAATACAAATGAATGCTCTCTGTCTTGCAAACAAATTGATAGTGAGAGATCAAAGAACTCAGCAATTAATGTAAAATTTGTATAGTTTTTAGCTTCCAGTATGCAAATTGAATATTATTGATAAATAAATCACCATAAAGGCGCTTATAGCCAAGTTGCACTCGGTCATTAGAAACAATCACCGAGGGTAAGCAATAACGGCGCGGTCAGTATCTGGATGGGTGACCGCTGGTGGCATGTTCCCATGAGCGTCTCCGTGATTCGGATGTCACGTTAAGCAGTCGGTCCCGGTTGTTACCATAGAATAACAGTCGTCAAGCTTAGGCTGGAGGTCTTTGGGCGGATTAAAAACATCCAACGGCAAGATTTAGGTAGCCACAACGTAGTCTTGCCAGTCCCCAACCCGGACTTGGCCAGCGTGGGGACATATGGCCTTAACCCTCTCCTGAGAGGAGACTCGAGCCCAGCAGTGGGATGGTAAAGTATATTTCTAGGTAGCAATTCAAGAATGTCAAAAATTCATCAGTAGGTTGAGTAATTAGGTCCAATTCATTTTAAATATTTATCTGAAACGAGGAAGGCAGGTTTTTGTCCATAACTTATCTACACTAAAATAATAAATAAAGCTGAAGAGTTTGTTTGTGTCTTTACTTGAAGCGCTAATCTCAGAAACCACTCGTCCGACTTGAAAAATTATTTCAGTGTTAGATAGCCCATTTATCGAGGAAGGCTATAGTCTATACATACCATCACGCTAAGACCAATAGGAGCGGAGCACCAACGAACGGACCTTCGCAACCCTGAGGGTGAGTTGAATTCGAAGATTGAAAACTAGTTGTCAGTATATTTAAGGGCGCTGACTTCCGAATAATGATTGCCTTAATAAGAATAATGATGACGGCTTAACGTGATCCCCGAGGCACGGGCGGGAAACACCACCATATTCCATACTCCGGGCTGCTATTAAGACTTTTTTGTAAGAAAAACCAGACAGCAGTTTGACCCGGGAATCGGACCTGAGACCCCTTGATCTGCAGTCGCTTACGCCAACCACTAGACCAACGAGTCAAAAATTAAATGTAATATTCTCATATAGAGAAATTCCTAATTTACATTAGTCATCATCATCATAGGCCTCTCCCATTACACGTCACTCTGATCGAATAAGTAACAATAAATTTACATAAATCGACGTACAAAATGTTTTGCTTGCAGCACAATTTTTTATATCTGATTTCAGTATAGTTCATATTTGTGCTTAATAAATAATTAATGAAAACCTTCTTATAACAAACTATTTTAAAGTAGTGGGTTGGTTAATCAACTCATTCAAAAATTCAGTAATTATAAGTTCAAACCATAAAAATATACTTACATAAACATGTATTTTTTTAGGGATGATTTATCTTTGTTTATTTGATTCTACTTTTGATTAATAAATCCGTTGTGTTAATTTTATCTGTTTAGTGTAAAGTGTATGACTAAAATACATATGTCTCATGTTCCTTTTTTTTTTCAGGTAAATGGTGATTGTGTGTAAAATTATGGCGAGTAAGGACGAAAGCATTTACTTTATTTAAAGGTTCAATATGTTCACAGATAATTTAATTCGGTTCTTAATAAATCTGCATGGTCATGTGTTAGGACTGGTCTGTAGAAACTTTTCAAGATGTTTTTTAATTTTATTCTCTTCACTATTTCATTACTGTCTCAACATGTTTTAAGCTAATTGTACGTTTGCTTGACGATAAAGTTTCCCACTGCCCTTCGTGCCAAAAAAAATAAGTAAGAATTTTTGGTATTTTGATAATTTACCTCATTTTACGAGGATCCCGCTAATATGCAGAAATATGATTCACTAAAACCTCATAATAACGGTTTTATAATATTTGAGCATATTGTACCCAGTAAGGTGGAAACAGAATATATTAAAGCCTTATTGGTTAAGTGTTTAGCTGAAGAAACTAACAGTCTTGATTGTATGTATGTAACATTTAATCATCTACACTTTAAATCTTTTGCTTTTAATTAAGATATAATATATTTTACTAAGTATTATTGAACTTTATACCGTGGGAGAGCCACACTTCGGGACAAATGGGCCGGCTCGACTGGAGTGATACTATTGCCTCACAGAAAACCACCGCGAAACAGCGCTTGCACACACCGAGTACTCACTCACGAGATCGAAGAGCTACACCTCAACCCCTCCCCCCTCCCCATCCCCCAAAAGCCGGCAACGCACTTATGACGCCCCTGGTGTTGCGTAGTAATCGCTTACCATCAGGCGAAACATATGCTCGCTCGCCCGTTATTCCATAAAAAAAAACAAAGTTTCTGCTTTAAAATTTTAATAGATGAATTGTTTTTCAACTCCGTTAAGTACAGCATCTTATGGGTAGGTGTTTGTCTAGGATTATAATTAAGATCTTATAAACTACTAATTGTGACAAAAATGGATTGCTAAAGAACACAATGACCATGCATGACCGACATTTGTTATTTCAAAGGTCAATGACGGTTCCAGACCTAATTTTACTGTCGGATCAAAGATCTTTGTTTCACATAAGATAATCGTCGCTTACATGAGAACAATATTGAATAAAATAACATATTTTACATCAACTCGATGCAGGTGCAGTAAAAATAATTAAAATAAAATTTAACATCACTGCTTTATGTATTTAACTTTCCTTAATTTGAATAATCGCATTGTGTCATTGCTCATGGCGGAAAGCCACACCGGTACATTGTGAACTCAGCAGCAATGAACGATTTTAACTTTGAGTGCCTGACTGCTTAACTTTGACTGCCTCGGTGGCGCGGCGATAACTTATGTGACTGCTCTGCTTGAGGTTACGGGTTCGATGCCCGGGTCGCACCAAATATTTGTGGTATTTGCATATATTTGTTTCAGACTTTGGGCGTTTGCCATGTATAATGTGTATGTGTTTACAAACGAAAAGTATATATGTATTTATATCAGTTGTCTACTAACGACAGCACAAGCTCTGCTTAGTATGGGACTAGATGGCGTTGTATCCGAAATGTTAATTTATATATCTCAGCATATAATTGGAAATGTTTAAAATGGAGAGTAACGAGTGAATAATGAATATACCTACTAGTAACGTATAAATTATCTCAGTCATCTCATGTCTTCTATTCATCTGTATTATAGTATCTGCGACCTTCGTATAGGTCAATACATACTGTCAAAATGTGTAACCAATCATAACGATACACCTGTTGTTTAGCTGCCTTAGTACCCGGCGCTTTGGTTTCAGTGGAGGAATGAGACCAGCCTAGAAATGACATTCTATAAAAGTAAACCTTAATAGAAAACTAGCAAATGTATGGGACTAACATCTCTCAAAACTAAGTCACGTGACCAAAATAAAATATTAGTCGATAATAGAAAGAAATTGAGGTGTTAGCTATTGTAGAAAGCGAATGGACATGAAACACTTGCACCTTAGGGGTCTGTTACGGAAGAGATTAGTTATTGAGTCACGTCGTAGATTGCTTTGATCATGTTTTGAAATAGCAAAATTAAAGTAATAAAGTTACATTTTATAAATATAAAATGATGATGAGAAGGCGCTCATAGCCCAGTTGCACTCGGTGATTAGAAATAATCATCGAGGGTAAGCAACGATGGCGCGGTCAGTACCTGGATGGGTGACCGCTGGCGGCATGTTACCATGAGCGTCTCCGTGATTCGGAGGTCACGTTAAGCAGTCGGTCCCGGTTGTTATCATACGATAACAGTCGTGAAGCTTAGTTGGAGGCCTTCGGGCGGCTTAAAAACATCCAACGGCAAGATTTACGTAGCCACAACGTATTCTTGCCAGTCCCCAACCCGCACTTGGCCAGCGTGGGGACGTATGGCCTTAACCCTCTCCTGAGAGGAGACCCGAGCCCAGCAGTGGGACATTATGGGTTGTTGTTTGTTTTTTATAAATATGACTTAAAGTGACGATTAACGACGAATTCGTTGTTGAATTGAGCATTCTCAAAACTAATTTGATACGAATAAACATAAATATACATCAATAATCTCATATAGACGCTGTAACGGTCGTGGTTCT
This sequence comes from Hyphantria cunea, assembly GCA_003709505.1. Classification (NCBI taxonomy): domain Eukaryota; kingdom Metazoa; phylum Arthropoda; class Insecta; order Lepidoptera; family Erebidae; genus Hyphantria; species Hyphantria cunea. The sequence goes on from PKRV01000116.1 coordinate 2,208,772, forward strand.
GACAGGTTTTGGCACCCTAATAAGGAGATGCCACAATTTATTACTTGTTCAATTCGATATAACAGCATTAAAATTGGCATATAGAGTTAAGAATATACATATAATGAGAGTAGTGATATATTTTCATTGTAGATACATTTTTAATTATAGATGAATATAGATTAATGAGAAAACCCAGGTCATTGGAAACCCATTATGTAGTGGGGATTTCAATGACCTGAAAAATTTGTAATGGAGATGAAATTACTTGAAATATATATTCCTAAACGTTTGTTAATGGCGTCAAATCGAAGTCGATGAGCAATTACCTACAATCGATTACTATTTTAATTCAAATGATTTCTTATTATGGTAAACAAAACGTTTATCTCTACTACTTTGGATTCAAATGCATCGTGTGGGTAGCTGTAATTTTACGCCGAAGGTTAAACTTAGTTTCCTTATGTAGAATAAAGGTAGTATATGAATGGATTCAGCATCATTATCTATCCTATATACTACGCACCTTCAACCATGCTTTGCTCCTATTGATCTAAGCGTGATGTTAATTTTATTATCTGAGGTACGTCTGCAAAACATACAGTTAATCAACAAGCCATAATGTCCCACTGCTGGGCTCGGGTCTCCTCTCAGGAGAGGGTTAAGGCCATACGTCCCCACGCTGGCCAAGTGCGGGTTGGGGACTGGCAAGACTACGTTGTGGCTACGTAATCTTGCTGTTGGATATTATTAAAGCCGCCCAAAGGCCTCCAACTAAGCTTCGCGACTATTATACTATGATAACAACTGGGACCGACTGCTTAACGTGACCTCCAAATCACGGAGACGCTCATGGTAACATGCCACCAGTGGTCATCAATCTAGGTACTGACCGTGGCGTCATTGCTTACCCTCGGTGATTGTTTCTAATCACCGAATGTAACTAGGCTATGAACATATAGTTTAAAAGAAGTGAAAACCATTTTGATAGTTTCGGAGTATATCATGTGTATCAACGTGTCACGGTAATCATTCATAATATATATTATGTTATAAGTTCCTGGACGATTTTTTTGACGAATTCCTCTATTTACTAATGGATATACTAAGTTACTTAAGTTTGGTGTAAGACTAGACTTTTCTTACCAATTACCATAGTACAGATACGCAATCTATCGGTTTTTTCAAGAAGGTTTGGTCGTACTTTCAGATAAAAAATTCTGCCATGTGACATCACGAATGCTATCATTTTATGTTGATCCTCTGTATGAAGGTAGTACCGCCGCAGTCGAGCCGGCCTATACCTTGAGTATATCATTCGATAGGTCTTTTAAAAACATTGAGATGTTTTACTAAGAGGTTTTTTGATTTAGGTAACATTTTTTTGAAATGATTTAAAGTTGAATATCTCGTTATTCAACTTTAAATCATTTCTTATCTTAATAGGGCACGCACGCACTTGGCCAGTTTTTTATTCAAGCGCATTTCAGGTTTTTCTTTATATATATGCCTGCCAAAGTGACTTTACTCGGCCTGATGGAAAACATGAGTAGAATCCAGGAGTAGTGGTCACCGTACTCGTTGCGTACGTAGACAATTCAGCAATGTAGCATGGTGACCCACACGATGGCCGTATATTAAGATGTTTCTGCATCATGAAGCCACCTATCTCGCACTCACCACCATTTGCATTAAAACCCATTCTTTTTTTGTTTTAAATATAGTAATCATTCTGAGCAAAGAATCAAAAACGTGTCAATGGCTACATAAATAAATTATTTTGCAAAATATCATATTTTTTCAAAGCTACCGACTTTACCTAAAAGAGTGAGGTTGATTAAAATAACTGTAAGAATTTAAGTATATTTGATAGGGATTAATAAATAAACTAATCAAATTCTTACGCATTTTAGAAGTTTTATCTGTAATAAAAAAATCAAGTTCTAAATTATATTTCAAGTAACATTAAATGTTAACCAGCATGAAATTATAATGAATGAATGAAATATAGCTTTTGATACATTGTTTTTCCTCATAGCTAGGTATCTTTTATAGGATCGTCTGTATTTCAAGAAAGTACCTGAGTATTACGCCGATTGTGGCAGCCTACTTCTCAATTCATAACATTTTTGTTCTCTATTTCGGTATATGATCTGTGAACAATAACTAATAACTTATTGCCATCGCCATATATCTTCTGCGACTTTGTATCGAATAGTCTTGTATCGAATCTTTTACCGTAATCGAGGCAGTGGCATACTACTCAATCTTGATTTAGATCTTTAACAGAATAAATTGAGACTTCCCTGCCGATGGTTACAAAGCAGATATCTCTTACCATGTGTGCCAACCTCTGCTACGTGGAGGAAAGCAATCCCCTTCGTTGAACTTAAGAAGCATAACGTGAACATTATCTTATTTAAAAATTCTCTCTGTCGTGGTGTTCGTTACCAAATTCTTCCGAAACGGTTGGACTGAATTTTATGAAATTTTTTTGCAAATCGGGTAGATCTGAAAATCGGCCAACATCTATATCTCATACTCCTAAATGATAAGGTTGTCCTAAATGTTAAGGTTATACACCTATTTTTTATAGCATAAAACGTTTGATGTATCAGCTATTAGATGTATATATTATCAGACAGTACCGTGGCTCGTCTCTCTTCTTCTTCTACCATAATCCTTTCCTGAAACAACATTAAAAATTTTGTTGTATAGCCTGCCGATTACTCAGGTTATATGGCAAGAATATTTTTTATTAAAGATGATCAAATTCGCAAAAGTGATTCTATGCAAGCAATGAAAAAAGTATAATTTAAAATTTACTACACTAACCAAAGGTGTTTCATAGAATAAAATGCATTAAATTATTGGCATACGCTAATTCGAAGCGGATGAGACCCAAGAATGACCTCATCGATGAATATTTTTATTTCATCGGCCACTCGAAACACTGTATACAGGTGCAAATGGTTGCAAGGAAACTGCATTTTGTTTAAACAGAAAGAAAGAGCTAATCTAATCAACTCATCCTGATCTTCAACAATTGATGAAGATATAATTTATATTCTTGAAGGCCGGCACTTAATGGCACTTGTTGCAATACATTCTAGAATTAAACCCACTAGTACTTATTCCACTATTTTATTTATTAATGTTTACACCTAACCAGTTTCTGAACCAGAATTGGTGAAGATGTTTATTTGCACTTACATCTCGATATTAGATAATTATCCTTTAATGACAATGGCTTGAATAATAAATAATAAATAAATATGTTCAGACATTTTAACACACAACGCCATCTAGTCCAAAACTAAGCAAAGCTTGTACTATGGGTACTAGATAACTGATATTAATACTTACATACTTTTTTTTGTAAATACATACATATACATACATATTATACATAGAAAACACCCAAACAAATATTGGCAGATCATACAAACATTTGGTCCGACTCAGGAATCGAACCCGAGATCTCTAGTACAGCAGTGGTATTCGCTACCACTGAGCCACAGAGGCAGTCAAGAATGAATGTGTGTAATTTAACAATAACTAAGTACCTCAAAGTTATGAACATACAATATGATACTTACTTAGTCTGACTAGTCTGAGTTTGGTGTGTAGTAATAAAAATATATTATTTGTTCTACTTGGTATTGAAAAGGAACTGACTCATAACACACCAGCTAGTGCAATTTGTGAGTGTTTTGCTATCCACTTTTGTTACAATTGTAGATTAATTATATAATAGATTAAAAGTTATACTTGTAGATGTAAATAGCACAGTAAATGAATTTTAATTTACGATAAGTTCCAATTCAGCTTTTAAATTTAATGCGGACGATGCTGCAATGCAACATGGCGATGACACTATGGCGGCCTAGTGATGCTTCTGCATCATTGGGCCTCCGGTTTCGCAATCACCAACGAAACACGACAGCACGAACACTGTCATTTTAGGTTGATCTTCTGTGCGAGGGAAGTAACACCCGGGTCGAGCCACCTTTGGAATTACACATTGACACTTAGTAAAATGATTACGCGCAGACAATTGCTTGTCCTGAGTAACACTTAAGCCCATTAATTCTGGTTCAGGAGTCTGGACTACTATAATCGCTGGACCAAACCTGAACTGAAATAGATAAACCTGAACTGAACTTAATTAGATGATGTGAGCTAGTTGCTTTAGCCTACTTTTGTGTTTATTGTTAAATTTGAAACTATTTTGCGTTTATGTGTATTGTCATTATTGTTATAAGAATAACTTAGGAAGAAAAGGATTTAAAAATTATAACCTAACTACGTTAAATTTACGGTAAAAATTTTATAGTCTATGTTATATAGGTTATCGGTATATCGGTTCGGTAGCCGCTACAGCGAAATACACATTCATATATAGACTGCTAAAACTATTACGCTTCTTTTTCGGTTCACCGCAGTCGGGTAAAAAGAGAATGACAGTGTATCTTCATCTCAGATTTCGAATACGGTCAGGATTATCTGTCACTAAATCACTCCCTAAACTAAAAGCACATTATTTACGAACTTAATCACCATGCATTTGTGATATGAGTTTTGTACTTATAAAGCGAATACCATACAATTTATTACTAAAAAGCTGTAAAAAAGAATGTGACAGCGACAGAGGTGGTCAGTTAATGTAACGTAATGAAACACATAATTTGATTGTGAGTTTATCTGTACCTTTATTTTCAAACAGCGTGAAAGCCATCAGAGTCTTTGGAATGGTTCTCCGAATTATTTCGAACGATCGATCGTTACAACAAATAACAAGATAAGATAATTATTTAATAGTAGGAACATCGTTTACATGACTAAGATAGTATAGGTACGCATTTTTTAAAAATATAGTTTACGTAATTATGTTCATGCGTGCATGCATGTGATTGTCAGTGTTATTGGGAGAGTACGGATGACGACTAGGTGTGTGTGTGAATGTGAGAGTGTGTGTGAGGGTAACTCTCTGCTTGTTCAACAGTTCTGTAGTAAGAAGCATAAAAGTAACTAGAGGTCGCCTAGCAGTCGAATTCGACCACAATTCATTTATTTTTTTCAACTTTTTTGTTGTTGTTACAAATTTCATACGAGGAGTATGAAATTTTCGTTCGCAATATTTTCGTAAAAAGGGATATGTACTAAGTTTTCGGTTTACGTATTTAGATATAGTTTTTCAATAACTTGGCAATGCTAAGGTAAGTAGAAATTTAGTCAACTATATTCCTGTGTATTTTGATCTTTAATCATGTTAAGTCTACCCACATTGATAAGCTGGTATGAATATTTGCTTTGTTTGGGTTATAGTAAATACAAAATGCCTAGCTTATTTTATATTTTAACAGCAAATACAAAAATGTGCACAATACAAACGCAAGCATACACAGGTCACAGGTAATTGTTCTGAATTAGTACAAATTTCAGATGATGGTAACCCTGAATAAAGTGGATTAGTATCTTAAAAGTAAAAGCAAGCTTTGTATCAAAAGCAAGTGAATTAAGATTTTTGAAATTAAATTGCATTTTTTGTTTAGTTTTATTTTGACACATTGGAACACGGGCGATAAATAACTAATTTAATACAATAATTGGATTAAGATGCGTAAGCTATTTAAAAAATGTTTTCCAGCAAAAGACTAAGTTGCATTATTTTTTGACATACTAAAACATCATGAAGAGTACACAATTTTTATTACAGTTGTGTATGAAGGTCCACAGTATTAAATTTAAGTTAACTTTTTAGACCCCTCTTCAATCCAGAATCATATCTAAAACCACTCAAAACGAGAGCCATTTATCGGACTTAATTGTATACAAAAAGTGCCTAAATAATTTTATTTGCTAAATTTTCGTCTTTGTTAATAAATATTATGCTGTAAAGAAATGTTTATTGAACTTTCAGTGTCAAATAAAACAAAAATTACTAAAAATGTGACAGTGTTTTTGGATAACACATGTTTATGTATTTACGGAATCAGAAAGATATAAGTCCTTTAAGATATTGTGACTTCTATAATATGCTTCTGGATAAGTCATCTAATTGTATTGATTTATTTCGTGGCAATCGGCTCATGAGCTGAAAGTAATAATAAGATTGGAGAAAAATGCATAGAATCACACGATGATAATTGATGTTATCGAAATTTCAAACCATAAATATTAAGTTTTTTATCAACACTTTAGTGACCGACTAAGAGTTTTTGCTATCGTTCCTAAATAATAAGGAAATACCACTAAACTATTTTAGAGTTATTTAAGTAAATTTACCACAGATAATTACTAGATTGCTTTTTTTTTCAACAACTTCTTTTATATTCTGGCTAGACTTTGTATGAATCAAATTTATAATTGGTACAAGGCCTGTTGACACATAGATTTCATCATTGTTTTAGCGCTAGATGAAAAAAAAAAGTTAAGCTTAATATTTTTCAATCTAACTGATCTGATGATTAATGAAATTGATTTCTGAATAAGTTATTTATTTGCTAATTATATTTTACTTGTTTTTAATACAACTGAATGATGGCCAATGGGGTCTAGCCTAGGTCTAGAATAGCTCGAGTTGGTCTAGTCACGTGTGGAGGACCGACGAGGTCCACCACAAGTAGTGAAGAATGAAGTATCTAGGGAGCTGTTGGATTCGAACATAACTATGCTATTATGATGAAATTTTCCGGAGGCTTAAGAGGAAGAGTTCACGTTTTTCAGCAGTAATGATACCTGAGGAAGGTGCATCTTTCGTAGTTTAATTGGTAAAAGAAATGATATCAATGGATACCATTTTTATATAGATGTATACTTTAACAACGTATCGTTCACGTCTTGAGTTAAAATTTCTAACAACATGAAATATGCATTGGGTTCACATTCAGATCACTTCAAATTCAAACATTTATTTGTTCCCGTTATATTTATGATGGTATTTTAAAATTATAATCACGTATTATATTTTTCAACAACCACAATCGGATGATCTAAATCTAATGTGTTTTGATAATTTTATAAGTTTTAAGTCTCTATATCCGTTTGAACTCAATCCTGTACGTGTGCGTTTTAATATATTTTTTGGGTTTGAGTGTTTTTCAAATAACTCTAAAGACAAATAAAATCATGCCTAAAATCGTATAATTATGTTCCGTGCTAATATGCTAACCAGCTGTTATTTGGAGTTTTCTTTTAAGTTAATAACAACTTCAGCTTACTTGTACAGAACATGTGCTGTAGTAACCAGTCTGCTGATAAACATACTTGAATACCAACAACGAATAAATCTTATTTATCAGAAAATACATTTTGTCATAATGTTGATGTATATTTGAATTTTGTATTGTATTCGTTTTAATAAATAATTGTCCAAACTTCGCATTCACACAAACCAGATTTTTTTTGCCATATTTATATAAAATTTTGCGGGCTTTGGCGAAAACTACATTAGAAAAACCTTAAGACTTACTCGGACGTTCTGCACGCTTAAATTCTGTCAATTATGATTTCACCATTATTCGTTCGTTCGATTGAGTTCCACACACATTTTAATTATTTTACCTTAATGCACCGATATAACTGAACACTATATAAGAGGATGAAAAAGAATGTTATTTCTATTTCTTTTTCCTTTTTTGCTTACGTCATCCACCTCAAGATCTGGGCTGTCTAAATTTTTGTTAAACTCTTTTTGCTTTACGGATATATAATAAAGTGTAATAAAGTGCACCCACATTGTGGTCAATCGAAGATAACTTTTACAAGGGTGGCCAAAACTTTGATAAATGGTATAATGTTTTGAGCTCAAGACAATAAACTTAATACTGATTTTGGAAAAGGCGCTTTAAAAATATGACTTCATAATTAATATAATTAATTTTAGGCCTTGTTTTACCTCTAGTTGAAATAATAGTCTAGCTGATATATTACTAATATATTAATTAATAATATTATATATACATAATATAATAGTAGCTCCTTGAAATATTATTATGAACTTATATGCCGATGACAGTAGATTTTTCTTTAACAAGTCTTACATGTTTATGTCAAATATTCATAAATACATATATGCAGTCTTTATCTGTAGTATAGTGTACTATGTAGTAAATAAAAATCTGCGACTTTATCAGGAACTGGTAAAATTAACACTAAGTATTATAATAAAACTAGAGGTTAGGAATAGATTGGCTCGCCCAGGGCAAGGATAGAGACATATGGACAAGGTTGGGGGAGGCTTATACCCAACTCCCGGATGGCGTAAGAAAGCGGTTCCCGGATCCCTCCTGTCTCAGGCGCAGAGTGGCACACCGTGGTGGTTTAGTGGGTAGTCTGGCGAGTCATTTTTGTTCTTATTATAATAAGAGCTGGTTATTTAATTCTATTCAATATTTATTCATGATTTATGAAACATTTGTAACAGATTTAAAGAAAGCAATTTTAGAAAAGCAAATCGTTATGAATATAACTGCCAACTGGGTTATATTATAAAGGAAATGAGTTTATTGATTTAAGAACCCTAAAAGGCGGGGAGAAGCATTATTAAAATATCTGAGATAACCGGTTTGGTTTATTAAAGTTTACTAGCTTTTGGTAACGAGTTCGTTTATAAGGTGCACTTTCTCTTCTCTTGTATGTATGGGATAATCATTATATCAATATGACAAGTTCATTCAAAACCGTTAAGAGGTATAAATAGTATTAAGTAACAAATCTTTAGATATCTGTATTAATTTTCACATTTATAATATTACTAATTACCAACAAACGTAAACACCAGGAGTGTTTGGAGGAACTTCGCACGGAAATCTTTGGAGTTCTTGGATTTTTTTCTAGCACAATATGCATGTACCAGGTTTTATGGTGTGCTTTGAGATAGCCTATATCTAGTAGTGGATTGCAATGGGTTGATGATGATGAATAAGTATGTATTATTAAAACACACTACAACAGATGCTGAACGACCTGGCTTACTCTTCTGTGCGCATGGGCCTACGGATGCACTTGGACAAGACCAAGGTCATGTTCAATGAACATGTACTTCCGGAGCCGGTTGCGGTACACGGTGCCGTTCTCGAAGTTGTTCAAAAATATGTATACCTCGGGCAGACTTTGCAGTTAGGTAGAAACAACTTTGAGGACGAGGTGAACAGAAGAGTCCAGCTAGGTTGGGCAGCGTTTGGGTTCGTCGGGTCTTCTCATCGTCGATCCCACAGTGGCTAAAGACAAAAGTCTTCAATGCGTGCGTCCTACCCGCAATGACATACGGAGCCGAAACGTGGACTTACGGTTCGACTGGTCCATAAGTTCGAAGTCGCTCAGCGTGCTATGGAGAGCGCTATGCTCGGCGTTTCTCTAAGGGATCGCATCAGAAACGAGGTGATCCGACAAAGAACCAGGGTCATCGACGTAGTCCACAGGATTAGCAAGCTGAAGTGGCAGTGGGTTGGCTACATTTGCCGAAGAACCGATAACCGTTGGGGTAAACGAGTTCTTGAGTGGAGACCGCGTCTCGGCAAACGTAGTGTAGGACGTCCAGAGGCCAGGTGGAGCGATGATTTGCGCGGGACGGCTGGCAGGAGCTGGATGCGAGAAGCCATAGATCGAACTAAGTGGCGTAAAATTGGAGAGGCCTATGTCCAGCAGTGGACTGCGATAGGCTAATGATGATGATGATGATGATGATTTAAACACATAAAGTATAATCGTAAATCGCTTTTAAATAAAACCCCAATAAAATTCGTTGTGAAATTTGAAAGATCTAACCGTACGGGAACCAAAAGCGACATGGTTTTATATATGCTATGGAAAGATTAGGATTAAGTGATCGATGTTTGTGTAATATAAAGCTTGATATCATTATACAAAGTGACTTCGTTTTCAACGCTTGTTTTTCTTTCCCAAATGATTTATGAAACATTCATTAGCGATATCGCTCCGACTCTTTGATGAATTTACTTAGATATCGAAGTAACAGTTTGTAAACTTCCCGGCCGTGGCGGACCCAATCAAAATTCAATTAGACATATCTTTGCCAGATACGTTTCTTTTAATTTCCATTTCGATTTTAATTTTCTCTGCGGTTACAAGATGTGAGTGTTTGCGATGTTGTGTCTGTTGTAATTACAAAAATTACATTTTTTATCGGATAAGTGTACTATAATGCATAATGCCATTTGAAATCTTCTGGAATTTTATAAGACTGACGAAATATCTATAACGGAAGAAATTTTCATAAATCAATAAGACACCAGTCGTAATGTTTAGCGGCATTTAGGCTGCAAAACCCAAATATCAAATTTTTTTGGAAACGTTGTAATGGTTCCAATCATTAATTCTTGTGAAAGTGTTTGAACACCTCACCGTACGTTTGTTACCGTTTTTCCATATTGTTTAGTAGGTGATTGTTATCGATTAACCGTAAACAGAGAAAGACAGCTTTGATTACCGGTATGCCTGACAAGTAGGTACCTTATGAACGTAGTTTTCCTATCTACTCAATAAACTTTTTTTTTAAGTATAAGCTGCCAAAATGTCTCTGCCCTGCCTGATGGAAAGCATGAGCAGAATCCAAGAGTGGTGGTCACCATCCTCAATGCGAAAAAAAAACAATGCAGCATGGTGAACCACACTATGGCGGCCTGGTGAGATGCTTTTTCACGCCCCGCTTAAAGGACTCGAGATCATAGTGGGAAGGAAACACGTGCGCTGGTAGTGAGTTCCAGTTTTTGAAGAGCTATTCAGAATACTCTCCATGGTAAAGGCGATAGAAGACTGCCAAGGAGGCGATATCTCTACGCAACTGCAGAGGCTCAAGGGTCACGATGACTTCGGGACTATCGACAGTAAGGATTGAACCTTATCAACCAAGAAGCGTCAACCACCCCAGTCTCGGGCAGTCTGAATCTATCCACTGCCACTTTCTTCAGATAGTTTCTACGCTACGTTTGCCGAATCAAATTCGAAATTTGGTCATTTTTACCAAATAAAGGGACTATATATACATCGGTACGTTGTCGCGATGATACACTAGATAATGTTATAATTTTGTTCAAAATTAAAGTCGTTAAGACTTATTTATTATTTCACTAAATGTGACTCGCATCTTGATAAATTATTATTAAATGCGCGACATGACGTGATTATTTCGGGTTAGTTTCAGATACTTATTCTGGATTTTGGGGTTAGGTACGTACAAAATACTATTAATTTGGTCATAATTACATATGCTTAGTCAACAAAAAATTAAGCATATTAAAAATTATTTACAATGTCTTGCAATACAAAATTGGTCTATATTACAAACGTGTTAATATTTGTGTAAGAATAATTGAAAAGCTAAAGTTTTCCGACACCTGCGATTTCCTATTACATTACTAAGTTGTCTTATGGAACTAGCGCCTCCCAAATCCCAAAGGATCATTTCCTAATTAAGTTTCCTACATACACAGGTATGTCCAAGTTTACTTATGATAACAAAAATATGGGACTGATTCACAGCGTCATTTATATTCGTCGATGGAGATAATTTCTTTTAATTGTTATTCGATATACCCCTTTAGAGTTTTGTTAAGGATTTGTTAATAACTTTATTGTTTTATGATACTTTTAAAAGCCTTAAAGTGTAAGTAAAGTGCCCTAATAAAAAGTTTTCGGTACTTAAAATATTAATAAGAATTTTATCGTTATCAACAACCCATAATGTCCCACTGCTGGGCTCGGGTCTCCTCTCAGGAGAGGGTTAAGGCCAAACGTCCCCACGCTGGCCAAGTGCGGGTTGGGGACAGGCAAGACAACGTTGTGGCTACGTCATCTTGCCGTTGAATGATTTTTTTAAGCCGCCCGAAGGCCTCCAACTAAGCTTCACGACTGTTATCATACGATAACAACCGGGACCGACTGCTTAACGTGGCCTCTGAATCACGGAGACGCTCATGGTAACATGTCTCCAGTGGTCACTCATCCAGGTACTGACCGCACCGTCGTTGCTTACCCTCGATGATTGTTTCTAATCACCGAGTGCAACTGGGCTATGAGCACCTCAAGAATTTAACTTACTTAAATTTTCTAGTACGAAGACAATTACTAATTGTATTTGTGGGCACAAATACAATTAATACCTACCTACCCATTAGTTTCTGTATTACATCGTGTTGATATTTAATATGAAATTAATTTAAAGTTCTATTGAGAACAATACTAAATAGTTTAGAAATTTAATTTTATTATTAGATTATTTTATGAATATATTCTTTTCTATAAAGCTCAGAATTAGGAGAGCATGTTAATGACCTATATTTTTTGCGACTAGATATAAATCCAGCTTCCAAGAATAGTGTCACATTTTTGAGTAACAACGAAAAAAATCTGTACGTTTCTTAAATATTAAATTTAAACCTGTTTCTTGTGTTAGTGACCCCCGATGGTGAATCATCGTACTGTTTACCTTACCATGACAAAATCAGGGTTTGTATACGACTGCTTTTGATTAATTTCATAGAGATAAAACCTATTTCGTACAGGATGATATGTTATTTCTATTTCCTGGTAATCCCTGCCATGTTTACAAATGGGTGACATAACAGTAAGATTTTGGAACCTTGCATATTGGATTGTGAGACTCTGAACCACAAAGCAAATCGCTTCGAAATCTAAATGACTCTTTCTTAATCCTGGCACGCCATTTGTGTTTGTTGAGTTGCATGTGTTCTTGGGTCTGATATTGCTCTCTCCTAGTCGATTTCAGGCACGGCGGCCAGTCTCATGAAATCTCCCAAATTGCATTAAAAAAAATCATGTATAACCTTGATACTTAACACAAAGTAAGTAGGCCCAAAGTGCATGAGCGTGAAAGCCTTAGTAAAGTCATTTTGTTCTCATCGTGCAAAATCTATATAAATAAAAATGAATCACAAAAATTTTTGTACGCGCATAACTTTCAATCGACTGCACCAAATTGGATAATTCTTTTTTTATGTGTTTATTATTATCAGGATAAGGCTTGTATTGTATTATATTTGTATTGTAAAACCGGAGGTGTTATATTTTCTTAGTCAGATTAGTCGTATACACTGCGGCCCTGTGGGAAGTTAACACGGGCTTGCTAAAATAGGTTTTCCGGTAATCCAGAAAATTTGCACAATAGTGAATATGACGGTAAAAAATTTGCCGGGTCAACTAGTATTTTTAGAAATAATTTACAAAAATTTAATAAGATTTAGTAAAATACTACACAGACATTTGAGTTTGTAACAAGAATGCAAATAAATACAAATTAATGAATAAATAAATAAAATAAATAAATATAAAATAAATAAATATGTTCAGACATTTTAACACACAACGCCATCTAGTCCCAAACTAAGCAGAGCTTGTACTATGGGTACTAGACAACTGATATTAATACTTATATACTTTTTTTTTTGTAAATACATACATATTATACATAGAAAACACCCAAACTCCGAAACAAACATTTGCAGATCATACAAACATTTGGTCCGACTCAGGAATCGAACCCGAGACCTCTTGCACAGCAGTCGTATTCGCTACCACTACGCCACAGAGGCAGTCGATGCAATTCATTATGCAGACAGTCGCTGAATAAATTTTAGATAAATCCCCGAAATTGAAGGGACGATCGCATATAATTTAACTGATAGCAAAAGGAAAAGTATGTGGAGAAGAAAAAGGAAAGTAAATACACGAATGGTGCAGTGCATTAACCGGTTGGTCGCCACGCCGCTTTCTGCTGTGCTTAGGTGTTGAGGGTTCAAATACCACATAAGTATATATTATGTACTTTATGTAACACGGGATAACACTGTGTGATCCACAAATTACTGTTCTGAGTACCCGCAACACCAAAGACGTCACAAGTGCGTTCTTTGCCTATGGGGGATAGGTTGGATCTATTTTATGTATATTTAGAAAATCTAAAGTCAACAGCTACACATCATTCTTAGTGCAAGCAGTTAGACTGTGGAACAACTTGCCCGAGGCAATTACACAAGTTAATCTCTGCAAGTTTTCAATTAAATAATTCTTTTCTGTGCTTAGTGGTGTTCAATAAAGCTGTATAAATAAATAAAAATGTTGCTAATGTGGGAGTTGTTTCTTTTAACAAACAAAGAAACAAAATCTTTCGAAAGATTCCTAAACCACGGTCAAATAAGGTCAAATAACTTAGGTATGGGGTACAGACAGTTGTAACTCGGACTAATAGAAATTACAACTGCAGAATCAAATAACTTTTTGTTACAGTTCTTTGCCCTTTTAAAAGAAACCATTGGATTTTCTGTCATGTATAGCCTCTTAGTGGTGGGATGGCAACATCGTTGTAAACCACGCCTAAAAATTACATATTAGGATCTATATTTAAATTTGACTGGCAAGTTTCTAGTTATTGAAGCTGTGGGTGGTTTACTATTGTTTCAAAAGACAAGTGTTAACAACTGTCTTTAATGATTAGGAATCCATTACCTATCAAGTTAGATAGAGTAGCTTTTAAAGTCAACGAATTGTTCATGTTATATGTTCTATACGATCTCTCGCCACATATGTATATATGATTTCTGTGTACTGATCGATTAAAAGTACAGTGTGACCTCCCCTATTTATCCCATGGATGTAATGAGAGGCGAATAAGGAAGGAAATTGCACAGAATATAGTAAAACTTAAAACAAACAGTATACTAACCCTTCTGGATAATGTAGTATAGCAGGCAAAAGCCTTCTTTCTAAGAGAAGCATATATCCAGAAAGAAGTAAACTGTTGAAAGCTGTTGGTAAATATACAGAAAAACCAGTACCGTTCCATGTAGTAAGTCTAAAAGAATTTTTCGAGTGTAGTGCAAGTGCTCTTCTTACTGATAGTGCCAAACTCATATGGCCTTCAAGAAAAGAGCGTGCTCTCACCTCAAAGGTCCGGAATATCTTTATGATTAAATTGCATGTGACATGTGCAGTGGCATTTATAGGTGGCGGTAGGTACTCCTCATTAGATAACTAGTCCGTTCATTTAACACAAAAAATATATGTAGACCATAAATTGGTAAATAAAATACTCTCGAACTATTGGAGATTCACACTTTTGCGCTATTCTTCATTTTTTTGCAATGTTTTTGTTAATGTTTTTCCATTTGGCATCACTTGATTAGATTCATTAATCAAAATCAGTATGGTTCGTTCATGGTTATTTGAACAATCTGTTTTTTAAAATGGTATGAAGTCGTAGGTCGATACTAGTTTTTGTTGCAAAATCATGCCTAGTTTTTTGTCTAATATAGTTTAATAATCTGAATCAGTATAAATGATACAAATTAAGTAAAATCAATCAATTCTTTAATTTGATTACATTAGCTGTCAATACATACTTATATGGGATCGAATTAGGTTGTTTTTGAAAATGTTGTTAATTATATCTTTAAGTTACCTCCTGTTTTAACGATAAATATGAAACGCCAAAGGTTAAGTCGTATTAACATTTACATTTGGAGACTATTATTTTTTGAACAACCATGTATTCACTTGTAACACATCTTTTTTGTTTAATCCCATTTGCTTTAGTCACTAATACTGTATAGAACAATAAGCTCTTAAATTTCTTGTATTTTTTACAATCGAAACTGTCAAAATTAAGTGCTTTAGGATTATTGTTATACACTATTAGTCACTCTTTCTAATGAATGAACAAATAATTCATTTTTGTCATCTTTACGCAATTCTTTCTTTTTTTTTCTTTAAATAAGACAACTCCCGCATTAGGAATATACATCCTGTGTCGCGGGGGACTTTACAAACATACATGAAACGGACACAAATAACACCCAGACTTAGAAGAACAGAGAATAATAAGAGAATAATAATAACAATTTATTTCTTGCCACAATATACTAAAAATTATATTTAAAAATATACATAATATAATCCTTTCTATAATATTGTGGAAGACTGGTGCTAAGCACGAGACTTGTATTTCAGGAATTTATAGATCACACAAAGTGTTGTCCCATGTAGGATTTGAACCTTCAAAATATGGCGTAGTTGGAAGCGGTGTGGTGACAACTTAAACCACTTTTTTTACGTGTGGAAACCCCCTCGGGCCTTCACCACACCGGGGTTTGCGGCGGGGCGGTGTGCCGGAATCGGACCGACTAAAACCACACGGTGTGCCACTGTGCGCCTGAGACGGGAGGGATCCGGGAACCGCTTTTTCACGCCATCCGGGATAACTTAAGCCACTAGGCCAATGGTGCAGTCAATGCGTTTTTTTTAAATTATGAATCTTTGTTGTTTAGGTTTTGTTATTTAAACTTAAACTTTGTTTACTTTGTTTTGTAAGTTGACCGCTTCAGGCCTGACAGCTTCGTGTTGTTTTGCATTAGCAAAATGTAGGCAAACGTTACAAGTGAACCATGAATGTTATTTTACGTATTAGGTTCTTCTTTACAATCAGAATAATTATTTTCTATATAAATCATACCATATGAACCTTTTCTTAAAGACAAAATTAGAAAATCTTATCGTAATACTATTTCTTCTTTTGATGAGATGGCAACCACCTGGATCGGCTATTTCTGCCAATATCAAGTATTTAAAGTGTTCAATTCTAAGTGTTCGAGTCTTCAAGTTTCGTCATCATGGAATTAATGATAAAGAATTACAAAAAATTTGGATGACATGAAATGGGTACCGTCTTTCGCAAAAACAAAAAACGATCTTCTAGCATAATACTAGTTCCACCCGGGTGTATGTCGGTTGTCTCGTTCAATTACAGCCGAAGAATCAAAGGATCTCCATTGTAAATTTCATCCAAATTGGTTCAGCGGTTTGGCCGTGAAAGCATAACAGGTGGACAGAGTTATTTTCGATATAATAATACTAGCTGTTGCCGAGGTGTACATGTCAGTTATCGGCAAATAGTAGCTTATGTGTCATTCTGATGTATAAGCTATATTGTTGTAAAGTTTCATTAAAATCCATTCAGTAGTTTATACGTGAAAGAGTAACAAACATCCATCCATAGTTACAAACTGTTTCGTTTATAATATTAGTAGGATTAACAGTATATGATATATAGTATAGTATAGATACATAATATTTCCGATTAAGATATCTTTTCATGACATCCATATAACAACACACAAGGAATATGGCATACCCTACCGAAACCACGTTTTTAAAAGAATTAAACATAACTATTAAAATAGGGTCCTTTATATACTAAGAAGAAAGTTTTTAGATTTAACAAAGATGGCAGATATATACTATAATACTACGTATTCAATTCTGTGCCAATTGCTGTGAAAAGAAAGGCCGAGACGAGTTCTTTTCATATCACAATAGCGAATGTAGTCACAAGAATGGTGTAGGATTCATTCAGACTAGATAGAGGAGCTACGTAGAGTTCTATTTGCTCTGATATTTTGAAGGTACAATGAAAGTAGTTACTTAATTTTTTAGACTTTCTTATTAATCAGTGTGAACCTAGAAAACTTTAATTTACTATAAATAAAAATTGTGTCATGGAGTAATATTTTGAAGGTAAAATACTGTAGTTCTTTTAACAATATCACCCCAGTTATTTTGAAGAAAATGCAAGAGTTAATGTACATCACTGTCATTATAGTCAGACTAACTCTTACCCGCGGCTTCGCTCGCGCAGAAGTAGATATTTTCATCCCGTATTTTACCCCCTTTAGGTATAGCATTTCCGAAATTCCTTTCTTAGTGCTCACTTACGTTATATGAAGAGTCTACATGCAAAATTTCAGGATTCTAGGTTCAGCGGTTGGGCTGTGCGTTGATCTCTGGGTATCTTAGTCAGTCACCTTCCTTTTTTATATATATAGGTAAAATAAAATATTACTATTATAGAAATGTGATAGCCATAATATTAACGAGGAATTAAACGACAACTAATCATATGCATACTCTTAAAATTCTGCGTATACCTATCGATTATGTAAATCACTTTGACGGTGACACGAATATAATCATCGATGTTATTATCGTGTCGAAAGTAATTTATAACATCATAGGATCAAAATACAAGACAGAAATGTTTAGTGACGACGTGACAGTATTATAACAAAGGTATCATATTTACTTAATATTTCTAGACACGTATGAATTCTAGATTATCATCGGTGTTATGAGCATGACAGATGACAAAACCTAGCTGCGCGTGGGATGTTCCAGGACAGATGCCCTTGAGGATTTGTATCATTCTCACAATATAGTCTATCTTTATTACGTACATGTAACGAATATATGATATTTTCATCAAATTCAGTCGCTGCAGTAGCAATTTGTAATACTCAAAGATGGCTAACGTAATCTCTCTGATCGTCCTTTATTCCAACATCAACCTAAAGTAAACATTTTATCGCACGTGTCCTATTTTCTCTTGTGTATATTGCTTCGCATTATTGTGTGTAAAACCGTGGGTCATATTTTGCTCGCTGGACATATAAAAGTTAACAACAGCAACTAATTCCCGTGCATATAGGCTCAATATATACTTATGCCTGATCCTTATTGTTACGTACTACAGATTCTAAAGATCCATTTAAGAAGCTATTATGCATTGTTGCCAATTGTATCATTGTCTCAAAGTTCAATTTTATCACTTTTTTACGTAATGGTGCTTTTCTGTTAGTAATTAATTCAAATCAATTGAAATGACAGTATTATCAAATATTTACAAAAAAACCTCTTTATTTAAAAGTGTCAATCACAACGTCCATCTTACGTCTACCAGAACCTGTATTTAAATTACTTATTGTACTCCTATAAATCTTTATTACACTTAGATGATCTTGATACCCCTGTATCCCAGTACTAAAGTTCACATGTTGCGAGAGGTGTGACCTTGTATGAACACAATGCCGCGTAATGATGCCGGTGCCATTGTCAACGAACCGTACTCTGATCATCGATATCTGCATTTACATGGGTTAGACTTAAGAACTTCTGATGACGGCGTACTATACAGTTAAATATGGAAATTAATATTTATTTACATTTTAAGTTTCTTACAATTCGTTTTTAGGGTACCGTAGTTCTTCCAAGGAACTGTCATCCACCTCCAGTTTGGTTAAAAATTGTTATTACAATTCTAATTTAGCAAAAACATATATAAATTTACAAAAAAAATTAATTGCCAATTTTAAAAATATTAATTCAAGGTCAATTCCATACGTGCCGTATAATACCCTATTTCCAATTAAATATTGATATCAAAATATATGGTGCGTCTGTTTCAATAAAAAGTCAGGGTTTGAAAAAATCTGTACAATTTACTATAACAGTATACATAACGGATGGACAGGGAAAAAATTACAACCAGCTTAGTTCTTTTACAAGCTTTTATTTAGTTTCATCTTTGTTTTTAACGTGTGGGAGTTCCCACGGGCCTTCATCCCACTGGGGTTTGCGGCGGGGCAGTGTGTAGGAATCGAATCGTCTAAAACCACACGGAGCGCTACTCTGCGCCTGAGATGGGAGGGATCCGGGAACCGCTTCTTTACGACATCGAGACCCCTCCCAGCACCTGCCCGCACTGAAGCGTCTGCTGTCAAATAATCTCAATTTAGGCGACGTACGACACACACGTAATGTTGCCTCCTCGAGGATGACCAGCTGGAGAGCCTCCACGGTGGCGAGGCCAGCACGTGGAGCCTCCAGCCGGGACAACCAACGAGCCATCGTGGCTCGACGGGCGGCTTCACGCCCCTCACTTAACTCTTCGGGCGGAGGACGAAAGTCACTCTCCGCCCGAAACTCAGCCACCCATCGATAAACTTCGGCGAGCACTTCCACCTCCAAATCCCACGGAGTTGTTCCGGCCAAGGCGCACGCCACCTCGGTCAACACCATGCAGTATCCGCGTATGGCTCTGACCGCCAATACCCTCTGAGCCCGCCAAAGGCGCGCCTTATTCTGGGCGGTCAGAGCCTCCACCCATTATTTAGTTTCACCTATCCCAATGTATGTTTGTAATCAAATCTTACAAATTAAATTTTATCCACTTCCCGATTTATGATTGAGCTGACATTTGAAATACACCTTTAGTTCTGATGAGAATGTAATTATATATAATCGGTATTATTATTTATCCAAAATGGCCGCGGTAACGAAATGGCGGCTTACATATTTCTGAACAATACACTCAATAAGAGAATCAAATGAAAGGGCTTAAAGTCATTTTTATATTAACAAGTAATAAAAACTTGTTTAAAAAAAGTCTTTTAAAACAAATCACTTGTTAATTAATAAGCTGGAAAGATAAGATTTTAATATTCGACGAACTTAACAAATACAAAATGTTTAAAAAAATATTACGGTAAAGTTGTAACTTATTTAAAACGTACATTAAATTTAACGTGGGACCATGTAAAAGTTAATTAACTCAAGAGTAAAGTTAAACACGCACTTATCCTATTTTATTTACTTAATCGTCGAAAAGAAATGTGTCTTTTAGATTTATTTCTACGGTTAATAAATTTGATTGAATATGAATTAGAGCGTAAATACAGTTTCTTCTTTTGTTATTTTCTTAAAGAAAAATTATTTCTAGTTGATATCTATCTGTATTTGTAGGAGGAATATGACAATGTAGTCTGCTGGGTGCTGACCAAATGAATTTAGTATTACAAGTCTAATGACGTAATATATTTTTTGTTGAAGTAAAATAAACCTTTTGTGTTCCATTTACATACAATCGTCTCTTTATTACATCTATTTATAAAAAGTCTTTTATGATGATTTATTACTGTAAGCAATATTTCTGCCTATTACAGTATTTTCTCAAGTCTGTGCGAAATGTTTTTATTCGAGCACGCATGACGTGGTGGGTTTCATCGATCGTTATCATTCACTTGTTCGCTTAGGTTTTATTTGTACAATTCTCCATCAAATATATTATAATCTGGTTTATGTCTCGAAACAGATTGTGGGTATCTAAAAACAGCAATATGACATTTTTTTATACATTTATCCTCTTTTCGTTTTGTAGAATCAGCGTTACCCCGAAAATTTTTGTAATACATTCATATGCTTCAATTTATTGCTGATTGTGAATGGGTTTGACGTTTGATAAATTTATAAATATAACTTTGTTTTCTTTTGATTTGTTCAAAGACTTCTTACGAAGACGTGAAGAATAAAATAAAGGAATGAAAGTACGGACTACTTTCAACAAAGACATTTGCTGCCATTGACAGAAATTGCAAACTCATTTATTGTTGGTAAGAAAAGTGAAAATGGAGATTATATTTGAAACAATCAACGAACTATTTATTTCACATTTCAACATTTCACCTCTTATATCATTTTGTAGATGTTGTACTAATCTGTGTTGGTGTGTGTTCTTTTCACACTCCTTTAATATTCTAAGTGAGGCTTAATACTGATGATTTCATTCGAATATCATTACGAGAGATCCCTGGTGCGGTGCAAATAAGACGGTTGGATCCACGATACCACAACTTCATATGAAATCAGTGTTAAGCAGTTTTTCGTTACTTTTCATTGAATAAGCTAACCAGAATATAAACCACCTTTCAAGTTGTGTCTATTAGATTGCCGGTGTCGTTGGGCAGTAACAGATGCTTACCAAAAGGTGAAATGTTTTCTCATTTACTCCTTTTTGCCGTAAAAATCTCGCTTAGAATATTACGAATAACTCTAAGTTGTATAGGATATCAATTGATGAATTTTTGAATTACTATTCAATGTCTTTTATGATTTCACACCCAACATACATACTTAGTAGTCAGTGTGGAAGGAAACAGTAAAGATTCCCACTTGCATTTATTAAAACATAAAATTTAGGAGTAGCCATGAAGTGAAATTTATTGTAGCTGTCTAAATATTGTTTCAAACAAAGCGTTAACAGTTTTAACTGTCCATCCATAAGTCAGTAATATGATACACCTTAGAAACGTTGATTTATTTCTTGTTGTTGTTGAAGAAGACAAAAATGCCAAAGTGCGAGTTGTACATATTAATAAAATCATTTCTGATATTACGATTTAGAGTTTAACTTGATAAGCTTTGTAGATGAACTAAAGTTTATCTCTATTGAAACGAGTACAGTACAGTTTAATTGTTAATCTTTTTCCACCCGCATGATCTTTACTTTGACAAAGTAACTTGATATGAAATGCTTTTTTGATTGTGACTTTATACATAACATATATATTATCAAGGTCTATATCTTTTTACATTAAGTTCTAGAGCTCAAAAAGTAGTTGTTATTTATACTTTTAGGTTCTGACAGACCCCTAGTTTTAATGCTTTTTTCGAAGTAGGTAAAAATGTTTGGTTCTGAGTCATAGATGCTTACATAGTTCTATAAAAATTTGCAGAACCAAGCAGTGTTGTAACATAATAGCTCTTATATATCATTTGATGAAGGTATTTCTTGTCAAGCCCCTAATTTTTAACCACAAGGGTATCATGTTACTTTTGTTGAATAAGTGATTTACTTCAGATGCAACGGCCTAAAGTTATTAACGCTTTTCGTAACTTATTTAGTAACGGGATGTTGTTGAATTCATATGTCTGTTGATTTACGATTCATAAACATTTGTTAACTATTTGGAAAATATTTTAAAAGATATACTTCAATAGTTATCAGATTGTATAAATTATTGTGTTACTACATCTTGTCTTTACAGTGGAACTTTTGTGTTACTTTTACTTTTTTGTGTTACTTTTACTTAAGTGGTTACTTTTTAAGGTGGAAGACAGATTTATTTGCCATTCAGAATATAGTTCAATAGATTCTATCTACTCTAAATTTCATTTTTATTCCTACATAACTGATATAAAGTACAGAAAATCCACATTAATATTATAAATTCAAAAGCAATTCTGCCTGTCTGTCTTTCTGTGACGTTTTCACGGCTAAACCACAGCACCGATTTCGATAAAATTTAGCAGGGAAACACTTTGATTCTTGAGGAAATACAAAGGCTACTTCTTATCATCTTATATCTTCTTATCATTCTTATCATCATGATTTACCGACATAAATGCCTACGGAGCCCCAGTCAAAAGCTAGTAGTGTATATAGTATGTAGATGACCCCCTCGTTGCCTGATACCCCTAGAGTTATCAAGCTGCGTAGGTACCATTTATTATCACACAGGCTTTGAAATTCTTGTAGGGTGACTTCAGAGCCCGCATCATACATGGATAGTGTCGGGTACAGTTCATTCTATTATGACCCTTCATATCTAAATACATCTAAAGTTGTAGTATTTATTGTTAAAAGAATTTAACTTAAAAGAATGCTTGCCGAGACATGGATTGTTTTTTTTATTTTACTTCTATAGGTAGGTTTGGATGGAAAGTTAATTCATGTCAATCTTTATCGACATAATCACGTGACGTGTTAACGCTTCCGTCTGTGAATGTATCTATATAAATATACTCTCTGGTGCGCCCCGCAGCCAGTACATATAACACAGGTCGACAAATTTTAATTGAAGGTCAAACTATTAATTTGCAAAAATAACAATCGCTTGTTTAAACTTTTAAGTTTACACTTCTGCCTACAGTCCTCATGATTGCTTCGCATCTTTTTTTTACTGGTGTATTTATCTATTTACAATTCAACTGGTTTGGCTACGCTCACTCTCAACAATTTTGAAAACAGATAAAAATTCGATTTCGAGATGGTATTTTAAAATATATTTTATCAATAAACAATTTATTTTTAAAAAATAATATTAGACATCCTTGAGAAAATTACATCCAACAAAAACTGCATCTAACAAAATGTTTTAATGTTTATGCCAATATTTTTTACATTCATCATAATAAGTCGATATTGTTTGGGACTAATATTGAGTTTTATGACTAAATTGATTTTTTAACACAAATGCATCTTGAAGAGAAGCGATTAGTATAAATTATCAATTGTAGATGAAAACATAGTGACATACTAAATTAAAATTACAAAAAGTATTACGTATTTCTACTTAAATACTCTGCGGTACACACAGTCTAGTTATTGTCATAGGAGCAAGGTCTAAGTAAGAAATTTTATAATAATTAAGAATAATGGTACTATCTATAACATAAACGGTACAGTAAAATTTGTTGCCAGAAAGTGAAATACTGAAATTCTAGATTATTGTGACCTGAAAAAAGATATACAATTCCAGCCTTTATAATTCCCAAGATTATTTGGAGCCGGCTACTAGTCGGCTACTTCGATCGGCTTTAACTGATTATTCGTTTGTCAACTGAGCGACTTTCATCGGACCTCCGCGACCCTGAAGGTGAACTTAATTCGGAGGTTGAAGTAATTATTGTGTGTATAGTTGTGGGCACTGACTTCCCAATAACGATTACCAAAGATGTTCATGACAACAGGGACCGACGGCTTGACGCGCTCTCCCAGGCAAGGCCACCTGATGAATAAAGAAGCGTTCATTTACCTGGTTTCTTAGGCAGGCCACATTGATCTATTAGTAGAATTTAGTTTCGGATGAATGGAATTTCACTATAATTGTATTGATTACTTGAGTTCCTATATATATATTATATATATATATAATTATATATATAGAATGCATCCCGTGACACTTAAATACTGCTTTAACTCATTTGCATAGCAATCGATTAGCTAACGCTGATCGAATTCAATAGGTATTCGAATACTCCTTGTTATATTAATGATGGCAAGTTTCAGCGCTGTATACATTTACCTATCTTGCAGGTATCTATAGTGCATTAGTAATATACTGACATTGGTTAACTCTTTAGATCAAAACGTTTCATGATCTTCATATGTATTATTATCACGAGTTTATTAAAATTAATAAATAACCTAAAAATGGCAATGATTTTATTGCGCCAAAACAGTAATAAAATATTTACCCTTTATCTTCCACTCTAATATTATAATATTCACACATTTCAATCAAAAACATAATTGATATTGTTTTGCGAAAGTAGCGATGATTTTAGCGTAGTATACAAAAGAAAAGAGTACATACACCACATCCTTCTGTTCGGAGTTATTTAAAACTTTTAATTATTCATAGTGGTTTCTTTCAAATTCTATACAAATTTTACAATAAACATAAACTACTTCAAAAATTCAGATAGCGCATCGCGGTGCCAAACCCAAACTTACGGTATTATTTTCGACTTCGCTCCAGGAATTTAAATAGCTTTCAAACAAACTGCCCAATCGTTGACCTGTTACTTGTTCCCGTACGTTGAAACAGGTTTGGTGTTCGGTTTGGGTTAAACCAGGATAAAATCGAAATTATAATATTGTGCTATAAGGCGTCAACACGCGAGGTCTTCCATGGACTTTGGACCGTCCCCGTCCCCGAGAATATTCAGTTAACTTCCATCACATTTATTCATAACAATATCGTGATCTTATTTACTTTTTTTATACATGTATACGCATACGTATCGCCTGATGGTAAGCGATTACCGCAACTCATGGACACCAGTAACACCAGAGGCGTCATAAGTGCGTTGCCGGCCTTTAAGGGATCTGGAAGGGGATGGGGGCAGGGGTTGGGGTATGATCTTCCGCTATCCTCACTCACTCGGTGATTTAATGTACTATTATTACTTTTTAAGTAAACTTTACTTATATTACTACTACACGAACTACACGGTTGGCCTAGTGGTTTCAGTGGTCGCCACACCACTTCCTACTGAGCCATGTGTTGTGGGTTCAAATCCTACATGGGACAACACTTTGTGTGATCCATAAATTGTTGTCCTAAGTCTGGGTGTCCTTTGTGTCCGTTTCATATATGTTTGTAAAGATCCCCGCGACACAGGAATGTATATTCCTAATGCGGGAGTTGTCTTTTTAAAGAAAAATATATATATATATATGTCTATGTATTATATGCAGTAAATGTATTTATACTGCCTCGGTAGCGCAGTGATAGAGTATGCGATTGGTCTGCTTCAGAACTCGGGTTCGATTTAGGGTTAGACAAACGTTTGTGTGATCCGGAAATATTTTTTTCGGAGTTGGGGTGTTTTCTATGCATAATATGCATGTATTAACAAAAAAGTATAGGTATGTGTATTTATATCAGTTGTCTAGTACCCATAATTCTAAGTAAGTTCTGCTAAGTTTAGGACTAGATGGCGTTGTGTGTTAGATGACAGTTTTCTTTATTTATCTTGTAAGAAGTAACGAATTATTTTAAAAAAATCCGACTGCGTCAATATCTGCCATCTTTATTAAATTCATTGAAGAACTTAAAAGATATAAAGAATGAAGATAAAAGCGAAGATTTTTTATACATTTTATTTTTATGTACCCAGTGTCACTCTCAGGACTAAGTCGAATCTATTGACACCGCTCACATAAAAATACGACAAGCCGTTTTGGCTCAAGGCTCTTAAGGCAAAGAAATATACATACCTACATACATACACTCGAAAAATATAACCGTCTTTCTTTCGCAGTCGAAAAGTCGATCGGATAACTTTTTCTTATATGAAACTATTGGCACTTGACATTTAACAAGAAAACGGCACACAATCAACTATTGCTTGTCATTTGTTTATTAATTTCAAAAATATATTAGTTTGTAATTTGATTTTGAAATGAATACAACATTTGATTTAAATAACAACGTCCTATATTAAAACGATCAATTTAATAATTTGACGGAATTCAATTATGTATTTTAGATTAGTAATTTATCTTAAATACAAGTTAAATATAAACACATTTTTATCAGTATATTAGACTAATGGGGATTGAATTAATTTGTATTCAATTTATAAAGAATTGTATTTCTTATTAATAATGGTAATTTGTCTTTCAGAAATAGTATAAATTAGTCGAAGTGATATTCAGTGTACTTTAATTAAAATCAAAATAATTGATGTATTTTTATTATGTTGCAATTGAATAAGATTACATATTATAAAAACGAATTAGTGAATGAAAATACCAAGTTAATAAATCATTTTATATCAACATCAGGGGATATATTACAAATGGGTTTTAAAGAGATCTGAGATATTGGGGTTAGTTCAACCGGTTTCACACAAAGCGATTGAGATCTGCCAAACTGACATTCAGGTGCCGAACAGATGACCTACGCAACCCTAAGGGTGAACTGAATTCGAAGGTTGAACTAGTTTCGACTAGGTCGCCTGGATGCCTGGCCACCATCGAGCGCATCGAGGCGCAGGGCTTGCGGGTGGCCCTGGACAAGACGGAGGCCCTGTTGTTCCATGGGCCCCATCGTGAGCCGCCTCCCGGCGCCTCCATAGTGGTCACCTCGGTCCTTGTACCTGTGCGGGCCGTGATTAAGTATCTGTCGGTTCGATTCCGACACACCGCCCCGCCACAAATCCCGGCAGGGTGAAGGCCCGAGGGGGTTTCCACATGTAAAAAAAAGTTGTTGGTAAAATATTTTTTAGGGCACTGACTTCCAAATAACAATTGCCATTTACGTTCATGACAACCGGTTTCATCTTAATATCAGTTTTTACAATAATCCCAATCAGTTAGTTGTACCAAACAACAAACAGTAGTCCTAAAACAGTTGAGTATCAGTTTTTACAAATATCCCCAATAATAAAGGCTAGGAAGATGATGATATAGCCTAGGTCACCCGTGCCACTATCACGAATCTATTTTTGCCTCATTCATTAAGATCGTAGTAGTAAGCGCTACGTTGAAACATTCTCCTTGTGTCGTTATTTTCAATTCTGAAGGTCGTGACTACTTTATTTGGAAGTGCTCTGCGAGTGACACCTCACCACGTGTTCTTATCTTGAGCAGTGTGCAGAGCAGCATGGTGTACTGCTCAGAGAAGAGCAGACTTGGCCTGTACAGCATAATGGTAAAACATACAAACACAAATAAACTGCCTGAAATAGAAACGTTCATTTTGGTTTCGCTCGAAGACAAAATTTAAAAAATACTCATTTATCTTTGACACAAGTAAATATTTTCTGAAATAATAGGTAGACGGTATTAAATAAACGGTCCGTATTAAAAGAGTACAAAACATTTTTTAATCAGACTTATTTGGTATTTCAGGCGGCTGATGAATCGCTATCGAAAAATATATTAAACTTTGAGTTGCCCATCAGATAATTGAAATTGGAATTGCGTGTGTTTGTTTTAATATTTTAATTATTCATCGTAATTTGGTGTTTAGTAATACTTAATTGATTGCAGTCGAGTAACTTTATATCTTCAGAATACCGCAATCTGAAGTGTTTTGTTTTTTGCGGCTGTAACAGCAGTGATATGCTAAATATATTTCAGACGCACAGATATGCGAAAAATAAATCTTTTAAGGATAAAAAGTAACCCATGTGCTAATTTAGATCAAAATTAATCCAACCAATTCAGGTTGTATAAGCAGCAAACATAAAAACAGACACTAACAAACTTTATTCTTTATAATATTAGTATTATTTATGAAATGTGTTTAGAGTGTCCGTATATTTATTCTTAATCAGGCGATAATTAACTTAAACACATTTGATAAATATTCCAACTTGAAGGGAGCCGATACCCCAGCATAAATAAGCTCGAGACGGCTGTGACGCATTCCGCGCATTCCTCTCTAAGTTAGAGTAGAGAAAAGTCTACATATTCCATAACGGATTGTGTTGTTTTCCAATAGGTAATCTCTTGTAAAGAGTAGATTATTTTATGATATGTGTGGTGGTAGATTGAAAATACGGATTTCGTACGAGGGGACTACAGGGGGAAACTACGTAGGACAACATCAACTCAAAGAGAAGGAGAACTTGAAACAAACCCTTTACGAACCCGTCTGAACAGCGTGGTATAGAAGAAGAACAAAACTTCCTTTCAAAGAAGAGGTTTATGTCCAGCAGTGTACTACTAAGGGTTGATGGTGATAACCTGTTTATCATTTTACATACACGGATTTAGTTTGATTAATTTCTGTAGAAGTCACGACCTTTAAAGGCGGCGCGATCTTAACCTACAAAATCTGATATGGGGTTTTATTTTAAATTAAATTGAATGTATGATGGCGGGCACCGTTTGCTGGTAGACTATCATTTTAGGCGACGTACGGCAAAAATACGGCGAGGGGGCGACATTTCGCACACGCATAGCGTCGCCCCCTCTTGGCTGGCCTATAAAGCGGATGGAAGGGAAAACCAGTCCCACCCAACCGCAGCCACACTCAGGGAGATGATCACCTAGCCTGGCCGGAGGATCCTCCCTTTGTGTTCGAGGGACATCTGACCCGTTCCTCCACAAACTGTTTAGTTTTATTATTTCGTTTAATGTGCCAAGATAATGCACTTAATTGTACTGTGATAAAAAAAATCATCTCATATTTTTTTTTCTCAGAGGTTTTTTTAGTAATAATGTTTTTTGAAATGTTACAATATTAGCATTCTTTGTGTCACACGAACCTATTAAAAGAGCTACACCATAAACAACAACACTCTATAATCCGAGGTCTCTCAGCAATAATTTATGCTTTATTCCCTCTATTTCGTTACATAAACACCATGTATTCACCCCATTGTTTAGGGATGATAAATTAGCAGCTTACCTGTCGGGGATTAAGCCTATACGATCGACACCCCTAGTTTGTAATGTTTTTATTTGCATGATGGTTTCATTATTTATACAATAGGATGTTTGGGTGTCCTGTTGTGCTGATGGATAGTAGATTACTTGTATTGTGCTGTGCAAATAAATATAATTGAAATGTCTGTTTGTAATTCAAAATTAACAGGTTTTCACACATGAAAGTATTTGGTGTACTCATAAAAAAATCTGTTTTAAGGTCTGCTTGTCTGTCTCGATGTTTTTTTGGCTAATCTTACTTTTACTAGCAGATCGCTGATGTTATGAGGAGTTAGTTAGGGCTATTTTTTTAGTATTGGATAGCCCACTTATCGAGGAAGACATAAAATATCACGCTTAAACCAATAGGAGTCGACCTTTAGTGAATCTCTTTCAGAAATGCAGACTAAGTTGTAAGTGTTGGCTAGTTTTAAATAAAATAGCTATAAAAATAAACATCGCATAAGTGACTTTAAACGTTAATCACTAGACGGTAGCTAATCAAATTTAATACATAGGTAAAACTGCACTAAGCCTCGCAAACGATATTAAAGTCACAACAGTTCTACCTCACTTAGGAAGGTACACGGCGTCTCGTCGAGTTTTTGTTGGTGTCGGTATGAATTATGACGTCGTCAGCTATCTAAGCGATAAATTACGAACGCTACCGTACATTATTGGAACGACTTTCTTGTGAAACTTTATTTAGAACGCTGAAAGTATGAACGAAGCTGTATGATTTAGGAGATAAATGCAATAAGCACTACACCTAGAAGCATAGTGAGCTGTAGTTTCTCTACGGTATCTCAGTTGAAATATGACTGGATACGAAGCGTTAAATTATGGTGATTTCTGAGGAGAACTTCAAGTATTTCAGGGCAAGTGTAATTTCTCCTTCAAGTTTGTAACTTAGTTTTAGCACTTCTGACTAAGATTAATATGTTTAACGAACTATGGAATTATGTTTGCGTGCAGTTTCTAGGAATGTGGATTCTTTGTTTCAGGTATAAAACTTAAACTCTATTTTGGGCTCCTCGCATCCAGCTTCTATAGCCTTCTTGGATATATTGTCACTCCAACTGACCTGCGGACGAACTAATCGGCTTATACCTTTCATTAAAACATCCAACTACTTTTATTTACATATAAACGCGGCTCGCTCACATTCAATAAAAAGTATCGTATGTTACTTTTAATTCCTTCCAGAATATGTGTAAAAAGTTTCATGATGATCGATTTAGTAGTTTTGGCTTGAAAACTTAACAAACAGACTTACTTATAATAACGGCAAGATATCAGGAGCTTTTAATAACGAGACTTGTTTAGATTAAAAACATTAGAGACTGATCAAACGAACATGTTTAAGAAGATCTGATGCCAAAATCAATCACTAACGAAATATAAAATAACTCATAGCCATAATTATGTGGAGAACGGGTGTCGTGTCCCTCCAACACAAAGGGAGGATCCTCCGACCAGGCCAGGTGATCATGCCTAGCGGCCCACTGCCCAACGGTTGATGTTGGGAAGTTGTATATATGTTAATCGGCGCGAGAACTTTTATTGCATGATCCAGGATTGGTAGCTTCTTCGTGCACTACGTTACTCCGTAGTTCAGTGTATCTTCGGTGGATGGCGTTGTCATATGTTTATGTTGCCATTGTATGTGGAAGTCGCCACAATTATAGATCTTCTGATAGTTACGATTCGACCAAAATATTAGGGGCCTAAGAAAAGTATCTGAGCCAATTTTACTATCCAAAAAATATATTTTCTAAATTAGGAGAAAATGGCAAAAGATTCAATTCTAACTCACCTGTGTATTTCGGGAATATTCCATTAGTTTCCTAACACGGAAAGTTAGTTCATCCATAGACAAAATCTCATTTTCTCGTGTCCTGAATTAGTCGGGCATTCCCGGAATAAACAGGCGAGTGGAACCATCTCTTTTATACCTAACTCTATATACCACTCACGAATGTTTTATTTTAGTTTATAATTCAATTAACATTTTGCGCCTCAGTACGAAATATAACGAAAAACATTTCTCTGAAAATAAACCACCGTCAGAAAAACCTTCCTACACTACCTTATTTGTTGTTCACCCAATTAATAAGTTTCGAAGAATAAAACAAATAGCATATGATAAATATGAAAGATATGTAGGTACTTTATTTCTGGATTTTATGTTTTATACTTCTTAATCATTAATCTCAACATTATTTACGTACAGTAAGCAATTTACTTCTAAGCCATGTAAATTACAGACTACAGATTGTGGTCATATTTCTATGCATATGTATTTAGCTTTTAGGGATACTTACCTAAAAAGGAAAAAACGGAACCCTAAAACGGATCACTTTGTTGTCCGACTATCTGTCATGACTCTTTTTCTCAGGAACGGGTAAAGGAACAAGCTGAAATTCATATCAAATACTCAGGTCTTCTGTTCCTTAGTGCTGTAAAAACTTAAAAATCTAAGCCAACACAATCAAATGATACAGTCGTTTATGCTGCAAATTTTTGACTCTCGCAAAGTAATCGAAACCTACAGGGTACTCCCCGTGAACTCAGAATCTTGAAATTTGGTACGAAGCAACGTCTTATAGCACAAATAACTTTAGTTACGTCATATAATATAGCTACAGGTTTGTACGGAACCCTCGCTGCGTTAGTCCGACTTGCACTTGGCCGATTTTTTAATATAGTTTATTTATAACAACTAGTAGTAATCCAATAGTCGAAATTCGATGATAATTCATTACTGTTTTAGATTTGTTTAGCTTTATGCTCGCCTCATCAGTAAAAACTTTACCTGCGGTGAATTTTGTACTCATAGAAAGGGGAACAAAAGTTTTGCTTCACATGTTAATATATATATATAGATAGGTTACTTATATGTAGGTTACTAAGTAATATATGTATTTGAATATTCGTCTAAAAATGTTGTAAATATAGCTTTTAACCAGCTTACTATTTGACTTCTTTCTTGTGCTCCAGGTACTTTCTTCCAGTATTATATACATAATGGTTGCCTGAAGCTGTATATCAAGCAGAAAGTAATAATTAAATAACAACAATAATAATGTTTCTGACATCTCACAAACATCGCCATCTAGTCCCAAAATAAACAGAGCTTGTACTATGGGTAATACATAACTGATGTAAATACATATATAAGTTTTTTTGTAAATAAGTACATATTATAGACAAAAACACCCAAACACTGACACAAATATTTGCATATCATAAAAATATTTGGTTCGACCCGGGAATCGGGCCCGAGACCTGAAGCACAGCAGTCGCATATGCTAATTTAAACGAAAATTAAATTACTGTGATGATGAAGTTAGTTATTTAAAAAGGTTTTCTTTAAAACAAACTTTTATTACTTGTTAATAAATAACATAATTTTAAGCCCTTTAATTCAATACTCTGGGTGGGTTGTTCAGAAATTTGATAGCCGCCAATTTGTTACGGCAGCCATTTTGAATTAATAATACTACTAATTATATATAATTGTATTGTCATCAGAATTAAAGGGACATTTCAAATTTCAGCTTAAGCGGAAATCGGGAGTGTGCTTCAAATTTAACTTGACTTAACTCAACAAGATTTGATTACAGACAAACATCGGGACAGGTGTTACTAAATAATAATAAATATATTAAAGCTTGCAAAAAGAAGAAACGCTTGAAAATGTTACTGAAGTTTAAATGTAGTAAGTATATGTGTATTAGTGAGTGTAGAAACCAAAGGAATATTAGTATACCAATATTTTTTAACTAAATAATACTTTGTTTTAAAAGAAAGGTACACAACTCTATGACGTAAGACAACAAGAAACATATCCCCTTATGTACCATTAGAAACTTGTTCTAAGTTTGTGATCCATTCCATTATTATTTTTTAAGGGAACGTTTCGTTTTCATATATTTCTTTTAAATATTTAATATCTTGTGTCATCCCTTAGATAACCTGTGTCTTAGGTACGAGTAATATTATTCATGAGAGTTTGAATAAGTAATGTTTTGTAACAAACAACAATGAATAAGTAATGTTTTGTAACAAACAACAACAAAGTATAAGAAATTCTCACACCTTGTAAGAAGTTTTTGTGATGAGGATGTGTGATCGGTAAATGATATTATGAAAAGTAAACAGATTAAGTTGAAGTAGAATAAATGATAGAATGAGCAAAATTTGTTTATGTTGATAAAACATTATACCTGTTTGACGCTCTTGACCGGTTGCAGCGGCAAGCAATCTGTATTGTCGATAGTCCCGAAGCCACCGAGACCCTTGAGCCTCTACAGTTGCATAGAGATATCGCCTCCTTGGCAGTCCTCTATCGCCTTTACCATGGTGAGTGTTCTGAAGAGCTCCTCCAATTGATCCCCCCTCTCCCTTCCTCTACAGAACAACACGTGCCGGCCTTAGCAGTCACCGCTTTAAAATGGAAGACATACGTTCTCGTAATCATCGCTTCGGTGCTTCCTTCCTGTGCCGAGCGGTCAAAACCTGGAACTCACTACCAGCGCACGTGTTTCCTTCCCATTAGGATCCCGGGTCCTTTAAGCGGGGCGTGAAAAAGCATCTCACCAGGCTGCCATAGTGTGGGTCACCATGCTGCATTGTTCTTTTTCGCATTGAGAATGGTGACCACCACTCTTGGATTCTGCTCATGCTTTCCATCAGGCAAGGCAGAGTCATTTTGGCAGCTTATAAAATTGAATTCAATGATATAGCTATACTTTTCTTAGAATCCTGAATCGGTTTAGTTCAAGTATAATGTTTTTATTATAATATTGCAGTCGTCTAAAAGCAATACTGAGTATTAAAGAACACAACTTCTCGCAAACAACAAACCAATTCCAAATAAGTAAAATAAACGAAATATACTATATATATATTTAAAATTTTATTTGACTTTTGAAGCAATAATGAGATTGATAAATTCCTAATCGGTTCTGTCTATCTTTACATAGTAAACAATCACAATAATATTAATATTATTAATTTAAATTACAAGATAACATAAATAGGTATCTTATATTTTCTCGCTAACAAATTACAATCAGATTACAAACAGTATGGGGAATGTGCTACACAAGATAAATTGTGAATTAAAGACTAGCATTTGGCCGGTGTCGGACCGTGTGTCGACTCGAGTATCGGACGATAGAGATTGATCATGAAAAAGCACCTTGTCAGATTACATTTCGATTGCAACATATCGATCAACGTATGACATGAACGGATTTTGATCGGGAGAATGTTAATCGATTAAGAAACGAAACACCCTAAAGTAGAGAATGTAGCAGGAATTCTTTCGTTGTATTTGATAAATTCCCGTGGGTAATAATGTGCTTAATAGTATTGTGATTTGATTTTAAACTATATTCTAATTAATATTGGAATAGGTATTGTTGAAAATATATATTAAAACCGTTTTATTTAGGATCTAATTGTTACCATAGGCTAGGACATGTCGTTTTTAAACGACTTATACAGTTTTATTTTTATCTAAAAAAAATATAAATAATAATAACTCTACACATCTAATACAAGTGTCTTTATGTATTTCAAAGCGATGTGTTTAGATGCTTCTAAATCTCAATGAAAAGAGTCCTGTATAACAATTTTATTACTTTTGCTGGAACAGTTCCTGCCTCTGATGATTAACTTAGGAAGGCTTCTGTACACATGACCATTATTCTACCAGTATTTTAGTTGTCCTGTGATTTGTAAGTCGGGTCTTGTGAAACTGGTCTTTAATAATAAACATATTATACATTAGCAAAAAAAGAGGTCATATGTATTTACTTAATGAGAGCGGTCCAGTGGTTAGTATATAAAATGGGCTGTCTAGACTGGCTTTGAGTAAGGTTCTGTCTATCGGTTCTAAAGGTAACTTGATGATCAAATTTCAAATATGATTCAGTATGTGTTATTTTTATTTCGATGTAAAACATTTGTGGTTTCCTAGCTCCAATTCTCGATCTCTGATCTTCATTATCAGCATAACTACAATAGCTAGTATTTTCTAACAAATATATGAGTAAATCTAAAAATACCAATCAATGCACCTATAATTACACACAATTTTTAAACTATTTTTTACCTGACTGCCAAGGAGGGGGTACTATTTTATTTACTAAGCTTAGTAAATTCTGAATATGATATTAATGTAGACATGTATGCAAATGAAAAATATGTCCGGATTGTGGTCCATCAGGGGACTTACAACTTACCCCTTTTTCCAAATGTATTTTGTATTTTTGGGGTATAACAATATTTCTCCCTAGCAGCGCGGTAAAACATTTGGCCCCGCGAAAGGGCAAATTAAATCATACACCGAGCGTCTCAATTATTCCAAACGCGCGGTGTATGCCACAGGCAGTTACAAAAAGAATGGTGGCGCTGGTCCTTTGAAAAGCCCATCGGGGGGTGCTCTCAAAGCTGTCACCCTCAGAAGTACACTTCACTACGACTGTAAATATCCAAGGCTACGAAAATACTTGGTCTAGCATCCATTTCTGCTTATGTAGCAAGAGCACAACAAACAAAAACAATCAACGCGGCAATGTATACAACGCGGCGACGGCAAATGAGACATCGTACCGGGATAGAACAGCGGCGCCGCGGTGGCTAGCCTAGCGCGCATGCGAACAAAATCCCGCCCCATTGGTCTACGGTGACGTCATCGGGGTGAACCCGTAGGTCTGAGTGACACTAACAGTCACCCCCGAGCTGTGCTAGGGAAACCTTGTGTCTCCAGTGGTGAAATAAAAACAAACGTTCTAATTACTGATAAAGACAGCGATGCCGAACAATAATTAGTGTTCTATGTGAAATCGATTGTAGTGTAGATTGATAGAACTGTGTTTTGCAACAGAAACCAGAGCTTCATTGAATAAGGTAAATTTATCTCACGTTGTTTACAGTTTCTGCTCGTGTCAGTATTCTCAATGATGCTAGCTCGTAAAACATTTCGTGAATCATATTTGCGAATTTTGCTTCAGGTTTTTGCCATTCAACTGACTGAAAATATGTGGATAAACGTTTATCTTTATATT
Organism: Hyphantria cunea; assembly: GCA_003709505.1. NCBI lineage: Eukaryota > Metazoa > Arthropoda > Insecta > Lepidoptera > Erebidae > Hyphantria > Hyphantria cunea. Next base: position 2,245,423 of record PKRV01000116.1, read on the forward strand.
GGAATTTCGTTTAAGAATGTTGGGAGTTTTGCTTATTCAATATTTATCTTAGAAAATTGGTATTTAAAAAGGTTTGGTTATATGAACGGGGTTTCGCTGATATGTTTCTGGCGATACAGAAGAAGGAAAATGATTTGACTCAGTATAGACTTCTGAAGAAAAAGTTTTTATCTTATGTTGATCTGTTGGTTATGTAGGGGAGCATTATTATGGTAAGTTTCATCGCTATTAAGCTCTTTTCTTAAACTGTTCATTCGTCTTAAGCCGGAATCGTCAGTGGTTTTTGATTCTGTGCGTTTTCATTACGTAAAATATTGTCTACTTCATCATCAGCCTATCGCAGTCCAGTGCTGGACATAGGCCTCTCCAATTTCACGCCACTTAGTTCGATCTATGGCTACTCGCATCCAGCTCCTGCCAGCCGTCTTGCACAAATCATCGCTCCACCTGGCTTGTGGACGTCCTACACTACGTTTGCCGAGACGCGGTCTCCACTCAAGAACTCGTTTACCCCAACGGTTATCGGTTCTTCGGCAAATGTGGCCAGCCCACTGCCACTTCAACTTGCTAATCCTTTGGGCTACGTCGATGACCCTGGTTCTTTGTCGGATCACCTCGTTTCTAATGCGATCCCTTAGAGAAATGCCGAGCATATACCTCTCCATTGCACGCTGAGCGACTTTGAACTTGTGGACCAGTCGAACCGTAAGTGTCCACGTTTCGGCTCCGTATGTCATCACGGGTAGGATGCACGCATTGAAGCATTGCATTGTCTACTTTATTTTCCATAATAACAAGCTCATTAAGACACTCAAGTTACCCACTCAGGCTCAATTTAAATCAGGAGTCACGTCCCTTATATTCAATAGCTCGGGGTTGGTGTACTGTAATGTAATACTTTCCATAAATTAAAGTCTTCAATACAGACCCATCTCTGATCTAACCAAGCATTTCTGGTTTTCATTTCCCATTTGAATATTTAGAAGAAGCGAAACGTGGATTGAAATTTTTAATGTTTTTTAAAGTAAAGTGGTTGCGTTGGGATCTCTTAAGTAATCCCCAAACAAAGGGAGATAAAAAGGATCTAAGTGGTTTTTTTTACTAAATTTTAAGAAATAAAGTAATTTTATGTGTTTTTGGGAAAAATATATGTTAATGTATTCTTTTTTATTATAAACGATGTTGCTGCATTCCTGTTTATTATTCTTAATACTTTGCACACACTTCTATGTGCCTACATTTTGTAATCAAGTTTTATGTAAGTTTATATTCAGTAAAATGTTTGTGAAATTTTGTCTTAATTTAAAATGTTTCTTTTGTTAATAAGTTATGATTCGAATTGAAATTTTAAACTGACTACGAAACCGTGGGAGAGCCACGCTTCGGCATGAATGGGCCGGCTCGACCGGAGTGATACCACGGTCTCACAGAATACCGGTGTTAAACAGCGCTTACGCTGTGTTTCATCGAGTGAGTGAGGATACCGGAGGCCCATACCCCAATCCAACGGCCCCGATCTCCCTCACCATCCCCCTCCCCCCCAGGCCGCCATAGTGTAGGTCACAATGCTGCATTGTTCTTTTTCGTATGGAGGATGGTTACCACCACTCTTGGATTCTCCTCATGCTTTCCATCAGGCAGGGCACAGTCATTTTTGCAGCTTAAACGTAAAAAAAAAGATATTTTAACAAACAAAAGATATTTTAAACAAACAAAAAAAATATATTTTTAACGAACAAAAAGAAATATTTTAAACATGTAAATAAAATAAAAAATATCGCAAAAGATATTTTAAAGAAACAAATTGGACAAATTAGGATATTAGTATGTGATACAATAACATAAAAATGGAACAACTTGCATTTATTAAATTATAATATACATTTTTTGAAATTATGTTAACAGTAAATAAGTATTAAATACAGCTTATTCATGCATATCAAAATTATTTACAGTCTGGTTGTTCTGCCATACTGTGCCAAATACCTATCTACGATTTAGAAAACTACAAAGTGAGACAAGACATCATTAAAGCATGAACTGTATAACACATCAGTTCAACTACACATACATTCAAACAGTTGTAAAGTCGCAACAAGGTTCTGCCCATTTCATGTTCAAAACTATTTCGATTGACAGACATTTAGTTTACACTGACTTTTGCCTGCGGCTCCGCCTGTGTATGTATCTTTTATTTAATCGGATCTTTTATTTGAACTGAGTGGAATAAAACAAATACTAAATATCAAGCTAAGTATATTACAATATATACAATAAGACCGCATCTAAATTCCTAAACTTTAATATGCAGATATCGAATTCTTACCCTTTTACTCTATATATAGGTTTATATTAGCAGTTACTAACACTCTTATATAGAAATAAAACCTATATACATAATATGTTACTGTACGATAGTCGCATTTTCCAAGTCATTGTATTATTAATAACACTACACCGTTACTGCAACGGATTATTTGGCGGTCACATTTCATATTTCTGTTTTCAGATGATTCAAGATAGGATAAGATTTTCACAATCTTAAACACACATATATATCACATTTTATAACACGCTGATTATTGATTATATTTTACCGAAAAAATGTGTTGCCGTCAGTACGTTTAAGAGAACAGAGAGTATGAGACGTTTTAGAAATAATTTAAATGATTTTTTTTATGTATAATCTGCCGAAATGACTCTGCCCTGCCTGATGGAAAGCATGAGCAGAATCCAAGAGTGGTGGTCACCATCCTCAATGCGAAAAAAACAGTGCAGCATGGTGACCCACACTATTAAATGAATACTGATGTTTAGTAAATATTGATATAATATACGTATTAAAATTATTTTTTGTTTCGAATGCTTTTCATTGTCGTTACTCGAATGTGGAAAATAGTTAAGTAATTACTTAAACCTATACGCTAAGTGTCAAGCATTCTTTTTAAGAACATCACACACCAGTTTGCTGCCGATTGCTTTTTGTTTATTCGAAGGACGGTCCCTATTTCATGTCGTCCATATTTTTTTATATTTTTATCATTAATTTCATCATGACGAAGACTTGAAGATTCAAAGACTTATAGTTGAAGTCTTTAAATACTTGACATTCGCAGAAATAGCTGATCCGGCTGGTTGCCACCTCATCAAAAGAAGAAGAAGAGTTTGTTGCCAAACGCCTAACTCTTTGCTTTCGTTTAGAATATATTTTGCTTTTGATTTTAAGGTTTTTTAAATTTATCTAAGGTTTTATTCTGCGATCTATTAGAGATTCGGTTATTATTTTCTTCGAGGCCAAGTTATAATTATCGCAATAAGTTACATCCTGACTCCTGACAAATTAAAACTTCAACCGTATGTATATAAAGTCTAACATGAAAAAGTTTAAAAATTATAACCAGATTACGTATTAACTTTCTACATTTGTATATCTTATGTCTACCGGGCGATTAATACGATTCTCTTAACACCTTGTTAATTAAAATAAGGTTCAATAGTTTAGGCGCTACGATGGAGCATACAGACAAACACAGACTGTTAAATCTATTACACTTTAATTTGGCTTCGTTGTAGTCGAGTAAAATAAATAAAAAAGTGCACCTCCTTTTCTTACTTGAAGTGGTCTTAATTTTCGTACTTTTCGCTATGGGGCTTTTTTTTCAATATTTCACTATTTGTTTTTCTGTAAATACCTAGGTAATCAGACAAAGGTGATAGTTTTAGGAGGTCTTAGTTTTATTTGAGAAGCAAAACAATAGTGTATTTTATGAAACAACATGGCTTAAATCAGAGATTACAATTTTTATACAAAGATACTTCACGATGTTGTTTCATTAGCGCGATCGAAAATTTCTTGACCTAATTATGAATAACAAGAGCTGGCGCCTATGACCTCTTTGTATCTTGTTTTCTTTATTAGTAGGCACTTTTATTCACAGTATTTCATTCATGATTTAATAGCTATTCATTTTAGAGATTTAGGAAGTGAAAATGGAAGCGAGAAGCCATAGATCGAACTAAGTGGCGTGAAATTTGAGAGGCCTATGTCCAGCAAAGGACTGCGATAGGCTGATGATGATGACGATGATGATGAGGAAGTGAAATATTTGCTGTATCTACTTACATATTTTGAAGTAATTGCGAGTTGTCTATGATGATTTATAATACTGATGTTGCAGCATAATACTGAATCAGTCGCATAGAAACGAGTTATTTATGCCATCATATGTATTTTATAGCTTGGAAAATATAAGGATTCGAAATAGTAATTACCTTTTTTTACGTGTGGAAACCCTCTCGGGCCTACACCCCGGGGATTGCGACGGGGTGGTGTTTCGGGATCGAACCGACTAAAACCACACGGTATGCCACTTTGCGCCTGAGACGGGAGGTATCCCGGAATCGCTTTATTACGACGTTCAGACCCTTCCTGTAAAATAGTAATTACCTAATCTAACCAATATACGGTAATTAAAGTATTTTAAAATCTATAAACCGTTCATGGCGTTTACGTTTAAGAAAGTTTGAATATTTCTGTTTAAATGTACGGATACAGTTGTTCTGTCACTTGAGTTTGTTAAAATTGAAAACACAATTATTTTCTTTTTTTTATCTCTTTTCATTAAATGTTAGTTTAAAAAATTAAGCTTTTCGTCAATTTCTTAACGTTAAAATTATCTTTGCATTACTTTTGTTTAATTTGGTTTCATGAACATAAAAGGTTCAGAAAAATAATAATTATTCTTTTGAAACAAAAGAAATAAGAATAATTAAATGTATTAAAGTTACAAGACATTCGTTGTAATGGGAAATATTATGCCCACTTTAAACATATTTTAGAAAGCAAATAAATTTTTTACCAGCTTTTGACCGCGAAGGCTTCTCCCACGTGTCTGTAGGTTTATATCGTTTCTCAAGAAATAAAGTACCTACATGCCAAATTTTATTTAAATCGGTCTATTGGTTTAGCCGTGAAAGCGTTACAGAGTGACAAACAGAGTTACTGTCGAATTTATAATATTAGTACATATTTAATTACTGTCATCATCATCATCATCATCAGCCTATCGCAGTCCACTGCTGGACATAGGCCTCTCCAATTTCACGCCACTTAATTACTGTCTCGATTTGAAAATAAAATAAAAAGGTTTAGATTAATATACTTAAACTCGCAATACGACCAGCATTGCGTTTATTTAAATCGTTTAAAAAGAGAAATGGTATTTGGTTAGATCCACTGTAGAAATAAAGGCAACTACTGGATTGGCTAGCCGCATGTGTGTTCAATTCCAATAATTGGAACTAATCACCGTTCGTGGAATTCAGGAGAGTTATTAGATTTTGTGAAAACAATACCATCATGAGCTTAAAATTAAACGTCTATTTATTATTGTACATTTACCAGGGAAATCAGGGAATGCTTTCATAATGAGGCCTTTGTTTTTCAGTTAAAAATTCAACAAACATATAATTTACAATTACAGATAAGTTGATATACAACATAGCGTAAAAAGTAACAGGACTTTGCAATAACAAAATGTTAACAACACTGCCCTTGTCGTAAATATGATTCGTTAAAAATTGCAAGAAGAGCAAATGATATTAAAATTACCTTACCCGAAACTCGTAAAAACCCGTTGAAAACCAATATAAAGATAATGTGTTAAACGATTCTTTGTACAATTATAACGAGAGATTGTTCGAAATCCCTGTAGTGAGACAGTAAAAGAATTTAATCCGTAGATTAGCTCCAGTGGCGATCGCTCAAACGAGTCCTGATCGGCATCGTTCGATAATCGTTCCTAATTTGATTGGCACTCGGGCAGCTGGCAACGACGTGAAAACTCTATTACTCGCCAACTTTGTAGGGTTTTACGGACCATCAAAGGAAATTTAGTATATTGATTGGCCTGTTTACGGTCCTTCCACTTAGTTTTGTTATTTCGATAGTATTTGTTACCTGGTATATATGTATCCTGGTTCAAAAGACGTGGGTCCTATTAAGCAAGTATATTCAAGTGGTGTTTTATAATTTATTAGTTCAGTATCGAAACTTTCGGTTCTGAGCTGATGAATCCACATTTTAATAGTATCTTTTCTAAAAAAAAAACTGTAAATTCAGAAGCTAAAGCACAAACTCCAATGCAAATACCGTTGTATGAACCGTTATGTTCGGTTAAATAAAATGTGTCATGTTAATATTAAAGTCCAAACTTTCAATAAAAAATATTACAAAGCTATAAATCAAATTTATTATTATAAACATTTTTGACCATAGAGTGAACCGTTACATTTCTAGGACAGGTTAAAAACTTTTTGGGTTAAAAGTTAAAGAATGTAATGAAGTTGAAGACAAAGTATTAATATAACTAATAAGTATTAAAAGTAATTGTAATAAGAAGTATTGATATAGAGAACAGCTTAAACTGCTTAAATGTGCTGTATTGCTTGCTTACGAGAAAGTTAAACATTTTCTAGAAACAAAAAATTCTTGGGAAGTAATACTGTAACATGTTAACCTCTTTGAATGAATGATATAGTAAGACTACTTACTCTACTTACTTATTTAGTCTAATTACTGCATTAGAAAATTATTTTGAATCCTTTTAATTTTTAAAATGTAAAGGATATACTGGTACATTTAAACAAATTAATAGACAAGTACACAACCTTATATTTACACTTTCTTCTGTTTCTTTAATTCTTTTATTGATTTACAAACTACTCCATCCATACAATATACATATTAAGTCCTTACCTTTACACCTACAAAGGGCAAAGGGTTCTATCAAGATTCTACATTGAACGTAGTAGGTTCCACCTGCAGATTGATAACATCTACTGTGGTATATATAACGTATAGATTTATTTCAGAGGAGATTGGAGTCCATCCCTTTGTCATTATAGATGTGGACTGGGAACTACATATTGAAATAATTCTATGAAGAATCCTGAAGGAAAAACCTCAAGAAATATTTGATAATATTTTATTACGTTTACGTGAAAGATTTACTGACAAGTAATGAAAAGGTTTGAGCGATTGATTGACATATTGACAGTGGATAGCCTAGTTATTACCAAAATGATATTTGTATATATATGCATGAATTTACAGGGGTAAATATTTTGACTGGTGTAGTGGTTTAACCGGTCTCCACGCCGCTTTCTACTGCCACGGTTTTGGCTTCGAACTCTACGGGATAAGACTTTGTGTGAACCCCAAATTGTTGTTCAGAATCTGAGTGTTTCTTGTATATTTCTAAAGTCCACCGCGATACAGGACATCTTAAAAAGCCGAGAGTTTATGTGATAAAAATAATGTTTAGGGGTTTAAAATATCGTCACCATTACCATGGTATTTATAAGTTTCTCATCTAAGAACATACGCAGACACAAACTCAACCAAGAGTTTAAAGAAAAACGATGTTAATTGCATGAAATTTGCTGCTCGTGTCGGTATTTTACCTCAAGAGTGAACCCACACATCAGTATATCAATCAAAACTGATTTATATAAGAAAAGATAACATTAAAAAGCCTTTATAGTCAAGTGTTTATTTACTAAATCGTCAGAAGTTAACTTACATCACTAAGCACACATGGATAGTGGTTTTCCCTGTTAACCAAAAAGGGGCATCTTTTCTTTTCACTGATTTGCTTAATTGACTGGTATTTCTCCTTAGGAATATAATATATATTCACTTGTATGGCATAAAAACCCTAATATTCGGTTTGTTGTCTTAATATAGTCGGCTCTCTTTTTTTCTCTCTTCAATTTTAAAAAACACAAAGTATACATTTGTAATTATTAACATCAACATTAATGCTGCTTGATATATGTCTCTTTTTAACAAGGTGGTTTCGGCTTACTAACATGTAGAGATGAGACGTATTTACGCTACCAGGTTTTAAAACCGGGTTTTTACTTCAAAGTACGGCGCTCTGGTACGAGCAAAACATACTTGCAAGTACATATATGAAAGTATATGTGCTGAAGTCGGATGCTAAAAAGCTTGAACTACTGCATAGGAAAGTGATTCATATCATAATAGGAGGAAAAAAACACAATCGGATTTGTGAATAAAAAATACTTTTTACTTTTTGATTTTGTTCTTTATTAGTTGAATTTTACGGGTCGAATTCCTATGCAAGTATTTTCAATTTGAACACCGGGGCTGGACACGTCGCGTCTCTAACTACCATGCTTGTCAGACAGGTTGGTATTTGTGTCAAGTGATGTTGACTTCTTTAGTTTGATCCCTTAGTCCAATTTTAGAATAACTACGTTCTTAACAGAAGTCAGGAAACTAATGTTACATTCGTATTCCAGACATTAATTTATTAAATGTTCTTTCATTCATTATATTCTAGATCACGTGTTGGTAATTTTATTAAGTGCCGCAATAATAAACATATAAACACCACCTAATTTTATTAACCGTCAACTTGAATATTAAAATTAATAAACTTTAAATATATAGACTCATAGTAGAAGAGCTCCGGGTGTCTACAAAACGAGCTCAGAACTAAAGATTTCGTATTTAAATTAGCTGTTTATTGAAATTTATACACTTTGCTGAATGTGTACCGTAAATTTTTATATTTGTTTATTTCATGTTATAACCGATGATAATGATAACGTATGAAAATTGCTCTTAAATCTTATATATCTAAATATATTTTTAGTATTTTCAAAAATCTAGGTAACATATAAAATGTTTTTTTTTAAATAATACTCTAAGCTAGTTTTACACATATTATATTTTACCGTGGGAGAGCCACGCTTCAGCACGCATGGGCCGGCTCGACCGGAGTGATACTACGGCCTCACAGAAAAGTGGTGTGAAACAGCGCTTGGGCTGTATTTCACCGAGTGAGTGAGGACAACGGAGGCCCATAACCCAACCCCTCTCCCCTTCACCTTACCCAATTTCCAAACGCCGGCAACGCACTTGTGACGCCTCTAGTGTTGCGGATGTCCGTGGAGGCTGTAATCTCTTACCATCAGGCGTCTGCTCATGTCATTAAGGTCATGGCATAGTGCCTTTGTTATGAAATACATATGTAAGTTTTCTATATATATTTTTAATTTTTAAACCAGCAAATGAGAGTTTGTTTGCTGAACAAACCAATTCAATGAGAGTTGGTTTGTTAGGCAAACAAACTTTAATTCTTATAAGTGATAAATATAACCTCTTTCTTTTAACAACTAAGCCAGTTATCTGACACTCTTTATTAAAGTTTCGTCGTTTAACACCCCTTATCTACTCAAAAAAACTGAGGCGTAAAAAATCATTTTATAAAATTTTTACTTCTGAAATTAATATAAAACAAATCCATTGTCAAATGGTATAATGGTTGGAAACCATCCGCTAATTAACACGTCAAATGCACACACCATAAATTCTGTATCTGATTATGGAGAATCCCTTGGCTATGGTAACAATATTCCGTATTTACATAGGGGACAGTGGGCTGTCCCATATGTCTGCCTGTCAAAGTCTTGATTGTGGAAATTATGAGTCGTTTGTAATATTACGAACTCGATTGTGTGAATTTATTAGGCTATTCGTTCTATTTAAATAGCTCTACAGAACATTTGCAACTGTATTTTTACAAAATACAAGAATTTTGGATAAAGACGAGGCGTGAAAACGCTAATCAAAAGTTTAATCTATATTTCTTGGTAGTTTAGAAGACAGTATAGCAGAGGATATAAAGTTAATGTAAGTTGAAATGGAAAAGTTGCGGTCATAGTCTCAAAGGATTCTTAAATAAACTGAAACTCAAAGTATTTTTTTATAAATAGGACGAATGAAAACTTATGTAATGTACGATTTCTGTCGTTTCATAATCGTTGTCAACATGATTTTTTTCAATGCTATTTAGAAATGAGTACTTACATCAGGAAAATAATTCTTTAACATAGTTTTTTTTTTGATAATCTTTTATATGTATGTTTGTTTGTCTGTAATTGACTTGTAGAAGGAGAAGAAGGTGCTTTAGTGTTTTTATGCTAAATTTAAGCTTCGAAGCTTTTTCAACCATATATAAATTAATGATCATAAAGTTCAAGATAACCATTATCTATGCCTTATATTTGATTTACCTGTTTTGCGGTTGTTAGTTTAACACGAGATTCATTACTCTTTAATATTATTCAATTTAGCGTTTTTTAAGACGTTTGTGTAATCTCGATGGCGATATATGATATCTTGATATAATTGAGTACGGGTATATTTATGAGAAAGAATAACAACTCAAATAAAATCATAATAAGGAAAGTCAATTTCTTCTATAAATATTCAACATGAAATTTTATACAGTTTTATTAGGAGTGTAAAATAAGATATCATCTTTTATCAAGAAAAAAAAGGTAAAATAAAATAAAAGAAATAAAATATATAAAATACATAAGTTCAAAATACCCGTAACGACAAAAGTCGGGGCAGAAAAGCTAAGTAATATGAGCAGGTTGTTAGAAAACTCAAAGAGCCAGCGATTTTAGCGCACCACACCACCCTAAACTAGCGCATACTTAAAGCCCTAATAGTTTTTAATATATCAACAAATAAAAACTGTAAAAGAATATGTAAGTTATCTTCTTCCACAATGTTTTGTTTTCAAATTTTAAAAACTCATTGTCTGTTTGTAATATATCTCTATCTGCACTAATCTATGTATCTTCTTATAGAGTACGGTATTATCTTTTATACATATTGTACATCACTATATATCACCAACATCTTAACATCCCTACTTATGATATCGTTAATCTGTTCCCTTCCAAAATAATTATCTAATTTGACTAAAGTCACGAAGGGAGACACGTAATGAACCCTCGACTTGAAGGTTTTGTGAACGTAAACGCGTACGTTAGAAAAAGTAGGGCTGTATCATTATAAATCATTTTTTAACTTAATGAAGAGGGAATATATCAATCTTTTGTCTCAGGCTCTCACTGGGGCGGACGGTGAAATTAGAAATGAAAAATAGCTCGCACATTATGTAAATTATTATTTGTTTTTAAATAAAATGGCATTAAAGTAATGAATTAAGGTACGAAAATATCTGCTTTTTATGAAATTAAAATTACGAAAATAGCTCTCATTGTGTTGGTGGTGAAAGTAATTTGTTTGGCTTTTAGGTACGGCCTTTTATATGTCACACCTTGAAAATAGCAAAGATTATTACCCAAACGTTTATTTTGTGGCGCTTTGTTACCCGGTTTTCTCGCATAAAGCCATTGTTCTGATCAACAATAAGATGAGTAGATTACTACACTGTGTCTTTGGTGATCGCACACAGTTTTAGCATGGAAGATGTTGACGAGAATGTTACTTCTATCGTCTTAAGATAACTCCCGCATTACGAATATATAATGTATTGCGGGGGACCTTACAAACATACATGTAGGCACCAAGAACACTCATACTCAGAATAACAATTCATGTGAGTACTTTTACTAGCTTCTATATTTTTTTATTTAGTTTCATCTGCCCCGATATTTGTCTGTAATCAAATTTTACATGTTAAATTTGACCCACTTTCCGATTTCCAATTGAGCAGAAATTGGATAAGTCCCTTTAATTCTGATGACAATACAATTATATATAATTGGTAATATTATTAATCCAAAATGCCGCCATTTTGCCCGGGGACCTCGTAGGATAATGATGGTTTTCTAAGTTCTGGTCAACCCAGGGCTTAAAGTTATTTTCTTTTAGTAACAAGTAATAGAAGGCTGTTTATAAAAAAACATTTTAAAAATAAATCTCTTGTTCCCAAGACAGTCTTAAAAATAAAAGTACCTACTTAATTAATATTTATTACGTAGAAAAGAGCATTTAGTTTAACAAGTGAATTTTTGTCACTTGTGCCTAACCGAACATTTCCAGAAAAAGTATAAAATAAAAGCTTTAGCTAACGGAGGCCCAAGTTTGTTATAGAACTCTTTTTCTTGGTGAACAAACATTATAATTTAAAATATGAATGTATTTAGGTCAACCCTTTATGAACAGCGCTAAACACACATTTACGTACACTCTCCTCATAAAATGTCTGCGAGTTCATACGTTTATTTTTCCTTATATGGAGCATGTTCTATATTGGAGTACATTTCGAGTATTCGATGAAAGGTGTAGTTTGTGAATGTAGTCGATATTAAAAGATTCTCGTATCTTAGTTGACTTGTTTTAAACTTTATGCATCAATATTTTAAAACTGACTATAAATTATAATGTACTTATCAAAAAAATATCAAGGTGTTAATGACGTTCAAAGTATCTCGTTTAGATATCCTGTTAGTGTCCGACTACACGGTTGGCCTAGTGGTTTCAGTGGTCGCCACACCGCTTCCTGCTGCGCCTGTTGTGGGTTCAAATCCTACATGGGACAACACTTTGTGAGATCCATAAATTGTTGTTCTAAGTTTGGGTGTACTTTGTGTCCGTTTCATGTATGTTTGTAAAGATCCCCGTGACACAGGAATGTATATTCCTAATGCGGGAGTTGTAAAAAGAAAAAAAAAAAGAAAGAAAAAAATGTTTCAAAAACTACATTCGACTATGATAAGATTGTGCTTTATCTATTTTTTGACCACAATTGAGCGTATCTGAAGAAAGTCGGATGCTCGCTCGAGAGGAATTTACTGATGTTCTTATATTTGCTGTTTTAACTTGCTTCACAATAAGTAAAGATATTACCCCAAAATTTAGATCGAGAAATAGTCTTCAGATTTAAAAAGATGTATCTAAATGTATATATCGTAAATTGCTTTATAATATACTTATTCTTAACTTAATACTGAAAAATAAAATTAAAAATATTTTAATATTCAAGAACAAACTTCAGTTTTTATATATGTAAATATCTTTATTTGTACATTACATTTCATAAGCGATTTTATTCTACCGTTCCTCACTCACCTCTCACGGATTTATCGCTCCTATATTATGACTAAACACCCACAATTTAAAAAGCGTTACATTTTGCTCACAGCGATATACGATTGAAAAATTGTCGAGCTTACGTGATTTCATCCTGCCTGTGAGGTCTGATACGGGCTTGAGGATCGTTCGCATTCGCCTGGGGTTATTACGGGACAAGGGGTAGACAGTAGCTGCCTACGCAATGCATGGCTGACTCTTGATGGAAGTGAAAATTATTGAGAGATAATTTCATGTACAATTTGAGTGATTGATATTCAATAAATGTCGAGGACTAATTTGACAGCAATTATTTGGATTTTTTCATGCTGATTTTTATGTTAAATACTGTCCGTGCGTAAAATAGAATACTGTTATCATTTGAGACTTTACAAACATTCATAAAACAAACACACAGTACATACAGACACAGAATAAAAATTTATAGATCACATAACGTTTTAATCCATGTGGAATTTGATTCCACAACTCTCAGCTCAGTAGAAAGCGGTATGGGGACCGCTTAAACCACTACGCTAGCAAAAATATAATAGATTTATCATAAGATACATAAGACGCAAACAACAACGATATTAGAAGTATTACATAAACTATGGCAACCATCCCAACCAAAATTTGGCAAGAAGTATAAAGAAGACAATAATCAGGAAAAGAGTCTTAATGTCTGTTGGATCAAGTCCCTCGTATACCCTCATTATCTTTTTCTAAATCATTTTAGCGTTTTCATAAAAATTTTCGTACCAGCTAATGTTGATACAAAGTAAATTCTCATTAAATCACAAGTATATATAAGTACAGACTACATGACATTAGTCATGGCCCCTGATTCATCACGTTTGGTACTAATATAGGGGTTAGAATCGGATTAAGTACAGGGCAGTGTTGGATGAGAGTACAACGATACTGTGACGGCTTGCTTTTATTGTATCTGGCTACACTTTGTACCCTTTCACCTGAAATGTTATTTGAGTACTGGATTAACATATGTCAAACATTGTTTTACAGACAGAGTTAAATACGGTCCTTTATTTTTAAGACGTAGGCTATCTTATGTCACGACCAAATCAGGTATGATCTAGGTTTAAACTATCTAATTATTACAATAAATTGTGTCAATCTTTAGTTCACAATTTGTAAGAAGATGTCATAACTCAAGCAAAGATATTGTAAAAAAGCAATGAGTAATATAAAAATGTGACTTGTATTACTAAACTTGAATAATTGATTTGTGAGATGGCCAAACAATAACCATGTAGGTATGTTACGGCTCTCGGTGCGCGAGTCCGACTTTTACTTCATTGTTTTTTTAGTAAGAAAAAAGCACTCTCCAATAAAAAATCAGAGCGGGTTTACGCTGTTTTGTCTATTTAGTTTTAATATTTTTATTATTAAACAAACAGAACCGAACCCTAGCTAATGAAATCTATAAATTAGTTATTTTTAAGCACTTTTCTATGGATACATATCTTTTATCTGCCTACCATTTAAAAAAATGTGAAGAACTCATTTTATGTGTAGCCACATGGACGAACCTTACGCATTTATACAATAGTATACCCATAGATGTTATTTTATAGCACACCTGTGTTCTTTGACGCGGTGAGGGATTAGCATGCGTCAAAAACATTTTCGTACACGGGTAGGTATGTTATCCTTCCAAAGAGGATCATGGTATAACTTTATTATTACAAGTTTCCATTAGAAAATTTGAGAACATTTAGGTCTTGGTGAGATATGTGTGATTTCATTTTATAACACCAGTTATTCACTTTGTCGTTCAACTTCAACAAAATGTATGAAAAGAATATACCTAGCTAATTATTAATCATTAATGGTTTTGAAAATAGTCATTGCCTTGTATATTTTGCGACTTATTCCAACATTTTACTTAAATGCTTTGATAGTTATTTTAACAATGCATTTTGAAGGAAGCAACTCACACAATATGAAAACACATGCTTGTATCCTCTTGAGGCGAAAGCACATGTTATATGTATTAACAGTTCTCAAAGAGGGTTGGTGGGCAACGTTTTTAGACGGCGACCTCTCAGACATTCTAATGAGGAGGCCGTGTGTTAAGAATTGTTCAAACATTTTGTATTTTCCAATGCAAGTAACATTTGCGGAACATTTATAATTTATAAGAACCTCTTTAAGAGCCCAACGAGTAGACCGTCCCCGTGGATGGGGTTTTTATAAGTCTCTCTGTTTAAAGGATTGGTTGTTCTAAGTAACTTACTTTAATGAGTTATTGCGGTGTAGTATGATTTCAGCGTTTTGTTGAAGCTACCTTAATGGATTACTTGTATTTAAAGGCCGGCAACGCACTTGTGACGCCTCTGGTGTTGCGGGTGTTCATTGGCAGCGGTAATCGGTTACCATCAGGCGATACGTCTGCTCGTTTGCCACTTGTACCATATAAAAGAAATTAAGCTTTAAAAGTATCTAGTTAGAAAAATGGAGTAAAGATTTGAGAGTTGGTTTCACCCTTATTTCGTTTCCGTTACCTACTTAACCATCAATTATTTTTTGTATGCGAACAAGCGTTGTCTTTCTTTTAAATCCTACTGATTCCGCCTTTTCCCTCTGCAGGTCTTTCATATCAGTAGGATTTTATTTAGGTTTTCGTTTAGGTGATGTTTAAAACCATTTTCAATATTATATCTATAATGTTTTCAATTTTAAAAAACTTTTGGGAATAACTTATCCCTCTTTGAATAAGTCGAATAAATACAATTTCATAATTAATTTACCCGCGTTACGTTGTAGAGACCATTTCTCTCGAGCTAAAAACAGTGTAAACCTTAATAAATTTTGGGTACACCCTACACCTCGAATTTTGTGTCTTTGAATCGTTCGCGATAACTAGGTTGCCCATTTATAATTAATTTGGAATTATGTTAAAAGCTTATATTGTCTTGGAATAATGCACGAACATCGGTAAACGGTGTATACACCGTTTACCGATGGTATGGAATTATCACATTCATCTTTGCATACCGTTTGTAACAATTACAGTTGCCTGAATAATTAATCCTGTTACATTATGATTAATTCAGAGATTATGGATCTGTCATTTAGATAAGGAATTATTCAGTTCAGCATATTAGTTATAGTCTTAGTGTAATTTTAGATTAAGAAGTATCAAATATCTATTTGAATAATATACTGAGTATTTAAATATCAGTATTAGGTGTTAGAATATTTAAGCTATAATCTTTGTGAGCTTATTGTGTCAAACACATTAATTACAGTTTTAATTTTTGCCATGATGTTCGCGTTATGGTTTAAGAAAAGTGTTTTATTATTTAAATGTAAATGAAATCAGATGAAAATAATATGCCGTCTCTTTCCGCCGTCGTCCTACGCGACAGCAGTTTTATTCGCATCATTAAGATGGCAGAAAGTTTCTAGAAATGGGTGCCTAGAAACTTTCTGCCTCGTTCAACAAGACTAGAATAAACTGTCGCTTGCTTGTTCCCGGACCAACAAGACCTTTAAACCTTCAAGAAAAGAGCTACTCCTTAAAATACCGGCTACACACTTGTGATGCCTCTGGTGTTGCGAGTGTCCATTGGCAGTCCATCCATCCCATAAAAAAAGTTATGTCAAAAAATAAAATGACTTATAAAGTAACAGATATTGACTGGCTGCTTAGAGGAAATTGTGTTTGGAAAATGAAAATTGCTGTTATGAAATATTAGAGAGTGCGCCAAGTATCGTTTGTCGATGTCAAAATTGTTTCGCTGGATATAGGACAGGGAAATTGAAACAGACGGGCTAACGTGATAGGCTGTTTTATTTTAAAAGTGTATTTTAAATTATAATCTTGAAAGTAGATGCTATGTTAATACTATCAGTAAATTATTTTCAAAATAAAGACATTTGATTGAAATTTCCGTTAAATCACGTCGTTTTACGGGTGTAACTTTAAAAACCCCTGGTGACCAAGTTTTGCTCAAATCCTATTAACCATGGTCGTAATTTAATATATTCGAAAGTAGCTTTGTCTGAATATTACGCTTTCACAGCTATACCGTTGCACTGATTTCAATAAAATTTGGCATAAGTGTACTTTGATTCTTGAGGAAGGACATAGGCTACTCTTTACCTCCATAAGTTAAAAAAGGCGGGCAAAAGTTAGTATTTGATAAAAATACAAAGCTGTAATCGTCTTTAACGCCTTAATAGCTAAATTGCTGAAATGATTTCAAATATAATTTAACATTTCGGTTCGGATTCCAGAGGAAATATAAAGACTATGTTTTACTGCGATAGCCGTCATACGTCGTGAAACCATAGACAAAAACTAGTATATATTTTTAGCTTCAAGTATCAGTAGAAAATTGGTTATCCTACTCTCAGTGTGCCACAAAACGAGTATGCACCAGTAAAATAATTTTACAGCATCCTAAGCTAAAATCCAAACAGGGTTGCACGGTGCACCCCTTCGTGGTCCATACGATCTCTCTAGTTTAAACAGAACGCGTACCTCGCATGCAATATTAATAGGAATGCAGTCGCACCCCAACAAGGGAGGGTTCTACTGAAGCTAAATTCATCACAAGTATTTAGTGGGGTATCTACTTAACGCCGTCAGATTAAATATTGATTGGACAAGTTATACGACACGATATAATTAGATCTTGTTTTGTGTGATTACTTACACTAAGTATTTGAGATTAAGTATCTGATTTGTATTTTGGAAGTATCTGATATTGGTATAAAACAGTTTGAAAACAGAATAGTAACGAAAAAAAACAATGTGAATAAATTAAAATTAAAGTTATAAATATAGTATTCAAAACAAGGTAAAATCTGATAGTCGACGCGGATAGTTGGATTAGCAGATAAAACCTAAGCTTAATTCTTACTAACGTTTGCTTAAAACCTTATGTAAAATAAGAAACTTCTGTGAAAATATTTCGGGTCTTCGGTGGAAAAGCCACAACCACGTTATCTGTCATTTTGTGGATAATGTATTCTTTGAGTAGAAATCCTTCCACATTTTACTGTTTAGTTCTCTGTTCTGTGGATTTTACTGAGCTAAACTTTTGCAAACATTCTGCTGTTTTGTGTCTATGTATGTCATCAAACAAAATATGCCACGATTTGAGTACGTACTACAAGATTCATAAACATCTGTTAGCTAAATGAATACTTCAAAGCACAATACGGGACCAGCAGCATCACACTATGACGTCATCTCATCATTATTCAGCATGAACGGCCCTTGCTTGTATTTTCCTGCACATCCTCCACATACACTTTGTTTGTCCCGAGTGTCGTTGCAGTGTTCATCATACATAGCTCTCTATCTACAATAGGTAGTCGTTTTAAGTGGATTACACTCAGCATCGGACAATGCTTTAGTTTTTATGACCGTTTAAGCTCTGAAACGGGTGAGGGATGGATTGGTCGTTAGTGCTCTCTGTTATGGCCTGAGGGTGTAATTTACGGCTTTTGTTTCTTTTTTTGTACCAGATTAGGATTTATTTTTAAATGGTGATACTAGTCCATCAAAGTGAAGGAAAACAAAATCATTCTAATGTCTGTTAGAGATATGAACATACATTTGTAAGTTCTTCCATCAATAAGAAACGTAACTTGAACTAAACCGAGTTGCTTTACCGTATGATTGTATTTCGTAAATGTTAATAACCTTTAAAAATCAAAAGCATTATCATGTCAATGATAAAGTAAACATGCCAACTTAGTTTGTTTAGGTACAAGTCTTTAATGTGCGAACTTTAAATAGCTACAAATATCACCATCCACTGAATTGACAATTTCTTTTAGTTTTAGCCATTTATAATAGTATTTGTAACAATTTCAATGAGTAGGCTATCTAAAATAAATAGTTTTTCTTAATTATCTTTGGCAATTAATGAAGTACGGTCTTTCAAACGTACTGCTGCATAGTAAACGTTTTGTGGTGAGCCTCAGATAGTTAACATAACGCTGATGTCAATGCAAGAGCCCAGCATGATTTAAAAGAGACGCAGACTAAGTCGCTTGGGTCAGCTGGTAATAATGGTGTTTGTGGTTTATCTCTATGTTGACAATGTCACCCAACAATGTTTTCAATGTTTAAAATTATTGATATTCTTACTAACAAGTTACGTATTACAAGGCACAAATTTTATTCAATATTCCTTGCCTTTATTATTACCAAGATTAATTGGGGTCGGCTACTAGTTCAACCGGTTTTACCTGAATATTACTTTTTCCACGGAGCAAATGGCTGACCTCCGCTACCGTGAAAGCGAAGTTTGAAATAGTTGTCAATATATTTAAGGGCACTGGCTTATAAAAATAACGAATTTTATAAGTGTTTGTGACAACCGGGACCGACAGCTTAACGTGTTCTCCGAGGCACCGCAAACGGCGACGCAAATTGAAGAAAGTGGTATTATGAAAGACAGTATATTTTACATTAATTTAGGATCATGTATTACTTGTGTTCTATGCGTCGTGTCATCGACCTTAAAGTAAACAACATGTAATTTACATTTGATGACGACTCCAAAAAATCTATTTCAAATGTCATATATATTCAAATTGAGCCGTGAATCAGATTTCATCTTTCACGGTCCTACATCGCGTTATGAAAATTCATTCTGTTTCTTGGCAGAGGCTTTATAATACAAATCTAGTGCAGCTACGACACGTGTCAATATATTTTATTCATGTTTGCACTGCAGATTGCGCGTCGTAGGATGACTTTGTATTTTTAGCACATGATTGCACTTCATGTTTTGTACGCATGTTGGTTGAAAAGAAGTTTATTTAAATGAACAGTGTGGTTTTCTATTTTGACATTTTAATGCATTTATTCTGCCTGGTCATAAGCACCTAAGATCGACAACTACCAGAACAATCCATGTTTAATGACCCCCGATAATTTCACTTGGTCATCGTTGATATATGATATTAACATTAATAAATCAATGAATGATCAATATCGATTCTACAAAACTAATTCTAACTGTTTACCATTAATTTTAATTAAAAAATGAGTTTAAATATTATGAACTCTAACTTTGGTTTATAATATTCAAATCCTTAAATCATTATTCAAGTCCAATCATAAGATTCAAATGATTAAAGCCATTAGAATTTTTAGAAGTCATGGCTTCAAATACTCATCAAGTGAGATTGGTTAAACTGTTACAGATATATTTATGGGAAATTAATTTAAATTCCATTAATTTAAGTTCATTAATTAATGGAAAATTTATGTGCGTTTCGTATTACCTACATCGTTGAAGATAAATGATTTACCTATGCAAATTATTTTAATTTTTTCAAATTATTTATATTATATTCTAAATATTATTTTACTAGCGATGACTATATTATTAAATTATATATTTGTGAGCAATATTTTTGAGCGCACGTCAGCAATTGGACTTAGAATTTTACTTTTTTTTCTTTTAATAGAAAGCAAGCGAGAAAAATAATCTTACCTGAAAAGTTATCTGGTTTAACATAAAACCGTCATATAAAGGGATTACTTTGAGGTTTCTTTGAAAGGTCATAAAGCTAGGCTAACCAATTTATGTAAATCTAGAGCCGAGGAGCGGCAGGCTTTTTCAGGTAACCATAAAGGTATACAGAGGCGAGGTATTTACTTTGTACAAACATTTTCGTTGAGAGTTTTTGTTGATTGTATATGAGGTTAAACTTTCTTCTCAGCTTGTATTATTCTATGGAACTTATGTTGAGGTGTTAAGCTCCAATTTAGATGGAATACTCCAAACGTTAGTGTTTGTAATAGTTAGAACTAAATGCTTAAATTACACTGCGTATTGATTGCACTGTCACTCTACACTAGAAATATCCTTTTAAGCGTTCTCCTTTTATATACAGTTTCTTTCAATATATTCCTTATTTTGCCTTCTGATCTATGCATTTTAAAGTGGTCGATTAACGGCATTAGGCAAGTCTTATTTATATGAGTGATACCAATTTACAGTTGACAAAAAGTGGGTGTTTAATTCATCTCTACTTAAGAGACATATCACGATATAGTTGTGGGTATATATATGTATGTTCAAATTTAACTTCTACTCCCTAAAAAGGAAATTACTGATCGATTCGGATCGGAAATAATCTAAAGATGATAAGATCCTTTCGGGTTAGTATTTACTTGAAATAATTATGTCTGTGGGTCCTTTCAATTGTAGAAATTCAGTCAGAGAAGCTTAAAATTTAACATTAATTCCTATTAGAATAAAATATACCGTTTTGATGATACGTAATCAAGATACGATACATTTCTCTTCTAACTGTTATATGGAGCTTATGAAAAGATTATTTACAGGATAAAATAATGAGTCTTCTCGTTATCCAACCAAAAATATGACGTAATGTTCAAGGCCTACGCTAAGTACAGAAAGTATTATCATTAATTTCACCACCTACTAACAATGAAGCCAAATTGTAAGGACGGTAATGAAAGCCTTTTGTGTGTCTAGTTTACAAACACAAGACCTTTGATGTAAGTCTGTACATGTATTTCCACAATTTAGGAACAATCTTACGTCATTGGCGACTTTTGACTGCCCCGGTGGCGCAGTGGTAGCGTACGCGACTGCTGTCCATGAGGTCTCGGGTTCGAATCCGGGTTCGGATCAAATATTTGTATGATATGCAAATATTTGTTTCAGAGTTTGGGTGTTTTCTGTGTATGTATGTATTTACAAATATATATATATATATGTAATAATATCAGTTGTCTAGTACCCATAGTACAAGCTCTGCTTAGTTTGAGACTAGATGGCGTTGTGTGTTAAAATGTCCGAAAAATATTTTTCATTTATTTATTTTTATTATTGGTGAAACTGAAGTGGCCTAAATTAAACTGTAGCAGTATCACTACGGTTAAATTGTTTCGGGACATACTTTGTCTTGAACTGTTTACTTTTTTAGGTGAAGTTTGAAGTTAGAATCTTTAGTAACGTCTTATGTAAAACTTATGAATCAACATATTGCCATCATCATTGACTACACGTTTGGCCTAGTGGTTTCAGTGGTCGCCACACTGCTTTCAACTGCGCCAAGAGTTGTGGGTTCAAATCCTACTACATGGGACTCAACACTTAGTGTGATCCATAAATTGTTGTTCCGAGTCTGGGTGTACTTTGTGTCCCTTTCCGTGTATATGTATGTTTGTAAAGATCCCCGTGATATAGGAATTTATATTACTAATGCGGGAGCCGTCTTAAAAAAAATCCTCAAGGAGTGGATCGGAATCGTGGAGTCGGCGGCATCCATTCTCATATAAGACTTCAAACTATTCCAGGATTTTTAATCTGGTTTATGTAATAATAATAATAAACATATATTTCTCACCATAACCATACAAAAGTCCATTTGTATAATTTCGTCTTACAGAATACTGAATCTGGTTATAGTGGGCTAAACACTGGATCTAGGTATATCTCAAGCTATCAACCCTCAACCTTACAAAGTTTCGAATTTACATGTATTACAGTAATGTAAATTAATTTGTAATTGTAGGCTAAGTTTAAAGAAATTCTAGTACAGTTTCTTACTAAATCTATACTTAGGAATTCGAAGATAAAACAAAACCAAATAAAATATTCATATGTTTACTCAAATTTTACGTTTAAAAGATTTTAATGGAAATTTATAGTCGTGTTCTGGATATTATTAGCTCAGAAAACCGCAGAAATAAAGATTAAGTATCTACAGGAGAATGTCTAAACAGTTCCATTAATCATTAGATGTTAGATTGAGATAGTTACTGTTAGTTTGTGTTTATATCTGCTAATGGAGTCGATACCCGTTACTTTGTTTACTCCTAATGTATTATGGATGCAAAATTAAGTCGCCGGTTTTAATAAAATTTGGGTTAATTATGTAGTTTGACATAATTTGGTAAAGTACTATAGCCTGCTAACCTTCTTGGTAGGTAGATATAATGCCATAAGGCAGTAAATTACTTTTAGCTTTCTTTTCAACTTTAAAAGGTGATAGGAAACAGAAAACGGAGGACTTAGAGTTTTGCCTAGTTTTCAATATAGTTGTCACGATTGAGTGTTTCAAAATCATTGCCATAAACAAAATTATAATATTAGTTTAAACTTGAATTAATATTGATTTCCAATGAATGGATTTTTATTATTTTTTAATCATCTTCGAGAAATATTGAAATATGTGCATTGAAAACAATGAAATTATTAAATTGAAATAAAAAAGGTTTAATTGATTATCGATATTTAACTTTAGAGATATCATTATATTCGGGTTGTTCAAGAGACTTATGAAAAATATTTGGCTTGAGAACGTTATTTATGAAAAGGATTTAAAATAAAAGTTCTTATCAATCTAGGTTACATATACCATTGGGAGATTGTAAAACACACATATACCTACATATGAAGAAGCTATCAAGTTTTAAAAGTACCGTTGCGATACAATTCGTTGGCAAATAAGATGAAACGTATTAGATCACGTGTCTATTAGTCATATATAAAGTCTTACTTTACATGGCTGAGATTAATGTACGTCTATTTTTATTAACCTAATTAATCAAAATCGACGTACATTCATCTCGTATACATATCGACAAAATAGTCATTTACAAGTGACGAAGCTATTTTTTTGTTTTTATAAGTCTCGGTTTGAACATGTTATTAGTTTACTTAAAATATGTTGCGATTGGTATGTTTGAGGCAAAATAATATTTAACAGATTAGTTCTTCTAAATATTATTAAAGAATAAAGATGTATAAAAAGAAAAGAGCGTACTCCTTCTTAAAAGGCCGGCAACGCACTTGTGACACCTCTGGTGTTCTGGGTGTCCATGGGTGGCGGTAATCGCTTACCATCAGGCGATACGTCTGCTCGTTTGCCTCCTATACCATAAAAAAATTGTGTGAAATTAGCATATATACCACTGATTGACACCATCTCTGTATGTTCATTTACGGCAAATAATTTTAATATTATATTTTGAGGTGGATAGAAGAAAGATTACTATATACCTATAAATATAGATCGACATAAATAAACATGGATAACCGCAATGTATGTACGGACATAATTTCCGATCGACTGCACCAAATTGTATAATTATTTTTATATGTGTCGCTAGTTGTTAGGACAAGGTTTTTATTGAAGAAAATTATATTTTAGTTTTTCTTTTAGCCTAAAAAAAGAAAGGAAGATGGTTAGAAGCTTAAGCGCGCATGATTTTCAAATATTAAAAAAATACGAAAGAATAATATGGCAGTACGAAGGTCGCCGGATCAGGTAGTATATTATAATGGTCATATATATAGTATAGTAATAGTTCGATTTGATTCCTTAGTGTTTCATATAACAATCAAGGCGTATGACAGAGAGGATATAAAAGCATTTTATCATCATTATCAGCCTATTGCAGTCTACTGCTGGACATAGTTCTCATACACATAGAGACATACCTTAGGCCTGAAAAGGATATCCTTTTCACAAAACAATTCCTCAGACCTTTTCCATATTATATTTGGTAACCTCAATCAATCGTCTGCATGGTTGGCCTAGTGGTTTAAGTGGTCGCCATACCACTTCCTGCTGTGCCAAGTGTTGTGGGTTCAAATCCTACATGGGACGACACTTTGTGTGATCCATAAATTGTTGTTCTGAGTCTGGGTGTACTTTGTGTCCGTTTCATGTATGTTTGTAAAGTCCCCCGCGACACAGGAATGTATATTCCTAATGCGGGAGTTGTATTTTTTTTTTAAATACTTGTGTAGAAAAATACTACTTACTACCCTTATTCACCTAAATAGTTAAGGTATCTCTCGTAGAAGACCAACTTAAAATGACAGTCTTCGAGGTGTCGTCTTTCGTTGGCGAATGTCAGAACGGTGGCCAGAATGACGTAGAGTCACTATTGCAGGCCCATATATACAAAAAACTAAGTTATTTTAACTTTTTACTCATATCAGTAAAACCACCAATACATACATTAAGTTGATAGAACATTTAGATGTCTTTAATCCAGCCCTGTCGTAAATTAAACTCAGCTAACGTGTCCTATCTACAAACCACCTAATTGCTAAATTTAATTCTCTAGCATGTAAAATAGAGAACTGCCATATAACTTCAGGAGAGCTTTAAGACCTTAAAATTAACCACGTTACAAATATTTTTAAGCATCTAATTTCCATACCAGTTTTCCAAATTTAATGAATTGTTTGTAACTATTCACTAAATTTCGACTTAAGGACTAAAGACTGGAATAAGTAAACTTTTTTTTAAATGTACTTTCATGTTCTTATATCAACTAGATATATTTATACCCGAGAGTGCATTTTTTGTCCTTGATTTTGTGAATAGAGAAATAAATTATTATTAAGATAAATAGGACTATGTGCTCATTTAATTTTTCAAAACCGCGGGTGGAGACGCTAATCTAAAAAAAGTAGCCCAAGTCTCTAACTTCTGATATCATCAGCTATCTGAAAGTGAAATCTCGTGGTCAAAATAGGTGCAGTCGTTCCAGAGATTATACAGAACAAACAAACAGACTGACAATTGACATTTAGTGAAAATTTATTAGTTTGAAATTACAAACAGACACTTCAATTTTCTTTATTTATACCTATACTAGCTGAGCCCCGCGGTGTTACTCGCTCGTTTATTAATTATAGCCTATGTGTTATTCTGATATATAAGCTATATTATTGTAAAGTTTCATTAAAATCCATTCAGTAGTTTGAACGTGAAAGAGTAATAAACATCCATCCACACTCACTCCATAGATCGAACTAAATGGCGTGAAATTGGAGAGGCCTATGTCCAGCAGTGGATGGCAGGCTGATGATGATGATGATCCACACTCACAAACTTTCGCGTTTCTAATAGTAAGATATGCGGCTTTACTTTTCGGTAGCTCATAAGACATTTTGATTTCACAAATTCGTCATAATAAGAAGTGGGTACAAGATGTTACTAAGGCAATAATTGTTTTACTGCAATATCTTCCTCGTGAAGAACATAAAACGGTCGTTGTAGAACTCCTGCACTGTTATAAGATGCAATAAAAGTGGATATCTCGTAACGGTCCACATTCACATTTTTGCAACAGGCGCTTTGTCTCTTAAATGTGCTCCTCAAACAAGTACAGTTCCGCATACTAACACGAGAATTAGAACAGATTCTTTTACGTATCTTGTAAAAGTTGGCGGGAATTTTTGGCCACGCCAGTATTCTAGTTTACACCTTTTTTTTAGTTTTATTGGTTCTGTGAAATTTAATGTTCATAATAGATTTTTGACTTAGTAACCGACGACGTTTCGTTGATGTGATACAAACAGTTTCAGCTGTATTTATTGTTTTCTTGTCTTGATTTTTCTTAAATATTAAGATATGATCAATCAAGAATAGAAAATAATATTTTTTTTAATTCTTAAAATCCCTAGAACACATATAGCAAAACGATTATATTATTATGTCTTTGCATACATAAGTAACTCTTTTGTATATGGAATAGACCGATTTTGATAAATATTTTTGTGTTTTGATGTTTCAGCAACTTAATTTTCTAAGAGACCCAGAAGCGGTACTGTATTTTTTGAGACTAAAATCTATTTACTTTGTCGTTGACTTTATTATGAGGTCAAAAAAACTACTACAGTTATTATATTATATTATTAGTCTTATCTTAATGTAATAAAAACCTATTAATATTATATTTTTTATGTGTTTTGCAATTATACTTGAGAGATATATAAGACCGACCGAGATGAAGAGCGAAAAGGCCTTCATTAGTACAACTTTGTATAATTATTTTTATAAGTATTTTTTTTTATTTTTTTTGTTGTACTACAAAGAGTAATTCCCCTATCTATCTATTTTAAGATGAAACATATATAGAGATACAGATTTCATTTGATAACATTCTAAATTTAATCTTAGATACAGACAGAGACATCCCGCAAATCGTTATGTAAAACTTACAAGCCACGTGATTGTTGGGTCTGGACGCAGACAGAAGGCGATCCACAAACGAGAGAAGTCACGTCCTACACAAGTTGACGTAACAATCTGAATATTTACCCGGAGCTCCATGTAGTTCATATGCTCGTTAGTCGGTTCGTATGAAATTGTTCTGTAAACTTCGTTTGCGGTATTTTCTTTTTATTCAAAATGTGGTAGCAAATTGACACGAGACGACGTTTTTATTTTCCGTAAAATATATCCGTTGTTTAATACTTTATTGCTGTATACTATTTGTGTAGTTCTTTTTACAATGTATTAATAATGGTTTATCTTATGTATCGTTGTTGTAGAGCGCCTTTAGTGAGGCCTATTAAGATATGATGCTAATGATTGTTAGCGTGCCTACAAAATTGTCTATTTCTATACTTATATTATAAGGAGGTAAAGTATATGATTTTGTGAGGTGTAGGTGGTAATCTTTGGACCTACTGAATAGATTTTGAAAATTTTTTCACCAATAGAAATCCGCATTATTTACGAGTGTTATGGCTTTAATATTGACCCGAAAAAGTTTGTAAGTATGTCATTTTTCAATTAGTTATACGAAAAAATAATTAGGTGAACGAACTAAATTAATAATTCATAATTATATTTAGACCCTTGTAATTGGAAAACAAAAGGTTGAGCACAACAACCACCTTGAACATTTGAAAAAGAAGATACAAAATTTTCTAGTGTTGTTTTCCCTAAGGGCGAAGGGGCCTAATATATTTAAGGAAGCGTGGTACAACCAGTGCGAGAAACATAATAGGCTCTTGTGCTCTTAGTCTAGTAATTGGTTGTAATTTTTGAGTTATTACAGGGTACACGAGGCGGAAAAGTGTTTGTTACCTAATTTGCAAAAAAGCAGTGATAATTGGGTAAATTTCTGCAGCTGAGTTCATGGGATTTGCTTTGCCGTGTACCACATTTTGCAATTGGTTACGATGCCGCGATGTTTTAGTAGAATATTTTTGAAGTTAAGGAATAATGATGAGAGTAAATATTTAAGAGGCGCGCGCGCATTGTCACGAAAAACCGATACCCTGAAGTTAGTCACAGTCAACATTTTTTGTTTTTCAAATTTTTATCTTGTTACAAAGAAGTATAACTTCTAACGCGTGTACATACGCTTCCTCATATATGTAATACTGTTGGATTCGTCTAAGAAAACAGGATATATTTTCACTTTATAACTATTGCTACATAACCATTCTGTTGTGCGTCCCGAAACTGACCACCGTATTAAGTGTATTTTAGTTTCATTAAACTATTTTTCACTAAACAGATCTTTACATAACACGGCTATAACGTCTAATTCAAATTTACTTTGGGATTTCGAGTTTAATCTGAAATGAAGTGATTATTTCGAGGCTACTCGATCTTCATAATATGATTTGCTGGTTAAAACTCAATTTGAACGAAAAAAGAATATAATTTGCTTAAGGCTTCAATTTACTGAAAAGATAATTGTGTTAGTATAGTTTTGCTAGAGCTATGGATTATTAGTTATACAACTTACCTAGGTGCCTAATAGCAGTAAGATACTAAACAGATTAAAACATGGATTAACATTAACAATCAAAACAAGTAGGTATTGAGATAGAGGAAGAAACACGTCCGAACGTAATTTGCAACAACGTTAGGCGCCGGCGGATAAGATAAGGGTCCGTTTGCGGTGAAACTTTAATATTGCTACATTCAGTTCTAAGAAAACCGCCGAGGTTAAGCCGGGTAAAAAAAAGGGTCGTGCATAAGACTTTCATTACGGACTTCTTGTATGGTCCTTACTCTTCATGAAAGTAGGTTTTAAGCTAGTCAACTCCGCCTAACTTGACTCTTTTGCATAAATATCAAATTAGACTTTTGGCGTTAACTAAATAAGTTTGGGATTCAATATATTTTGTTATTATCTAATTCTGCCTTACTAAATTACATTGTTTGTATTTCTTGCACCGATTATACAATTTTATAAAGGTAGCGCCACATTCATAGCGCCTGATAAAAAATAAAGAGCAAATCAACAAAAAGTCATTAATTTATTCGTGGTCGGAAGGCACCGTGGGAGCTAACATTAAAATTTGAGCCTTGTCAGGTGTTAAGTCTATAATTTCCCTGGGGAACAATCCGGGATCGTGTTTTAAGGGTTTTCATGAATGGTAGCTCTAATTTGTACGGCCACTAGACTTCTATCGTCTATAAAAAGCTTTTTGCGCAAAGTTACGGTGACCGTGAATTTAAGTGGGTTTTGATGTTACTAAATTAAGAGTACTTGTAAATTTAAAAATGAATTGTAGTTTACTGTAAAGAGCTTATAAATCACCACTGCATATTGCTAACGTAAAAAGAAAATACAGTTGTATCTCTCTTAGTGTATTGGATTGGTCAACCTTAATGATTTATACTCACAATAGTGTTGTGACTTTTAATTAACACGATGGCTCATAGTTTACATTCAAATGCAAGATATTCTCCGAAGCATAAAAGTTAGTTCTATATAGATTATCTGAACAATGAAGTATAAGACAGATTTTAAGACAGGTTGAATTCTATCTTCTGTGTGAGGATGATACCTTAGTCGTACCGACCCATTCGTGCTGAAATCGGCGTGGCTCCACTACCTTGAATAATGTCTTCTCTTGCATTTGTTCGAATAATGATGTGTTTTTAATTTAATACAATAAAAATAGTACAAATGAAAGTATGATTTTAGTTGTCAGGAACGTTATATGTTAAATGTCTGAAATATTATTATTCTTATTATTTTGGAAAACTATTGGAAAGATTTTGAACTTTAATTATAGTTTTTTAACAGAACTTTTTTTGTTTCAGGTAAAACTTCAAATTTGATCTACTTCGAGGAACTTATAAGTTTAGTAGTAAGTAAAAAATTGTTTTGTTATAGTCATGGCTAGGCATCGGGTATTTGATTGTGTCTGTGCAAGATATAAATATATACTACAGTGAATAAAGATCCTCAGAATGTGCTTTCTGTTGCAGATTGCTACTTTCATCCAAACTATAAACTGTTCTTAGTGACAGGTTGATCTGAATCTCTTCCGTTAACTAAATTGGAACTTATGCACTTAGCTTAACTTTTCATAATAATGGAATTAGTTCCAAAAATGTTGAAAATTGGTGACAAATAGTTTGTATATTTTTCAATAGTCACTTTAACACTATCAATTTGTCACCATTGAAAACTTTTCAATTCAATTAGATAATGTATAAAAAAATTAATAATGGACCCCGTCGGTTGACCCTGCGAGGTTATTAAGAATACTAAAAGCTTTTGAGACATTTATTTTGAAATACAACTGGATTGCACCTTACGGTGAAAATTTTGAAGAAGTTTAAGATCTGGTCGATCACTAACAATGGAAAATAAAAATACTAATTTGAGGTACAAGCACAGAGGGTGCGAGGTTTAACATATTCAGAATAAATTAATATAATTAGAAGTGACTTTGTTAGAGTAGGGGCTTTCTTCTTGTTACAGCAGTGTTTGCTACCGTAAATAAAAGAATATCAGCCAATGGTTAGATACAAAAGAGGGTTTAAATCATTAAATTACGTACAAATATAAATTTTAAGCTAAAGCAGCAAAGTGCATTTTATAATAATCCCAAGTCCTTTGACATCGTAAATGGATACATGAATATTCTTTGTGTGTTGTGTTATACGGCTCGGTCCCTCGTTAGTAAGCATACCTACCTGCAGTTATCAATGTACCGCGATTAGAACGATTTAGATATCTGTTATTACCGAACCGGTCATTACGAGTGCTGATGACCGCATGTGGGTGTATCTTATGACTAATTGAACGTAATTTATATTGTAACGAGGGGTCGGTACAAACGGTATTGAATTCTATGTATTTTTTGGTTCTAAATTCGACTATTTTTCTAGCCTATAAAATACTGAAGAATAATTTTCCATTGTATAGATTCTATTATAAGTTATTATTCCCTTTTTTTTGACGTGGTGGAATGCCTTTACGCACTTCGATCCCCCCTAAGCGGGCACAGGGAGTTCGCTTTGTGTGGGACTCCTGATTGACTCGCCAGACTACCCACTAAACCACCACGGTGTGCCACTCTGCGCCTGAGACGGGAGAGATCCGGGAACCGCTTTCTTACGCCATCCGGACCCCTCCCAGCGCCAGCCCGCACTGATGTGGGCTCCGTCGTCTGATGTTAAACTCTTAAGGTGGGCGACGTAAGGCACACGCGTAACGTCGCCCCCCTCGCGGGAAATTATTATTCCCTAAACGAACCTAAAAATAGAAGCTGTACAACGTTTTTGTATTTAGATCTATAATGTTGTTAATAGACATAGTTGAGACATTTATTTAGTAACTTTCTTAGTAGGCATAATTTACTTTTAAAAAGAAAAAAAAAATAAACTAGAGAATCGATTACCAATTAAAGAGTAAATGAAAATATTTTGAGCTGTAGGACGCTGAATGAAGTTCTATTTATATACACGATATCATATTAAAACAAAAGATCGAACATATTTTTGTTACTTTATCGATCAAGTATAAGTTATTTAGTAGGTTTTCTTTTGTTTTTGCGAAAGACGGTCCCCATTTCATGTCATCCACATTTTTTATACATTTTTAACATTAATTCCATCACGACGAAGACTTGAAGACTCGAGAACTTAGAATTGAAGACTTTTAATACATGATATTGGCAAAATAAATGATCCGGCTGGTTGCCATATCATCAAAAGAAGAAGAAGTTATTTAGTAAAACTACGAAACTTGATTTAACATGTTGTTTTGTTACAACAGTCGACTTCGGTTCGTTACGTCTCGTACAGGAAAGTTTGTCGAAGTTCAATGGAAATTTCACAAGGCCCGGCAAACTAAGCTAAACAGGACCGTCGGGTAACGAGACGATTACAAGTATACCTATAAATGATGCGATCTTTGAGGGTGACGTTTACAGGTATTACTTAATAATATGACAACATTGTTTTAAATTAATTTATAAGAATGAAACTAGTACTATTAGATTCGTTAACGATATCTAAATCCTATGAATATTATTAGTTATAGATTGAATGAGAGACAAGATATTAATGCTGTTAAATCCAATGTCTTATAAACTTAGTTATGTATCTAAACAGCATTGATTGTGTATAAAAACAATGGATATTTATAAATACATGAGGTTGAAGGACGCCTTTATTAACTGGCAAATGATCCAACAGAAAGTAAAGAAGCACCAAATACTAATAATTTTGACTATGTAATATATAATATTATAATAGTGGTGGGCATTAATGGATGAATTGTGTGTCGTATGTCCGAATAAATTGCTTTTTATTATTATTATCATAACATCAAATAACATTAGTATTAGATTTAAACACGGTGACAGTATATAGTCTTACACGTCTATTCAAACATGTCACATTCCTTAGTAAATTTTAAATCGATTACGATCATATCATGCATAATATTGAATACAGAGTAAGTGAACAAAGATGCTGGTTTTGTATTAGATTAAAAATTAGACAAACCAAAACATTGTACTAAGTGCATGGCCTTATTGATTATAAACTCGAGGTATGATGATGATGATGCCAGTATATTATATAATTCACTATACATATATGTATTATATTTAGATTAAATTTTGGGAAAAAGTTTGTTATTGTAAATCCTTTGAATATACCCTTTAATTATATTGAAATTGGTAAGAAATTGTAATAATATCTGTCTGAACAGGTAGGTGCTCAATTATTGTAAATGAAAACAGTCTAGACTTCAAAAAGTCGACAGACTTTAGTTCATATTACTTTGTACTTCACTGAGCTTCCACTACAATGAGTAGGTTTTTCATTCATAAAAGATAATGTAAAGAATAAAATGATTTATTTTTGAACTGAAACAAATAAAATACCGGTATATTTTTGAATAATTCTCTGTAAACTAACAATTTACTTTCTTTCTTTTTTCTTTTTTAAACAAGAGCCGTATCACAGTACAGAGAATCTATTTTTCTGCTATGTGGGCCATATTTATAAAAGTATTGTTTAATATCCCTCACCTAGAATTAGTATTTGTTGACCCATTAATATCAGTGCCAACGATTAAAAAGTTGGATTAATAAATTCTCTTTTATAATGGAATTCAACTTCAACTTCAAAAGACGAGGTAACAAGGGGATCAAGAAATTCTTAGCTCTTTAATTACTTAAGTTGACAACGATATCTAATGAATTTTTGGGGCACTTGGAATCAAAACTTTGTCGGATTTATTCTCAGACTCAGATTTTCTGTCACAGATTAAAAAGTAAGGAGTTTTCATCTCTTATGTCATATATATAGTTATATTCGATCGGAATGCTTGTTTCCATTCTATAAATTCCATTGGTTTTATTTAGTCAAAAAATAATACAAATATTTTTTTGCAGAAAAGGTATTGCTAGATTGCCAAGGTACTTTTTTTGAAGGCACCATAACCTTTTTCATATATTTTTCGATAAAGTAAGTACTTAAGAAAAAACATTCGTAGTAACAAATGATTATTAAAAAGGATTTTTTTAAATACAAGCTTTTATTAGTTTTTCATAAAAATAATCATTTTAAGTCCTTTCATTTGATACTCATATTGGATGGGATGTACAGAAATAAGTACGCTGCCATTTTGTTACGGCGGCCATTTTGGATTAATAATAATACCGGTTTAAAATGATTGCATTGTCATCAGAATTAAAGTATATTAAAAATTTTAGTTCAATTGGAAATCGGGAATTTGATCAAAAATAAATTGCAAGGTTTGATTACAGACAAACATCGGGACAGGTAAAATTAAAATGAAAAAAGAACTTGTAAAAAGGCTGCAAGTGTACCTCAGTTGCTAGATAATTACGATGTTTTAAATATTACTTTCTTTTAGTTACTGCTCTACAACCATGTATGTGTCTTTCTACTCAACTCAAGTCAAAAGCCATCTTTTGTATGACACACGGCTTATCACCTTGGTATGGAGAAATTACTTTCAAGATCAATTCTTAATAAATAATTTTAACTGCTCTAGTTTTACAAATATGGGAATTAGGACAACTTAACCAAGTAGTTAAAGTTTTATGAACTCAACCGATGCAACTGGCTCCTAGTACAATTTTACGAGCTAAGATAAACTCAGATTTCATGATATACGAACCGTTGTACCAGGCAAGCTTCAATGGTAAGCTCTGTTTGAACATGTTATCAGATACTAGAATGAACGTAAAACAATAAAATAGTGACACAGGCGATATATAGTTTTAAATTTACTGTTGGAAATTTATAAAGTTTAAAGTTATACCTTATTATAGAAAACTATTGTGTGTAATTATAAGAAAATAATTTTTATAACGTATTTTTCTATTTTTATACTTCTATTCACTGATCATTAATTCCTTTAATAAGCTATAAACCCACGCAAAACTTATTTAAAATTTAACTCAGAGGAATGTTTTTTTTATAGTATAGAATAAAATTAAGCCACTTATTTGAAATAACTTCGTAACTACTCAACGGATTTTAAAGACTTCGCTAGTACAATATAAATAACGTTGATAAAGTGTATTCCAGCTCACTAGATATCGAATACAAAATTAAAGATTAGGATAGGATTATTTTGTATACGTATATATCGTTATTCTAACTAACATAGACTTGATAAAAGTGAAAAATTAGGTAATAGAAAATATAATTCGTATATTTAATATCGTGACAGTGATAGGATTATTTTGTATACGTATATATCGTTTTTCTAACTAACATAGACTTGATAAAAGTGAAAAATTAAGTAATAGAAAACATAATTTGTGTATTTAATAACGTGACATTAAAGTTCTCTAATATGAGCTTCCACACTGAAATCCCGAATCTGTTTATGACTTTTATTAGTTGTATTTTCTTGTTATACCATTTTTCATGTACGTAACTATGTGTCGTCTAAATGATAGCCCTCCTTTATTCATGTCTGTAACATCAAAGCAATTGGACATATTTTGATATAAAATCTTTCTTCCATGTTGACAAACTTCAGTTTTATCCTTATCGTTTCCTTTTGTGAATTGCCTTTTACTATAATCTTTAAAATATGTATTAAGCTGGCGTCTAACTTTAAGAAGATTTTTAATATTATTGACAGCAAGACAAAGTGTTCTAGCCACACTTAACATAATAATGACTTAGTCGCCCGCTTGACTTGTGACAGGGCTATGCTAGAGTCCACTCACCTTAGTCTACGTCTAGGCGAGCCCTTGACAATGCCTATTGAGGTACCGCACACCTTTGCACCTTAAAGGTACTGCTTAGGTCAATGAACCCACTCGATATAATTCATGGTAGAGATGAGAGAGTTTCGAGTCGATTTAATTCTCTTTTATAAATATCGATGTTAAAAGCATATTTTGGTTCCATTAAAACATTTCATAGTATTCTGTAATCAAGGAAAAATAAGAGGAAACAGTAAAACTTGAATGAAACGCTGAAACAATCTTAAGTCAGAAATTTTTAAGCTCTGTTCTGATAGTAATGTGACGTCATTCTTTTATTGTATTCAAAATAGCACTGAAGCAGATTTATGTTTCCAAAGTATGTCAGAATGTAACTACGACCTTCCGAACTAAGTATTTAACGGTTCACACTAAGATTAATTATGACGTAAACTAGAGCGTCAACTTAAGCTAGGAAAATAGTTTCGGAAGTTATTCAATAAGAACTAACAATAGAAAATGAATGAGCAAAAAAAAACATATTACTGTTTATACTTATACTGTATAGACTTTGTATTAACAAAGTATAAATTGTAATATTGTACAAGTAGGTAATGAAATATTAATTTATTGAGTACCTAATAAATTATCCGTACTCAGTTAACTACTGTATCTTACCAAATGTTTTGTGAAGTATAAACTAGATACCTAAGTGTAGGCAAGTCGAGTATTTTCCTGCATCGAAAAGCGCGTTAAACTGTCGTTCCGGTTATCATCCGAATATTTATGGCAGTCGTTAAGGGCATAAGCCTAAAAAAATCTGATAAATTGCCAAGCATATTTTTTCTGTCTGAAAAGCAAAGGCCAAATGATTACATTTAAAGTAAATATCTGTGATTACATAAGTGTATTAGAAGTAAATGGACACTGGCCGGGATTAATATTAACACTCAAAAGATTTCAAGAAATGTATCACAGTTATTTGTATATAATATAATAAATAAATATTTTCGGACATGTTAATACACAACACCATCTAGTCCCAGACTAAGCAAAGCTTTACTATGGTTACTAGACAACTGATATTAATACATATATACTTTTTTTTGTAAATACCTACATATTATACAAAGACAAAACCCAAACTCCGAAACAAATATTTGCAGATCATACAAATATTTGGTCGCATACACTACCACTGCGCCACCGAGGCAGTCGAATATGTAGAATATATTCAGCAGTCTTTTTTTTTGTTTTTACATTAACTAGTTTTTGTATTTTATAGATTGCTAGGTACAGTATAATCATTATTATTAAAAAAAACTTTGATTGAAGTGTTTTGTACGGCATTGAATGAATGAAAAATAAAAAAGCGCTCAAAGTTTTTGAAAAACCTCACTATGTTTTTGATCGACCTTTCGTATAAAGTTCTTTTAATACAATTTGGATATATAATGTTGGAGGGTTCTTATTTTCATAAGAATTATTTTTCTTCGAAAATCTTTAGCTCTTACGTAGTCTTAACAATCTTCAAATATATTTTGGCATTCAATATTGAATTTTCGCGTCAGACTATGACACAAACTTTCAATATTCATGGCCGAGATTTTCTTGAAAGTGGAATGTCGACTTGGTAACTTCTATTGATAGGATTGAAACTTACTTTTAAGATTTTGCTTTTGGAATAAATTTATGTTTTTATAGGTTATGACATTTAGTAAAAAGTTTTTAGATAATCTATTTGGCATACTTTACTCTCTATATGATACCGAATTTACTAATATAACATGTACCACCAAGGAAAAGTATGTTCTAGTTCTATAAGTAGTCTAGTAAAAATATATAAGTATTAATATCAGTTATCTAGTACCTATAGTACAAGCTCTGCTTAGTTTGGGACTAGATGGCGTTGTGTGTTAAAATGTCTGAACATATTTATTTATTTGTTATTTATTAATGTTTAGTTAAAATAATAAAGTCTTATCTAAACTAGTGTCTATGTTAGATAGTAATAAAGTTCTGAATCTTCATTAGGAAAAGTAGTGTAAGGCATGTGTGACACAGACAGTTCCAGTTTGAACAACTCGTGCCACTATCTGCTTACATTGAAGTTAAAAATTTGCTTTCATAAATTTTTCATCATTTTAATATGATTTAAAAGCACAAACTGTTCTCGTTAAATTTCGATTTTTTAATTTTGGAACACATTAGTCATGTCCTAAAGAATTTACGCGTTCCATTTTTTATCGAAATTGGAAACCAAATACGAAAGTTTATAGGGAAAAGTACCCTTTTTAGGCACATTGTAGCCCTGATCGACGATATACGTCAGAGGCCGCAACAGAATTTTAATATGGGCCCATAAAGGAGCGGGGTGTCTTATACCATCTCTAGGGAGTTTCTTGAAGTTAGACGATTGTATTGTAAAGCCATTTGTCACGTTTCCTACATAAAGTAGTTCCTGCAGTATCGTACTTTACAGCTTGTTACACTTACACAGTTTAAGACTGATGTATGAATGTATGTGTTCATTTGCACAAGGTGTAAATAGAAAACTACAAGAATACCACTACTAAAGCTCCGTTTTTTCCTTTTGAAGTACAAGTGTTCCTCAAAAGTAATAAACGGAACCCTTATAGGATCACTTTGTTGTCCTTTTATCTGTCTATCCTAACTCTTTTCCTCAGAAATGCGTGGAGATATCCAGGCCTACTATCTCTTGGAGCTGTGAAAAAATCAAACTTTTAAGCCAACGAAATCAAAAGATACAGCCGTTGATGCTAACTCAGAATCCTGAGATTTGGTACGGAGGAACGTCTTATAACACAGATAAACGAAAAATCGTGCAAATCATTAATTTTTAGTTACATCATACAGTATGCCTACAGGTTTGTACAGAGCCCTCGATGCGCAAGTCCGACCCGCACTTGGCCGGTTTTCATTCTTCTTCTGAAGCATTAAATTTCAAGATACCCTACTCCTATAAATTGAACTATTATTATTATTCATACAACATATTAGGTCAATATGCGAGGACAAGATTAAAGATTTGATAAAACAAAAAAACAAACCCATACATTCTGTTGCGGCAACTTTGTTATAGTACCTTGTAAGTAGGCCAAGATAAAATAGCTCTTATTGCTGATGAAATAAGATCGAGAGAGGGGAAATTTGTATTTTTTGTTATTTGTTCACATGTTTGATCGAAGCATCCATGGCCCTGTAGAATTTCAATAAAGAAGGTCGAAGAAATATCGGTGCAAGGGCGGATATAGTATCCTGATCGTACCTACATAATGGCGGTACCCCGGAACTAAACAGTAATAACCAATATACCAGCTTTTATGTGGAATTCGGAAAATGTTTGGATAACGTGATTATAAGTTTATGAGTTACGTGATTTAGGACTTAGTGGCACTCGGGACGATTAAATAGAACTGATCATTATGAAGTTGTAACGATCTAATGAACAGTAAAAAATGTAATTAGTTTGTAATGTGGGAAATATAAGTCAGGTAGTAATTTAGGGATGGGATAACTTTCTGAATAACATATATTAATATGTTATTCAGAAATACACAATGTTATTATTTCTAGGGTAGTTTTCATTTTTTCATACTTAATTGGTCTAATGTTAATAATAATAGTATTGAGTTAAGTTGAATAGAATGCAGAACCATGAATACCATGTATCTTCCTGTTATAACTTTTTAGAAATATTTTAATAGTAATTCGATTTTCCTAGTTCTTGACTATTATGAAACAGAAGCTAAGAAGCCTTATATATAAACATTAATGAAAAAAAATTTTCAAGCGTGTAAATGAGCAAAAGCTGATTGCTTCATTAATACTAACTTCTAAAGTGTCCGAACATCGCTATGAAAATTTATCGCGAACCCGGGAATGGAACCTGCAATACAACTTATTTATTTTTTGCATTCATTTTATATCAGATATTTGAGACGATTGACCGTTTCAATTTAAGCAGTAATCTATTATACTTGTATAAAACAAGCTGTAGCTAATTGTTGGTGACCAGATGAGAGAAACCATATCTGAAGCATATTGTATATTTTGTTAAAATTTAAGTTCTATAGTCAAAAGTCATAAAGGTCTACCTTTATGACTTTTTGTAGCATACGCAAAACAACTTATCCACTTATCCTCTTCATATATGTATAGATTACCACATATTATTTAACAACTGAATTCCATACTATATATATCTAAAGAGCCTATCAGATAGTACTGTACTATACTTACTGCAAAAATAAGACTGAATCTATATCTGAAGTATTTGGTATTTTGCGACNTACCTTATTTAACATAGAATGCAGTAATGTATATAGAGTCTATTCGATAGTAGTGTTAACCTGTGTTTGTTTAGTTAATATCCGACTGTGAATTCCAAATGGAGCGTAGAGATTACGTTCGCATTGGGGACCGGACAAGTATACTGTAGTAAAGAAAGAATGGAAGACAATTTAAGATAATAATAAGCTAAGTATACACAAGACTAGATATAAATGGGTCTGTATGTAATATTTGTAGTTTTCAGTGTAGACGCTAAAATTAAATTGAAATAGCAGAAGATAAAAAAAATGATTTTGTTCGTGGTAAGAGGGTGTTAAAACCTTTGATCACTAAGGTTTTTTCGTATTAAAATGAATACTCTACTTCTTTTTTTGAATCAACTAAAAAGGTGAGGTTTCCAATTCTGTTTTAGTATTTTTTATTTATCATACTGAACCATCGCATCTTACCAAAATGATTTGAAAAAAAAATTTAGTTAGATGGTTTTATATATAATCTCATTCAATTTAACGCGAAATATATATAAAACGAGGAAATAAAGTGTACAGATAACTCAGTATGACTTAAATGCATAAAATATTTTTTACCAGTTAATTATTACTATTATTATTTTTCGTTTCTCAAGTCGAGAGTCTGCCTGATAACAACAAGTCAGGGCACTTTTTGAACCTTTGACACTATTATTTTCTTTACCGCACTTCCCATAAGCATAAGGAAGATGCAAAAATCGTTGTTAATCCAAAAGGGTGTCAATCTTATCGACACCAGACATTCAATCTGTACCGATTCGTTATTTATCCCTTCTAACAATACATATATTGAAATTCGCCGAACATTCTAATGCTGCATCCTCACTCCTACCCTAAGGATAATAAATCGCTATTTAACTCTCAGTTTTCCCGCTTTAATACGAGGACATTGGTATTTCGATAATGCGCCTGT
Source organism: Hyphantria cunea (assembly GCA_003709505.1). Lineage (NCBI taxonomy): Eukaryota > Metazoa > Arthropoda > Insecta > Lepidoptera > Erebidae > Hyphantria > Hyphantria cunea. Next base: position 2,285,848 of record PKRV01000116.1, read on the forward strand.
TATCTCCCATATATCTCCCCTCCCGTTAGGAATTTATTTGAGGGAGAATACGCGAAAAAATGCCGTAATAATGAGTATTGGGGACAGTGTTCCTTAACTTGCTTTGAGACTCCTTGAAGTCAGAAGTAGGTACTTACTTACTGGACAAACGTCAGTCGACATAAAATGGAGTGTTAAATAAGAACAGGTATTCAATATAGTTCAATAAGTACTAGAATAAGTATTAAATAAGGTAATCGATGAATGAAAAGTTAAAAAAACAAAATATATAAATGTATATTAAATATACAGCATTACATAACAAATATACAATATTATAACAAATATACTATATGCTTATAAATAAACATCATTACAACAAATATACAATATGCTTATAAATAAACAATATAACAACAAATATAGAAAATGCTTATAATTGTAAATTAAAAACAATCGCATAATATTTATATTCTGACATTTTAAAACGCTGCTAAAAACATTATGTTTAATACTGTGATAATCGGTACAGCAAAGCCCTTGGTCGTCACTCTTCGCTTTTTTGAGAAATTAATGTGAGGCCTTTTTCACGCACAAATAGCTTTCACCTGACTGTGATGATGCAATGAAATGACTTGAATTTAAGTTCATAAATAACGAGTAATGCTAAACGAGTCCTAAAATAACATGAAGGTACACGGGAAGTAAACTCCACGAAAGCAAAGATGTGGATGAAAGGCAGTGGAACGGAGCCACGGGAAATAGTTACAAGCATTGTTATATCTTAGTTTAATTAGGTACATCGCAATAAAAATTCTTAAATGGTATTTTATGAGTAACTATCGATGTCACTAAAATATAACTAATTAAGTTATATTTCACCAACGACAGTTTCTCAGCGTGTAAAAAAATACCTTAATCCAAAAAAAAATCAAATTTAACTTTTAAAAGATAATGAAATCAAATCATATAAAAAAAAAAAGAATCGCCGAAATGTTTGTACCTCCGATCCTTTTCTTTTGTGTTCGTTATTGCTTTTTTTTCATTTTACATAAACAATAACATATTACACATAACAATAAATTAAAAACGCGCCAAGTTGTTAAGCTTGTTGGTGAGATGGCGAGGCTCTTATTATTATTATTATATTATATATCTTTATTGTATACATGCAAAATTACAAAGTTAAAAACAGAAGATGAGTCACAAATATGCAAATGATACAATAGGCTCTTATCTACATATATAAATATCTCTAACTACTTTACTACAATTTAAAATGTCCACTTCTTCACATATCACTAACCCCGATCCTTTCTAACAAAAGAGCCCTTAGTTGTATCTTCAGTTGACATGAATGTATTGATATTGTGAGGACAAGATTTGTATAGAAGAAAATTATAGTTTTTTTTAGTCGGAATAAATAAAAAAGTATATATATGGCGAAGGTCGATGGGTTAAATGGAGAGAACATATAAATTTTGAACACTCCATGTAAAGATTCATTAGTTCATGTGGTGACGGATTAAGAATACAAAGTTTCACCACTCATATTCATCCCACGGGTGTCGTAAGAGGCTACCAAGGTAACATAACACGCAGGGCAAAATTAGTGCAAAAAGAAGGAAATCCTGAAATAACCTCTATAACAAGCCGTCTGGCGGAGGCTGGAGTATTAGCCCGAAATGACCTACTTGAAGTACAGAATGTCGTCTGCATTATTTAGAAACAATACGATCTTCGAACCTTCGAAAGCTTACTGCGTCTTACAAAGCCGGCCTCTGGTGTTACGCTTGTCCATTGGAGGCAGTAATCGCTTATCAACAGGCGAATCATCTGCTCGTTTGCTCCTTATCCCATATAAAATATAATTTGTAAAGTATCTTTTTTCTATCACAAAACGCCATCTAGTCCCAAGCTAAGCAGAGCTTGTGTTACGGGTACTAGACAACTGATATGGATATATTTTATACTTTTCTTTGTAAATACATACTTATTATCAATAGAAAATACCCAAACTTCAAAACAAATTTTTGCGGATCATACATTGGTCTGAACTAGGAATTGAACCCGAGACTTCAAGCACAGGAGTCGCTTACGCTACCACTGGGCCATCGAGGCAGTCATCAATCAATTATTTCATGTCGCATGGTAAAATCTAATCTGGATCCGAATGGCCTATATTCACGTGCAAAAAAATGATTTTCCCATATCATTTCGTAAATAAACGTACCAAGTGGGACAAATCGAATCGCCTTACCGATAGAATCGAAATGTCAGCAAAAGTCATAAAAACAAATCGATAACGCGAATTTAACCCTCCGTTAAAGTCCCCTCCCATTTTCCGCATTTTGATTTTCCATTGATTGGGTTTAAAATGCTCTCCCGCTATTTTGATAAAGCCCACAACAAAATGTTGGATCATTTGGACCCTTTGAATATATGAAACTCTATTAATAACGATAAGTATTAATTTGTAGTCTTTACGCGGGATGTAGACCCATATTTCCGTTTACTGATAATTATTTTGTGTGAATTTGACGTATTGAATAGTAATATAATATACAAGAAAAGTATTTTTTTTCAATAGGGCAAAACTTTTAAGCCTAACTTTGTTGGCTTGAATGAGATTTAGTAAAAATATTTTTTCTTTTGATACAGAAGATTTCTGTCTTGAAAAAAGTTCTATTTTGTACCATTGATGTCTAAGTAACAAATTATTATTACCTGAAAATGTTATTTACGTTAAACACAATGACCCAGATATGTACATCCTTTGTTTTTTGAACTGTTCAGGTATAAAATCCATTCTTAACTTTTACAAGCCATTGGTTTTTTATGTAACATTCGTTGATGTCGGTGAAGTAATAACAAAGCGGCGCTATACTTCTTAACGTGAGCTATATAACGTTACAAAACTCTGCAAATGACGTACCGTAAGCAAACATGTCGCGATTATTGTCGTCATCTGTACATTATTATAAAAGAATACTTAAAGTGTAGATCGAATCATGCCCCTGGCCCTAGTATATAATCTATTTTACTATGTTTTTCAAAGGTCATATTATTATTGACTAACTGGCAAGTATAATAAATATTAAATAAATAATAAATATTTCAGACATTTTAACTCACAACGCCATCTAGTCCCAAACTAAGCAGAGCTTATACTATGGGTACTACACAACTGATATTAATACTTATATACTTTTTTTGTAAATACATACATATTATACATAGAAAACACCCAAACTCTGAAACAAATATTTGCAGATCATACAAACATTTGGTCCGACTCAGGAATCGAGTCCGAGACCTCTAGCACAGCAGTCGCATTCGCTACCACTGCGCCACAGAGGCAGTCAAAAATATAGTGCAGAGATATAGCGCACAAAGTACCTGCTGAAAGTTTCGGTGGTCGAATTGTTTTATGCTAAATACGTACATTTATAAGCCTAAAACGTAACAATGGTAAATTAATGCTCAAATAAATAGGACAATGCTTGAAGTATTTCAGTTTCTAGATCATTTTAACTATATACGCTATAAAAGACGATGATCGAACGGATCAACGTCTATACAAATATTTTTCCGGAAACGAAGCTGTCATTTTTCATTCGAAACCATTACTATTTGCGGTAGATTCTACAAAAAGTGTACACACCGCTTTGAAGGTCGAATTTCTATGGAAAAATACGATACATGGTGTTTTATGTAGGGTGAATTTGTTGTGTCATCGTTTTAGCCTTGTAGCATGTGCCACGTCAGCTTTGAGGGTTCTATCACGTGCTTAATTTAACAACACGATGTATAAATAGCTACGATAGTGTTTCCCCTTTCTGTTACTGCATAGAGTACATGATGATGATCTGGCTGACCCTAGGTTTATGTTTTTTATTGTTAAAAAACTCTATGGTATTGTATATTTTCTGATGAGATTAAATAAACACGACATATACTTTCAAACATCTGATGAAATAAGACTTATATTTATAATGTTTTAAAGTTGGTTGGAAATATATTCTGCTATTTGTTTAAAAAATAAACAAATTATATCAGTTTTCAAATTTTAGGTTTTGTGTCACATATTTTTAAGCAGACCGCAATAATTCTTTCCTCAAATAAATTAGTTATGTTTATTCGATACGAAAACTCCCAAAAAGTAAATTTGAAATTTGTAAGTCGTAACACAAACAAATTTCATTACGAGACATTTTTTTAAAAAGAAAATTTTAAGAATCCTCTGTTACCATTTGTTTCGCGAATCAATTTAATCTCTGTAAGTAAATTATTAAGGTTGAAATTCGTTGTGTTATAGAGAAATGATACATGTTTTCATTTTCGCGTCGTGACAGCAAGGGGAGACGTATGACGGGAGTCCGCCTACAAAATCCAATATGACAAATTCGGAAGTACGTGATTGGAATGAGTGCGGGTAGCGAATTCTGTCCTGTAACGTTTTTTTCTGGGACACCTGAGTCGTTACTACGGTTGGACGAATCGATGACTTTCTGATGAGAATTATAAAAAATGAAGAATATTTTATAAGAAAACTGAGGGCTCATTTTTGTAGGGAGAATTGTGTCGTCTCAATAAGACACACATGATTGACTTCTGAGATGTACCCTTAGCATCGCAATTATATGAAATCGAAGACAATGAGAAGGTTAATTTTTGTACATTATATATTTGATACTACGGTTGAACGAATCGATGAGTTTCTGATGAGAAGTCTTCAGTTTTCTTATAAAACATTCTTCATTTTTTATAAAAATGAAGAATATTTTATAAGAAAACTGAGGCCTCATTTTTATGGGGAGAATTGTGTCGTCTCAATAAGACACACATGATCGACTTCTGAGATGTGCCCTTAACATGGCACTTATGTGAAATTGAAGACAATGAGAAGGTCAATTTTTGTACATTATATTTTTATTTTAATGTAAACTTATACACATTTAAGCTTAACTTAATTTTTGCAGATTTCACGCTAGAACCATACTATTTCAAAGATCTAAGTTTAGACCTAGCGTATCTTAACTAATGTCTAATCAGTTATAAGTATTATTTCAAATCTGTATTAATAAAGGCGTTTTAAGGTATTTTGTTTTTCTGATAATGTCATTATCTCTTTTCAGTCAACTTATCAAACAATAGCATTATATTGTTTACTTATACCGAGGGCGACCAAAATCTGTTATCTATTCATTACTTGCTGTATGCAGCAGATTTCAAAATCTTTCGGACCTACTCAATTCTATGATTCTTAAGTCTTTGCCAACTTAATTACCTGATCTGTGCGGTTCCATCTACTTTCATTAAAAGAAATTTCGTTTTACAGTTTTCGCTACATTTTACATTGATACTCGATACCTGTATGATGTGGCGTGATGTTATATTGCTTATAGCCTTCCTCAATTAATGGGTTATCCAACACTAAAATTATATTTAATTCAAAGCAGCAGTTTCTGAGATTAACACATTCAACCAAACAAACTCTTCATTTTTTTAATGTTAAGTACAGGTTTTTTACGATTGAATAGCTATAGAAAACGACCTGTAATACATAAAACGTAAAAGTTGGCTATGCCACGTGCTCCAAATACTAACTACCTTAATATATTCGTAACATTTTGCAGGCATTTACGATACATTTTTAACGTTAGTAGTAAAAGTTTCTCTACGTGATTGTATAAGAAATAAAATGGCAACAAGTACTGTAAAGGAAATTTCTGCTTTGAAACGTACTTTTACCATGAGTAGACGTAGCATGTAACTGTTCAGGATTCAGTTTTTTGAAATAAGGATAGATGAATATTCACATTTATCGCTTACCAGTTTTTAAGCGCGGCTCCGCCCGCGTCTTTGCTGTAAAAACTAGCCTTTATCCTTCCTCAGAAATCAAAGTATCTCAACGCCAAATTTAATTAAAATCGTTGTTACATCTTAGCAGTGAAAGCGAGACAAACAAAGAGAGACAGACAGACAGAGTTACTTTCGAATTTATAATATTAGTATAGGATTAATAAATGGTTAGAATCAATTTTCTTATTGTATATGTAAGTCATAGAATACTAGATAACTTTTTTAATTTTAGCATTAGGAATATACATCGCAGGGGGCTTTACAAACATACATAAACCGGATACAAATAACACCCAGACACAGAACAACAATTTGTGGATCACAAAATTTTGTCCCTTGTAGGATTTGAACCCACAAAACTTGGCTCAGTAGGAAGCGGCGTGGCGACCACTTAAACAACTAGGCCAACCGCGCATTCTTATAATTTTAGAGTGTGACGTAGTTTTATGAAGATTGTAAATAACTTCTATAAGTTCAAAGTCCCTCAGCGTGCTATGGAGAGGGCTATGCTCGGCGTTTCTCTAAGGGATCGCATCAGAAATGAGGTGATCCGAAAAAGAACTAGGGTCATCGACGTAGCCCACAGTATTAGCAAGCTGAAGTGGCAGTGGGCTGGCCACATTTGCCGAAGAACCGATAACCGTTGGGGTAAACGAGTTCTTGAGTGGAGACCGCGTCTCGGCAAACGTAGTGTAGGACGTCCACAAGCCAGGTGGAGCGATGATTTGCGCAAGACGGCTGGCTGGAGCTGGATGCGAGAAGCCATAGATCGAACTAAGTGGCGTGAAATTGGAGAGGCCTATGTCCAGCAGTGGACATGCGATAGGCTGATGATGAAATAACTTCCGTCTGATCTACGCAACTTCATCTACTTCTCTCAAAAGTAATTCTTCTTCGATAAATGGGCTATTCAATATTTAGTATTGAATAGCCCATTAAAGTAGCGAGTAGCCCCAAATAGCGAATTTGGTCAACCCATTCACTCGTATACCGAGGCATATATGAATTCATTTTTATAGTTTATAGATAACCTTTTGCATTTAAAATCTTACATAGTAAAAGAAAAGCAAGGCCAACCAAGAAAAATTATCGCACAAACAATAATTTATTTACTATCTAAAACCGTACTATTGTATGAACAAAAATAAAATACACGACACAAGCGTGAGTCGTAACTACTTACAATCATTTCAATAGGCTGTGCGATTGTGCAGGTTCTCTGAAAAAGCTTCGTATGGTAATGATTTGCATTTTCTCCGAGTTTCATGTGTAAAAGACGAATGAAAGAAAACGGTTTTTATTCCTCGTAATATGTCTATTGAAATTTTACGAGAGTATGACGGAGTGAAATTCTTGTTTTATTGATTTGAAATATGAACGATAGATGTATATATAGAATAAGCTGAGGGAACAACTGCGCATAGCGCTGCGTGTTAAAGTTAGTCTCAAGAAAGTATATCTTCCTTCAAAATCTTTCCAGTTGTTCCGAAAATTAACCGCAACAAAAACACAGAAAGATAAAAAAATAGATGTTTTGGTGTAAGTATCGTTTAAACCTTCATATGCATTGAGCCAAAAGCTGGTTATTTGACATTTCAGACAGACACTTCAATGTATTATTTATGTGCATAGATTTAAATATAAAACGTGGCAACTCTAAAGACTACACATAATAATGACAGAGTATTATAGGACTAGCCGTGTATTTGCAATATATCAATAATAAAAAGGTAATAAAAGATATATCTGTACTTGTAATGACCGCTTCACACAAAAACCCAAACGATTACGGATCACGTAGATACAAAATACACAATCCTCTATTTGTTAACACCGCAATAAGACTATCCACAGAAGCGCGCACTGCAAATATTTACGATCAACAAGCAAACCAAAAACACCCAATTGCTAAAGTAACACTAAAGGAATTGTACAACAGCTGCGGGGTACGGAAGATAGATGGATACATCTAATAGATACCGAGAGTCCAGTCTGACTATTATCGAAAATAGATAGAGGAACTCATAGCCCAGTTGCACTCCGTGATTAGAAACCACCTAAGGTATGCAACGACGGCGCGGTCAGTACCTAGATGGGTGACCGCTGGTGACATGTTACCATGAGCGTCTCCGTGATTCGGAGGTCACGTTAAGCAGTCGGTCCCGGTTGTTATTATAGGATAACAGTCGTGATGCTTAGTTGGAGGCCTTTGAGCGGCTTAAAAACATCCAACGGCAAGATTTACGTAGTGACAACGTAGTCTTGCCAGTCCCCAACCCGCACTTGGCCAGCGTGGGGACGTATGGCCTTAACCCTCTCTTGAGAGGAGACCCGAGCCCAGCAAGCGGGACATTATGGGTTGTTGATTGATTGAATGATTATCGAGAATATATTGCCATTGAAGACTGTTTCGTGTATTGGTTAATGTTATGATTTTATAGAAAATCAAATAACTTTCTGATTTATTAGAGACTTTATTTTTGTTATATTTAATAATATATTAGAGTTTGGCTGAAATTAAAGTGAAGTTTGAATTTTGTATTATATACTGGGAAAGTATCAAAGTAGTTTTGCCAAAAAGTAAAGAATATCCAATATTTAACAAGTAATTTCATCTTCAACATTTGAAGACTATAACAAATTCTTACTGTTTGCGTAAAATTGACCAAATCCGATTTATTTAGGCACAAAAACTAATAGAACGGTTTTCTTCCGAGTACAAAACTCAGCTTTAGCCTTGACCGTAGCTAACATTTAGTTTTTGTATAGCGTAGGTTCTGTCCCTACTAAGAGATTCTCGGCCCTATGTATTCCAGTGACTGAAAGATTTAGTGGCAATAACGTGAGGTGTTGGCTCCAAGCAATACTCTCTCATTGTTCGTTCGATCGGATTAGTATTGTAGAGATTGGTTGCAGCTCAGTCGGGTATTGGAACTCGGATGTAATCAACAGGACACTGTGGATCTGTCGCAAACGATAGTGATGTATGTTCACACTATGTATTGTGTCCATAAACTCTTGGAGTCAATCAGACTCTGAATGTATAAAACTGTTTTCTTTTTATTTCTACACACCCATTTATGTTCGGTGTTCAAGTTAATGTTAGAAATAAAATTAAGGCTTGCTTATTGTTATGTGTTGTGTAGTTTGAATTAAAGTTATCAACAAAAAGCTTCAGTTATTCACTGACCTATGAATAACTAAAAGACTGTTACAATTCTCACAAAAAGGTAGTTCTCGGTTAGCACAATATATTTGTAGTATAATATGTAGACTGTAGAAATTCTTTTGTCACGATATTAGTACTGGTACTTGGTGACTGCGAACTTCCATTGCCAAGTTTACAGATAGTTATCCATGTACCTTATACGTCCGTCTTAAAATTAAGGAATCTAGTTAACACAGAAGAATTATTACAACAAATATATAAAAATAATAAGCAGGGTCTTTCTCACGATTGTACATCAATCATCATCAACGACCCATAATGTCCCACTGCTGGGCTCAGGTCTCCTTTCAGGAGAGGGTTAAGCCAACATCTCACGATTGTTGCTACGCTTATACAATTTCACATCTAAACTACACATCCATTTTGTAACTCCGAGCTACAAAGCGAGGTGTCCCAAAAAAATAAAATAAAATAAAAAGTAAAACACAAGAAGTTCGTATCCCGGGATCATTTGTAAGGGAGATCCCAAACCTAATAAGGATAAACACAGGGATGCAAGTCACGCACCGGGTGAATTTGCCTAGGACTACGCCTAAGTAATTGACTTTCAGACTCAGTTGATACAGGGGATTAGGGACTTGGGGTCAACTTGGTGCACTCCCTTTTGTTTCTTGGGGTAGGTTTGGCTGAACTTAGACGTATTGTGTATGTATGATTTAGACGACTGTAGAAGAGGAGGTACCTAGGTGTCTAGGCATCTGACTTAGGTCTAGCAGTGGACTATCAAATGTTTTTGAAGTGATGTAAAGATGACGGAAATTAATATATTATTAGGCACTGTTGATTGATCTCCACTTACAACAGTCCTGACATACTCTTTTGCTTTGTCCACTTTCATTAATCGCTACATGCGTACTTGAAGATTCTTGAGAGCCCCATTCTGGTAATAGACTTAAAGTTCCTGTGAATATTCAATGTTAAATTGGGCTCTTTATATTATTGCTTCAGCAAATTTTCTTGATTTACACAGAGACATTTATTCTTTTAATAAAGGAACCACATTCACTCAATAAGTCCGACCTTCATTGCGTTCCCTTTTTCATTTTGAGCGCAAAATGGAGGATTCGACGATAAAATTTAAATAACGGTCATTTTCTCTTTTTAAAGTTCAAATCTTTGCCACTCAGTAGGAGTTGCGGTATACATTTGAAATAAGAAGTGTTCTTAACAACGTATGCTTTTCTGAATTTTAAACTTTCAAAAATATTGCAATGTGCGAAGCCAAGGACAAACAAATAATTCTTCTTTTAAAATTTCAGTGAATTAGATGCGCTACTTTCTGGTAATACAATCTAGGTTCATTTTGTATGAATGAGGCATTTTCTGCCTTGAAAAAGTACAGATGGTACTTTTGTAAGTTTAATCTAGGAAAGTATTGTACTATAATTTATTTGTAAAGAATATTGTTTAAGTATATACTTAGAGATTCGTTAAAACCATTTACGGTCGTTTCCATTATCCTATCTTGAGTAAAAACTGGAGATAGGTAAATGAAAACGCTGTGACTTTACCTTAAAAAGAGTGTTTTTTATGTCAAATTATAATGTAAAATTAAAGTATTGAAAAAAAAATCGTAACAAATATTTAGACTCAAGTTTCAACTGGAGATAGGTCATTGAATACGGTCGTTAAAGTTATTCTTGAGTCTGAGACAATAGTAAGTGTCACTAGGCTCGTTGTCCTTCGGAAATAGGTTGACCTATAGATGTCATAGCACAGTCTGGATGGCGTAAGAATGCGGTTCCCGGATACCTCCCGTCTCAGGCAGAGTAGTGAGAGGACACCGTGTGGTTTTAGTCGGTTCGATTCCAACACGCCGCCCCGCTGCAAACCCTGGTGGGGTGAATGCCCGAGGGGGATTTCCACAGGTTGAAAAAAAAGTTGATGTCATAACAAATCCCAAAGAGTATTTAGTTGACTCTATGTTTCTGGTTATTAAGCCTATTTCAAGATCAAGTTAGAATTCAGGTAAATCCTTTATACAAAATCTTTTTTCAGACAAATACGAAAGGACAAAATAGTTTCACAAACCGTAGTGAATTTAATTAGAGCTCAGTTGGAGATAGTGATTATAGAGCAAAATTACTTATCTAGTCTTGTATTTTGCTCCGATACACAGTGTTCTAAAATAATAATATTAATTACTAGCTGACACGGCAAAGATCACCCTTATCATTTAGGGGTATTAAAAATAGAAAATGTTGGCCTATTTTCTGACCTACCCGATATGCACACAAAAAATCATAAAAATCGGTCCAGACGTTTCGGAGGAATTCGGTAGCAAACACTGCGACATGAGAATTTTATATATTAGAAGATAGCATCCTATCTCATGCCATAGAAAACGAACGCGGTGTTTTCTTTGGATGATTTCTTACAGATTCTCAATTTACTTAGCTGAGATTGATGTAATACATTTTATTATATTTTTATTAGACGCTTTTTATAAGCTTCACCTGTATGTTTGTTTGCTTGTAACCAACTCCTTTGGACTTGATTTAGACCCACTTCAAACGGTCAGATTTCATTCAAACTTTGTAGACTTATAGTAGACGAGAACCAATGACAATACAATAATTTGAAGAAAAAACAAAAGAAATATTAAAATACATGGTAGTTAAAAAAACACGTTTTATAACTAAATGTAAATAGGAGCGGGGTGACATTATCAAAAAAAAAAAAATCAGAAAGCACCAGCATATTTTTGGTTTTCAAATAATTTTTACAATCCTTTCCAGTAATACTACTGCGAAATTCTAAAAATATTCATTTGTGAATAAATAAAGTAAAATGTCAGTTTGATCTGGGTCTGAGACGATAGGTACGTTACGTGTATTTTGCAAAAACGAACACTTCACATGATGATAAAAATACATTTTATCCTTAAATAGATTTATTTAGATAAATTAATTTATGTTTTTTATAATCATTAAAAATATTCAAGAGTAATTTATTAAAGTATTGTTATCCAAACCAAATTATAATTGTGAAAGTAGCTCTATATGTCTGTCTCTCCTGCTTTTACTGCCAAACCACTGGACCGATTTCAGTGAAATTGGGCATGGAGATATTTAGATTCTTGAGGAAGGGTATAGGCAATTCTTTGCTACGATAACCGATATACACGCGCGGTACAAAATCTAGTAAATAATATGAACTCAATAATTAAAATAATATTAAATTTACTTTTAACACTTCAGAAAAAACGCTTTTACGTGCAGCTATTTATTTAATGCTAAAATATTAAGATCACTAGTAAAGTTCGCAAATTTTATAATGATCGGTCAAGTGATTCAGGAGTTTAACAAAACAAATAAATTGAAAATTTAGTTTCCAGATAATCTGTTATAACACAAAAATGTATGAAGATGAAGTACGCCAGATCGAATAACATTCTAATACATTCTTAATAAACATGAAGTCTTCTAAGCAAAAAGAAAGCCTCTATTCCTAAAGGAGTAAGCAACCAAAAAAAAAAACAATTCATCACTATTCAGAATAAAACATTTTACTTCAGATGGTATTATTCTCTCGAAAGGTATGAATTACAGATGAATTTAGTATGAAGTGAGTTCAATTTACCTTCGCCAGAGTTTTGGTATATAAAGCATAAGACCAGTATTGTTCTGCCGCTTTAAATTTCATAATATTTTCAGCACTTAAAGTGAGGATGGATGTTTAGCGAACAGTTTTAATCACATCATTTGGAGAACCCAATTAGGGTGGGTAGTTAACCTCTTTGCGAAACAGCCTAAACTCTCTTGTGACGATGCGTATTTAGAGCTTGTTTATTTTCTGAAGCTTTAGTTACAGTTGTTGTTACTTAAGTTTTTTACTATATTAAAACAAAGTTTTATTTGACATACAACACACTTGGTTATTACTTGATTTAAATTAAATTTGTTCGGGTAATGTTCGAAGAGATTTCATTTATGATAAAATGCAACGTCTAGTAAATCAAACTTATTGAAGTATTCAATCTTGCCGTTAACTTTATATGCAATTCATATTTTAAACTCTAAAAGTTTAAAATACTTAAAAATACTAAAATAATACGTGATTCTAATTAACAAAGAAAGTCTCAGGTTTAAACATGTAGTATACATTTATAACATGTTTGTAGATTTTCAAACCACACTTTCTACATAAATTAAAAGTGTCTCACTTAAGTTGACTACAACTAGAATTGAGAAAATTGTAGTTTATATAATTTTTGCTTTAAATAGCCCTTTGTCTCGGTAATCAAATCTACTGACATTATCATTTAAACCTCTCAAAAAATGACTCAAAGATAATGAACCACACAAATGTTTTGAATTATCTCTAATTACTCGATAAAAAATCTTTCAAAGTCACAAAAAGACGTCTCAAATCCCTTTTGAATACCACATCATCCTCACTATACGCTTTAGTCACTTGGTCATTCTTTTCTTAAAGACCGTTATAGAGAGGGTGAAAATGAAATTAAATTCTCAATGAAAGCCGATCTCGCCGTGAGATAAAGGGGAATCTTCTATGAATTATATCCCCTTGAAGACGAGGGTGTCCTGAAGAACAATAGTGTAATCGTCCAATTAAGTGTTTGTATGAGTTCAAAAGCGTCACAGTCTAAGCTGAGAATGTGGAGCTGGGAAATTTGTGTCTCAAAACATTTTGTTTAGCTGAATCCTTAATGCATACCATTTAAAAAGCCGACAACATATTATGAGTACATATTAAAGTTATAATACACGTTTATTTTAATTCCATATTTTATTTTTTTCCGTTTGTCAATTATTTTTAGAGTTAAACTTAACATTTCATATGTTTAGAAGGTTAAGCCTGTTTACACTAGATTACTTATCAGTTCCTAGAAGTTTTGGGATTTATGAATTATTTATAAGAAAATCGCATCTGACAATCATAAAACTAAGTTATTATTGTTAGCCTGGCCTTTATTTTTCCCAAAATTGTTTGAGATCGGCTACTAGTTTAGCCGGCTTTACCTGATTTCAGTTTTTTCATGGCGCGATGGGCATCAGACCATTCAGACCTCCGCAACCCTGACGGTGAACTGAATTCGAAGATGGAACTAGTTGTATATTTTAGGACACTGACTATCCAACAATGAAACTTAGTATTAATCATGAAACTCGGTATTTATTTAAAAAAAAACAAATCACACGTTAAACAAATCAAGTCTTACAAAATTATTCAAATTGCTATCAGTTCTACATATTAATGTAACCATCATTCATATTCATATCTGACTCGCTCGTAAATTTGACGGCGGCCATGCTACCGACGGGTCTGCTGTGAATCGGTCATAATTTTCGATTTTCCGCACAATTGAACAAAATCGGCACCTTTTAGAAGCAGTTGGTCAATGGCTTGAGAATTTATAATTGCGGTTTATTGTAAAATTAAATTTAGTGACCTATAAAAAATTCTTGAAATAATCATACGGTCCTATTTCTTTTGTAGTTTTCTATTAGGTATAATTAATTTTGAAGCTTTATTGAAGCCCACAGAAGGATTAAGTTCGATATCATTTTATTCAAATACATCAATTATTTGAACCTGATTAGTTAAGCTGCCTGAAAACCCATTTTAAAAGTGAATTCGTATGTGACAATTTCTTAATTTATATTCCCCAAAAATAATGGAAATATGCTTCAATATTTTATGGGAATGAAAATAAATATGTGATTAGGTACATTGCTTTGTAAGTTTAGAACGCAGAAAGGGCATAGTCATTTTGGCAGGTAATAGATAAAAACTAAGAAACTATGCAATGGACTATTAAAAACTGTATAATGCAGCGATATTGACTGCACGGTTGGCCTAGTGGCTTAAGTGGTCGCCACACCGCTTGCTACTGCGCCAAGTGTTGTGGGTTCAAATCCTACATGGGACAACACTTTGTGTGATCCATAAATTGTTGTTCCGAGTCTGGGTGTAGTTTGTGTACGTTTCTATATATGTTTGTAAAGTCCCCCGCGACACAGGATTTTATTCCTAATGCGGGAATTGTCTTGTATTAAAAAAAAATACTTGGTAACCGGTTACTATCGCATGATAGTTATAGATAAACACCGATAACCAGCTGCAATAAAGGATATTTTAACGATATTGTAAAAAATCGTTGACTATAGTAAAATCCATACACTCAAATTATTTAGTTCAAAACAGTACAGCTGGTTATGCTGGCACTGCTACTGCTACGGGAAGCCTCAAACGGCGTAAATATCTAAATTTAATAGGTAATTACATTTTTGAACCATTTGGGGTTGAGACGTTAGGTTCTTGGGGTCCGTAGTGCTCGCGCATGTTAAACAACTAGCTCAGCAACTGATTGACGCTTTTCGTGACCAGATGGTTGGGCTTTTACTAGCACATAGAATAGCATTGCCATTCAACGAGGCAACGCTGCCAGCCTTTTGGGTTCGCTACCAGTAGGCGATGATGTAGAGGATTTTTTTTCATACTTGTTTTATATATATTTGTTGTTTCTTTTCTTATTATAATTTCCTTACTTAATTTTATTTAGATCGAAACTAAGTAACAAAAATAATCTTAAATTGTTTCTTCCTGTTATGTTAATATAGATAAATATAAAGAACAATGTTTTACCCCTATAATTTATAGCTTCTAGCGAGCGAAATTGTAAATGCATAAGCCTATCATTCTTGGGAAATTCCCGCCCTTCAGTCATGAGCCTTCTTTTTCACCCTCAGTATTCTAAGAGCTAACACTTAGATTAAGATTGGCTTAAATTTTCTTTCGCTGACATCCTCAGATTAAGTCAAAGTAACAGTTCTCGTATTCTCTTTAACGTTATACATGTTTCAAGTTTCTCTTTACCCGACTACGGTTACACTAACAGAAGGGGTAATAGTTGTGGCATTCTGCGATGTAAATCTTCTAAATAAATAAATACGAATGAATGTATGTGCGCGTATAATTTCAGATAGACTGCATACTAAATTTGATATTATTTTTATATGTTCTTTATTGTAAGGAGACGATTCGTGTAGAAAAAAATAAAAGATAGCCGGAAAGTGTTTGTTTTTGTCCGCGGCTGTACACTGTCTAGGGAAAACTCAGGTGAGTTCAATTATTACAACAAGTTTTTCAGAAATCTAGAAATTATCTATGAAAGAAACATGTGGCGGTATGAAGTTGGCTGGTTCTGATATATTATTTATAAATATCAAAAGCATTTAGTGGTCAGGTTAAAATGTTTTAAACTTTTCTTATTAAATGTTAATACTATATAATGTAGGTGTATACATTTTATTATTTTAAGCATGCAAGCATCATTCAAATTTATGTTTATGTAGACTAAAATTAACATAAAGATTTGCATTTGGTATAGGTGTTTATCTACTAACCTCAATCTAGAGTATACTCCTATAAACACATACACGCATCTCATTTTTGATCAATTTTAGATCAATTTATTGTGTAGAAATTACATTAATTATCTACAGATAATCTTATCTCAGTCTTCACAAAAACTTTAGAGAAAAAAAATGCATATGAAAAAACTCCAAAGTAGAAGAAAAAAGAATAGGAATGTATGAGTTAAGAATAATATACTAGCAATGAACGAGTTTAAAATATCAAATTAAAACTTATTTACGAGCCTAACATTTGGAAGAAGAATAGGAATGTATGTGTTAATAATAATATACTAGCAATGAACGAGTTTAAAATATCAAATTAAAACTTATTTACGAGCCTAAAATTTCCAATGGTTTGTTCGGTGATTTAATGAATACTAAAATAATATGATTATGAGACTACGGTGTTAATCCTACAAATTTTACATACAAGTCAGACTAGTTACAGAATCTTCTAATTACGTTCATTTGTTGAGTGATTCCGTCACCGAGATTTAAATCCTTTTCATTTTCTGTCCGTTAAATTGGCTCATCTCATTGTACGGTCAAATTAAATTAAATTGAACAGATGGCCGTAGACGTCTTATAGAATGTTTTTACCTAACTACCACTCTTAACAGAAAAAAGGTAAATAAAACTATTACACATAAGAAAGTTTACTTTTTCAGTTCCATGTTTATTTAAAATTTTATTTTGTTTGGGTAACTCAAACTGGTTGTTGAGGTGATCTAATGGATTCTGACATGAGATCTAGAGAACCTAGGTAAGTATAAGTACCATACCATAAGTCTGTCTGCGCTATAGTAGTCATTAAAATTTAAATTTTCATTCATTGTTCTACTTATTTTAGATTAATTAACATTTCTTTTATAATAAATACTAGTGAAGTTAAAATGTCTAAGGGGAATGGCGCCGTTAGCAGAAATACAGGTTTCTACCTAGTTCGGCAACGGAGGCTGTCTCAAGTTCGATATAACTTAAACTAGTTTTAAGTTGAACAGATTGAATTTGTTTTGTTTTGCGCAATAAATCTTGTTATTTTTGTAATTGTTATTAATGTAGAGATTTAAAGCCAGTTGCATTGGATTGTAATTTTTCTTGTTAACTGTATTCGTTACTTTACTCAATATTATCGTTCAAAATAGTTAATTGTGGTAATAAAATGTAAAAATTGTGTCCAATACCTGCCAACCTTATCCAACGAACATCTTTAGTTACTTAGAGTACGTGGAAAAAAAAATACATCACTAGATAGTATTGCAATTATTTAACATAGTAAAAGTTTAAAACAAAATTTATAGAAAGTATTCCAACAAAGCTGGCAGTTAATAAGTTATGCACAAAACAAACAACTCCCATCTGAAATATCCTAAACATCATTGTTTTCCGATGGCCTCCTGGTTTAGCTTACATAAATCTTGATAATATGCAAATTTTATTTCATTAAAGCGGTTGGTCTATAAGCAATATTGCCCAGCTGAGTTACTGCGGGACCGCCCTCGGATTAACTAATGGCTGTTTATCTTCTAAAGATCCCTTGCAACAGCCCTATTGAAGGATGTGTTCGAATTATTAATTTGGATGTTATAAGATGACTTTAGACGTTATAGGAGTTAGTACGTGTTAGTGGATTATAAACCGTCAATGTAGATGTTATAGTATAGAAGTACATTACGTATCGACTTTTGAAGGTTCTTACTAAAATTCGCTTAAATTTATCTAAACGGAGAAATGTATATCAAAGTCAAAGATGTAATATTAAAAAATGACAACATGACTCTACTCTGCTTGATGGAAATATGAGAACCCAAGAGTTTACCATACTAATTACGAATGCAGATAATGCAACAATGCACTTTGGTGACAAAAACTATAGCGGCTGTTTTGCATCATTGGGCTTCCAGTTCTTGGTTCAGATTTTTTTAAAATAAATTAGAGTCAAGGACTTGTTTGGCCGAGAAATTTCTCTCAACTACTATCTATTGGTGATTGCCAAAGACCATAAAAACCATCCACCACCAGCTTGTACCTGTTTTGGTTTAATTTTAAATAGTAGCTTTTCTAGTAGGAAATGAAGTTAATTCCACCGAAGAATGTTTTGATTCAATGTAGAAATATATCACTGTCTCAGTATGATTTATAGTATAATAAAACAAATTAAGCTATTGTAGTCTGGTACGGCAGGGACTTGAAATCACTCCCTCTGTTCAAACCTAGCAAATTTAATGCAGTTAACCGTTAAATATATGCACCTCGTTAAATCGGCAATCAGTTCTGTTGACGCGGTCGGAAATAGTAAAACAACACACTCTCTTACTGTACGTTAACCTAGCAAAGGCAATCGAATGTATTCATTTCAAATTTGCGTTATTAAATTACGACATCGATTATTCGGTTATTCAATTCAAAAACTGGTAATCGGATGCATCCCAAGCGGTATGGACGTTCGGAAATCGGTAATAAATCGATGTTGCATTGTCGTTTTGTTGATTTACGAGCGAGGAAGTGAAAACGATGCTTTTTAACATGCAATGAATTCGAAAACATATCAATTATGCACTATTCAGTATATGTTGTTCGTATTCAGTGTTTTTTGTTACGTAGATTTTTTTACGATACTATCTTTAATATTTAGGCCATATTCACCGGCTACAGATAACTTCCAGATAGCTTATCCAAAAAAATAATTTGAGGTATCTTCCATATATATTGTATCAAACTAACTGTCTGATATCTTCACGGGTTACATATAAGTTACGGGTAGCTTACCCGTAACTTATATGTGACCCGTGAAGCAGGGCTTTATTCTTATAACAGTTTTAAATATGAGTTTATGCTAAATGCTTTTTTTTTGTCCATATCCATTGTTTTAATCTGAAATACACATACTACAAGACGTTCAAAAGCTAGAAAAGCAATTTTCCCCATTCATACACACAAAGGCTTGCATTTTCCGTACGCACTTTTCTCGGGTAACGCTGCTCTTTTCGAAATGAGAACCACTGTTTATGTTTCACACAGTGATTAAAGTGAAGTGTCAAAAACAAAATACTAACCGTCTGGGTGGGAGGGAGACCCGTTTTTCTTGCATGTCGAAATGGGGAACATTATGACTTTGACGGGGTGTCGATAGTGGTAAAGTGAAGACTATAATTTCTTTGTTTTTCCGCAGCCGCTTTGAGATTATGTCCCCCTTCAAATAGGAGTTCATTCAATGGAGATCTTGGTTTGCTTTTTATGCTTAAAATATTTCTTTTTAAATCGTTTTCTGCATTGAGGTTTATGATTTTCCCTTTATTTGGTAATATCATGTATATAGCGGGTGTTATGAAGTAGTTAGTTTTTGAAAGACTTGCGAAAAAAAGATATGACTGAAATATTGTTTAATAGTGTAGCTTTCGGCTTTTATTCACACAAAAACATCAATCGTTTTAAATATGATATACTACCAAGCGACGCATTTTAAATTTTTCGCATACTATACATACATACTAGAAGTAAACGTATAAAAACCAGTTTAAGAATTCAAATTATAAAGATATACTGTTTAAAGAATATACACTTCTACTTGTACATAAAAGGACATTAAACATACAAACAGTTTGAAAACTGATTTGTCCAAAAACAATACATTAATACGGGTAGAATAATTAATCGGCTCATAAATGAATTTATAGGCTAAATAAATTCAATTATATTATACTCAGCTCGCTCTCATAAAATATTTTCATAAGATAAGTCTGTTAATGTCTGTCTATACTATTATACATTACTAAAGTATAATTTGAAAATTCAAAGTTTGTTTACCCCAAATTACCATTTGATAGCTTTGAAGGAGAATGATGTTAAGGGGAATGTACCTTATCAGTAAGACGCAGACTTAAAAAAAAACAAAAAAAGGCCAGGGCTCGCACTATCGCAAGGGTGTCGAGAAAATCCTAAGAGATTACATACTGAGTGATTGCTATTCCTAAACTCTGGTGGTAATGTTCGCTGAAAGTGAATCTTAAGAATGTGATTTTAGTGCCGGGACACGCAAAATACCTGAGTATATATAGTGAGTTACTGTTATTTTTACGTTAAAGTAATTCTATGCGGGTTTAAATGTTTAATTCACTCAGATAACGCTGCACGCAATTCGATGATTAAGATAGTAATTGACTGGATTAATATCTATTTAATCTTTCATACAGTTCTTAAAAAGTAAATTAAACAAAAGAAACTAGCATTGTTTATGATAAAAAGTAATTTATGGGAAAATATTTGAGTTAGTGTCGATTTGTGTTGCAGCGTTGCTAGCGACGGCGGCGGTCTCACAGGTGGTGAGCCGCATACGGCGCCTCGGCCTAGAGGTGGCCCTCAACAAGTCGGAGGCCATAGCTTTTCATGGCCCCCGACGGGCGCCGCCACCGGGTTCGCACGTGGTGGTTGGGGGGGTTCGTATCGCTGTCGAGCCCACCCTAAAATATTTGGGACTGGTGCTCGATAGCCGGTGGGATTTCGGCCCCCACTTCCGGCAGCTATCACCCAAGTTGTTGGGCGCGGCTGGGGCGCTATCAACGCTGCTTCCCAATAGGTTGGACCCAAACGCCGCCTGCAGGCGGTTGTATGAGGGGATCGTGCGGTCGATGGCCCTGTATGGGGCCCCGATTTGGGCGGCTGACCTGACGGCCGGTTCAATCACCGTTCTGCGGAAGCCGCAGAGGGTGATGGCCGTCAGAGTCATTAGGGGTTATCGCACGATCTCCTATGAGGCGGCTTGTGTGCTGGCCGGATCTCCGCCCTGGGACCTGGAGGCAAAAGTCCTCGCGTCGTTACATTGGTGGCGTGAGGACGCGCGGGCCCGCGGTGAAGGACTGACGCAGCGAGTTATCGAGCTGCGTCGGTCACAGCTACGCGAGGTCCTCGTGGCGGAATGGCGGGACAGGCTTTCAAGCCCTTCCGCCGGCCTAGTCACTGTCGAGGCCATTCGGCCAGTGCTCGACCTGTGGCTCGGGAGAAGGCACGGCTCCCTCTCGTTCCGTCTGACGCAGATCCTCTCGGGGCATGGCTGCTTCGGGAGGTTCCTGTGTCGCATAGGCAGGGAGCCGGACGCTCGGTGTCACCACTGCGTCGACTGTC
>PKRV01000116.1:2307976-2494001 GCA_003709505.1 Hyphantria cunea
TGTGTTAATAAAAATGTGTTAAAGCATGAAATTTCTTGAATTTAATTAACATGGGAAATTCTCTAATGCTGATAACTAAAATAATAGTTCGATCCAGTACTGCCAACTTTAAAAAGTTTAAGACACAATGACCCACAACACTTGCCCCTAATTTTTAAAAAAATATTTTAAATTATTCTAATTCTCTATTTATTCGAAATTACTTACTCTTCGTAAAGTGCAAAATTTTTCGGGACGAGTGACTATGAAAGTTATTATTTATTTAATTTAAAAAAAAAAACAAATTTAGAATAAATCAAGAAGAAGGACAAGTAAACACAGTTAGATAGTCTTAATAACTGTTTCACTTAAACGATCATTACATTTATATTGAGAATTAAGATTTTTTAATTTACTATAACTTAATACAAATATTTAAAATCAACCAAACACAATCAAACAACTCATGTCATTATAATAATCCACCCCGGATCGCTCCCGGCGAAAAATTGCCCATGACACTAGCAGCGTTCCCCGCTGGATAGCAACGGTCATCCTCTGCACCAGGAACGAACCAGAGCGGGAGTCACCACATTTAAGAGCAATGCGGCGACCAATTGATGTATTGAGAATTGAAAGTATTAACCACATCTGGCATTTCTACCGAATATTTGAATATCGAATGCTTAACATATAAAGCACATCACTAACACCCTCAATAATTTACCTACACCACAAACGTGTTAGAATATGTACACCCAAAAATAGACCTTAAGAATCTGCTAAAACGATACGATATGCATTGTGATTAAGGGTTGCATGAAATAGTTGAATTGCCATCTCTCAACATGAATGCACGCTGTGATGGGGAAAGTTTTCTTATTATTTTTTATTTATTATGTCCCCCGCTGTTCTGTGTGGTCTAATGTTATGAGGTTTGACGTCTATTGTTTATAGACTCTGGTAAACTTTTATTTCAAGATGTTTTGAGTACTATTTGAACCAGATGTAAATGAATAAATATTTCATTGCTTTTCATGCCTAAGTACCTATATTTTAGCATACACATAATTTATTCGATAGTAAGTTCGGTAATCTATATAAATATTTTATGAGTATTTTATATGATATAATACATTTTAATCCTGTGAAAATAACCCGTGTTTACTATGAGTATGTATATTAAAATATTTTAACACAGAGAGGTAACATAATCTATTTTTTTATATTGTGTCTTAACAGATTTCAAACTAGTTAGTTTTTCTTGATATTCAAAATAACTACACTATTTAATGAAGGCTGTACCTAAGCCACCGGAAATATAAACCCCCATGAACGACACCTGATAGCGCGACGGCGGCCACATCCGCTGGCGCTGTGCGTTTCCGCTCCACGGCCGATTCGTTTGCTCCCCATTGTTTATTTAATTTGTAATCAAAGCTATTCTGTTTGCTCAATAAAAATTAGTTTTACTCACATCTAGAGGGTTTGCTCGACATGTTTATAAAGGACTTGTATAAGTAATGGATTTGTATTAATTGCATAGGTGAGTATAAAAAAATTAGCTATAGATATATACTGTCTTATACTAATTTATAAGATAGCTCTCCAAAAAAAGTTATAGTAAAAAAAACAAAAAAATGTGTATTGTCGATAAACAATAAAAAAATTGAAAGTTCAAATTGTACTCTTAATGAGACAAACGAACACTCAAGTTAATGAACCTTGGCTCATTACCTCCTCTCTTTGAAGTACGACATCAAATTTATTACATTTTAACTCTATTATACGCCTGAAAAAACTTGCTTCTGTTTGGTTAAGCTCATTATAACAAGGCATTTTCTACCCAAGATCCGAACCGAGTAAGGTATTCAGCGGTCATTGTTAAAAGCGTCCGGTCAGCGACAATAAATATAGAATATATTTCGGTTGGGATGAGGATATAATCCGGATTTAGAGGAGCCGTTTTTGCTGGTCGATTTTGAAAAGGTACGGCATCAGTGATAGCGGACATGTTTTTAATATTTAAAAAATCTTTTTTTGAATACTTTATTTAGTATACAATTTCTTGTTTACAAGTTATTATATTTAAATTCCAACCTTTTTTAGGAATATTAGCTATAAGAAAACATTAATATCCGTATCTGTTTTGTATTTGTAAGTCGCTCTTTCTGAATTTTGATTGTAGTTCTTATATCAAAACTGTATAGAAGAATATTAAACATTAAATCATTGAACACATTCGATATTTGTATTAAAAAATAGAGTTAAAATTCTAAACAATAACCCGATGAAGTCGCTTACAGTTTACGCTTCTATCATGACCACAAATCCAAAATCCAACGACGCTTATAAAAATGCGCATATCATACGCCAGAGAAAAGGACAGTTTTGGGTAAATCTCGCTCTTTGTTACCAGTATAATGTCATCTTTTGTGGTTTACGTAATAAAGATATAAAATTGTTGGGCCACGCTGAGTTGGGTTATGTCTGCTTTTTATCACATTAAGAAACCAAGTTCTAGATGATTTGGAAATACTTTAACAAAAATATTGTTACTAAAGATATTTAATCAACACGAATTACATACCATAGCTTGCTATGCTCAGAGGTGCTTCTTAATCATTTAAAACTTAATGTTGAAAGTATTCGTTTAGTAGAAGGCTGTATGTATGGTAATAATACCCTCACACCGTTTGATCTCATACTAGGCAGGATCTATACGAGCTAGTATCCAGATTACTTATTGCCATATCTACAAAAATAGTATATTAATCAGTAGATTACAAACTATTTGTCCTGTGTGGAATTTGAAACTACGACCTCCACAGTCACTGGTCAACCAACTGATCATCTGGTCAGACATATTTCGAAATAAAAACCACCCATTTATTTTTTATATTTAACCATCGTACAAAACCTCATACGAGTAAATGGATAAAGGTGTAATTAAACATGACACGTGTGAGTTTGTGTGATAAATTTCACATTTCCAAATTTCAACTCCCCTCATTTTGGCCACATAAAAATCCCTCATTATTACGTAAATGTGACTTGATCTGGGTTCTATTTGAAACATATGCGTATGATGTTGTGTGAAACCAGCAATTAAACTCACGTTAGTCGGATGTTCAACAGAAGTAGGGGTTTGGTGCCGTCGCCCTTGGTCGTCGAATTGTTATAAAAACAATTAGATGCGTAATTTTTTTCTCGAAGCACGTATCCCCGTAATTACAAACAGATGGTACCACTCGTTACGAGTAATATCATCCATTCGTTGTGAGGGAAACTATTGGTGAATATCTGCACTCGTTATTAATTCTGGGGAGCATAAATTTACAGTTTATGCTTTAGATGTACAAAGTAGTTTTGTTACCTCTATGGCACTATATTTCCGAATCGAACCAAATGTTTATATGATCTGCAAATATGTATTTCTTTACAAAATATATTTATATGTATTTATATCTAGTGTCTAGTGTCCACAATGAAAGCTCTAATTAGTTTGGGATTAGACGACGTTGTGTGTTAGTTGTGCAAAACATTTCTTTTATTTATTCACTTTCTTAAATCTTATTACATATATTATTTCGCTTCCTTGATGGGGATAGAACAACAATACTAAAACAAGCGTGCACACACGATTACAATGTTACATGTCTCTTATCATTAAGTAGAATAACATAATCATATATATTATTTTACAAGATCAAAATCCTATCCAACTATAATGCGAAAAAGCGAAAAAGCTAAATGCGAAAGTTTATTAGGATGGATGGATGTTTGTTATTGTTTTATGCAAAATTTACTAAATAGGTTTAAATATATCGGCCATAAATAAATATCTCGGACATCTAACACACAACGCCATCTAATCCCAAACTAAGCAGAACTTGTACTGTGGACACTAGACAATTTTTTACTTTTTTTTATAGGCATACATATTATATTTTACATAGAAATACCCTAACTCCAAAATAAATAGTTGGGGTACTCATACCCCGGGATACCGGAGGGCTCACCCTCCGGTATCCCCACTCACTGATTCCTGCCGCCTCTCTCCGAGATCGTCCTTCGCGACAGAAATTTCATCCCCATCATCTTGATGGTTGGCAGTCCACAATTGTGCGCTTTTCAAGGAACTTTCTGCCTCGCACAACAAAACTGTGGAATGAATTGTCGCCTGCGGTATTCCCGGACCAATACAACCTTCAAACCTTCAAAACAAGAGCGTTCTCCTTCTTAAAAGGCCGGCAGCGCACTTGTGACGCCTCCGGTGTACGATTACGTTTGCCTCCTATGCCATAAAAAAAACTCAGTAAAACACAACGTAATCGGTGTTTCACACCGGTTTTCTGTGAGACAGTGGTATCACTCCGGTCAAGTCGTCCCATTCATGCCAAAGCGTGGCTCTCCCACGGTATAAACAAGATTATCTAAACTAATATTTAGAATTATTTTCCATAGCACCTTACTATAGTTTTACATTGAAGTGACCTCTATGCAAGTAGATAAAATTGAGATGTCTGTTTGTAATTTCGAATTCACAGTTTTTCATTAATGTAAAAGTATAACAATAGCCGCGAGGTCCATGAGTAATACCGCACGGCCATTTAAAATATACTTTTTTCTTTCTCTCATTCATGGATTTTAAGTATATCGAAAGCTAATTAAAATCTGTTAAAACCGAAGTCCTTAAGTGCAAAACGAATAAAACCTTCTACACACACACTTTTAAATATGTATCTCAAATCATTCAAATATGAGAAATGCTATTCATAATCGTACTGAAATGTCAGCATGACCGTCCAAACGACAAATCTTGATATATCAGAAAATACTTTGTATCATATTTGTAGAAAAATTGAGAAGATGTGAACGATCTCTCGGGGTCCATCTTTTTTTGTGAAAACTTGTGTATTAACTGGGGCATGAATGTTTAATATCAGTTTGCGAAGAATGAAATGAATTTATCATGTTATTGAAAGTAAGTTTTAAAAAAACCATTTCATTTAACTATGCTCTTGAAATAAACTGAATTTATTTTTATTGTACCACCAATGCTTTTAAGTTAGTGGCGTTTTTATCTAAGGGTTCATTATAGGCACTAAACTTAAGAGCTTTTGTAATCGGAGACTTTAATCACCTTATATAAATGAAATTGACTACACGGTTGGCCTAGTGGTTTCAGTGGTCGCCACACTGCTTCCTACTGCGCCAAGTATTGTGGGTTCAAATCCTGCATGGGACAACACTTAGTGTGATCCATAAATTGTTGTTCTAAGTCTGGGTGTACTATGTGTCCCTTTAATGTATGTTTGTAAAGATTCCCGTGACACAGGAATATATATTCCTTATGCGGGAGTTGTCTTTTTAAAAAGAGAAAAAAAAATTATAAAAATATAAATTTTTAGAAGTACATAACAAAAATATCTTTAATATACTTAATTGGGTACTTGTTATATATTCGTGTGTTCCTTTTATTGTGAAGCATTCTTATTTCCTATACCTATAATTATTTTTGCAGATAAGTTGTCCAACTTATCTGCAAAAATAATTTAATACCAACCTGGACATGAGGGGAGAGTCCTCTCCCCTCATGTCCAGGTTTTTATACATCCAAACTAATTAATATTTTTAATACTAACACTAGGTTTAACTATTCCGTAACTAACAAAATATAGATGTATAATAAGTCCTAAAATAAATAATTTGTATTGAATTGAATATAACATATAATATTTTTCGGGACAACTAACAAAGTGTTCAAGGCTTCTAATTACGCATAACGGCTATTATTTGCACAGAAATGACAGCTGGAATGAAAAAAGTAGGATCTAATGTCGCATTCGGAGCACGATGCCGTCTAGACATGTTAACAGCCTTTAATCATGCAAGGTATGACCGGAATGATATTATTAAACTAAGGCCGGCCATTAATTTTACCCTCAAATAATTTGACCAGTTTTAACAAGATTAACTTTAGCTTAATAAGATTTATTAATACCTCTTTCACGATCCTATGCGACAAATTTACAAAACATTCTTGGATTGACCTTTTGTAGTAGTTATGAACTATTTCACTTTGTACCTTCACCTCAAGGGTACGAAATCTTCCTTTAGCGGTGACATTCTTGGTATCTCGCAAGTCATGATAGGGTACAAAAATAATTAATAGCCCAAATTCTATTATGACGTCATTAGACACCCCAAATATTGGACAAGCGTTTAGATGGGTGGTGAAATGGAAAGATAAAGCGAAAGACATTAGCTATAGGTACCTACATAATCCTGTCTTATTGTTATATGTATACAATCAACGATAATCTTATTACTGCGAACATTAATTAATGAATCCTTTCTTATGGAGGGGTACGAAAAGTTGGATATATTAAGAATAATCATTTTTATGTTGATCAAGTTGACTAGGATATTTTTTAGAAAATTGATTTAGATAAATTAATCAAAATTCAATTTATTATTCACTTGTTCTTTCTTAGTAGCACTTATGTAAAGCTTGATGATTTATGTTGAATTAAACTTTAATAAATGAGGTTTAGAACAAAACAAACCCTCTACCGACCTACCAATAAGTATTCACGATTCACCTAAGAATATATAAACGACTTACAACCTAAAGCGCTTAAATTACTTTCCCTAACATTAGCTTGTACGTACCTCTGTAATCATTCAATAGGATCGCTTTTTAAAAATCTACATTTTTCAATAGCAACCTAAGAGCTTTCTTTTAAGTAAGGAATCGTATACACGAGTGGCGTCCGTTGTTGGCGGCAAAGCACTTGTGACGGCTCCGGTGTTGCGGGTATCCCAGGGCGGTGATACGTCAGCTCATTTGCCTGTTATTACATTTAAAAATAATATAAAATTAAAATTAGTTACTTACATTCTTTTTTATTTTTATTTTCAAGCTAATTATATAATGTAATGTCAAAAAATATAAACCTCGATGTAAAAGATTAAAGTAATATATGTCGCTGTTAACGTTGTGATTTAAAATTAGTTCTCATGGAGAAAGTAGAAAAGCTCATGAATATGTGCTGTATGTGAGTGTAGTATATTATAAATAGTATCATTACATATTATCAAACAAAGTCTCCTGCCATGTCTGTCTGTCTGTTCGTGAGAAACTCGCTTTTATGTGGTTTTTCCAATAGATAGAGTTATTCTTGTTTACGTAGAGGAAGGTTCGCGTATATAATTTGTTAAAATTTTGAGTGTACCGGCTAAAATATAAAAATATTTGTTGGAGACGTCGATAACAATTAAGCTGCACATCGTCTCAGAGTAACATAGGGCATATTATGTTTTCCGTAAATAATCCGTGTCAAGCCGGGCGGATTGCTAGTATTTAATTAAAATAAACTTCTTGTTCTGATAAACTGGGTAACTCTGAAAATACCATAGTATATTCAAAATCAGAACACGAAGCCACAGCTTAGTTAACTTGCCATCAAAAGTTCTTCAAAGTTCATCGAGAATAAATGATTTTTAAAGTTGTTATAGACATAAGTGTAACCGAACCTTTAGATAATTTAATGTCTTCCCCCATTTCTTTTCAATAAAGTTTTGCTAAGAGCTTTTCAGAATATTCATGAAGATGTCTGCTCTTTTCAGGTGGGTGTATTCAATTGGTACTGCGGTGAGTAATTATTCTTTTTTAGGGTTGCGCATGTCCTAAAGAAAAACTGGAACTCTTAAAAACCTACATCTCGTGTGTCAGATGGATACACAGATATGCATAGAGGCACTGCCAAGTTATTTAGAAATAATTAATTTTTATATTATTTTATTACAACACTTTATGCACTTAACTTTATATGCAAAATTAACGTAACATACAACACGATACCTTATAGTATTTTAGTAGACTGACTAAAATCCAATTCACTACAGATACCATATACGATTTCAATTAATAAAAGTAAGTCGTACTCATACATAGACGTAGATCATTTCCTCTTCCTTTATTACTAAGTGCTGAAATGGTACCCCGTTATATGCATAATAAGTCATGCTGGTCAACTACAATGTTAAGTTTCATTTTTAGCTTATACTAGATACATTTATTTTACAGAACCCTCTGCACGCGGGACACTCTCCACTTAAGCGATTTTTCTTTTTTCTGTATACGAACATCTCGTCTAGGTGAAACTTAGTTAAAACTTTTTTCAGCTATAGTTCGTTTAGTTTTATTCAGCTGCTAATTAAATCTGTTTTCTATTTCTGGAAAAGACTACTTAAACATCAGTTTGTACGATGCCAATTAAGAGAATAAAACTCAATTGAATTTAAAGAACTAGATTGTCAATTAGCAAATTCGTGTGGAGATGGATTGAGAATACAGAGTGTAATTGGATTGGATTGGACATGGGACGAAAACCCTTTTTCATCCCATGAGTATCGTATAAGGCGTAGGACGACTAAGAAGGCAATCTACGCAGAAAAGAAAAGGAGAACAACTTGAGAAATAACCTTATTGACTTATATAGCGTGGGGACGTATGGCCTGAGCCCTCTCCCCTGAGAGGAGACCCGAGCCCAGCAGTGGGACATTATAGGTTGTTGATGAAACTTATTGACTGCCTCGGTGGCGTAGCAGTAGCGTATGCGACTTCTTTTACTGAGGTCTCGGGTTCGATTCCTAGGTCGGATCAAATGTTTTTATAATAATAATAATAAATATTTCCGACATCTTACACACAACGCCATCTAGTCCCAAACTAAGCAGAGCTTGTATTAAGGGTACTAGACAACTGATATAATACTTATATACTTTTTTTTCTGTAAATACATACATATCATACATAGAAAACACCCAAACTCCGAAACAAATATTTGCAGATCATACAAACATTAGATCCGACCCGGGAATCGAACCCGAGATCTCAGGAACAGCAGTCGCGTACGCTACCGCTGGGCCACCGAGGCAGCTGTATGATCTACAAATGTTTGTTTAGGAGTTTGGGTGTTTTCCATGTTTGATATGTATGTATTTACAAAAAAAGTATACATGTGTATTTATATCAGTTGTCTAGTATCCATAATACAAGCTCTGTTTAGTTTGGGTCTAGATGGCGTTGTGTGTTAGATGTCCAAAATATTTGTTTATTTATTATTTTTATTTATTTTTACCAAAACATCTGGCTAGTATGGTATAGTATACCACTACCCCCTTTCTATGGAGGAGCCTATGCCCAACAGAGTTCAATTAAAGACTGTTGATAATGAGGTTGCCATATTTAGTGAAACACACAGAGTAAGAAATCATTACAATATATTGCTTGTACTTTTATCATTTGCAAGGTTCTTAACAACGGCCTGAACAAAAGATGCAACTTGATCCCTAATGGCTCTTCCACAAGTTGGACACGACAGTAAAGGAGCGATAAGTCACGAACGGAGAGGCCATCAGTTATTGGTGTCATGTATCTTGGTAGTCATGCTTTTTTCTTTCAAAGAAACTTTTTAAATGAAGAATGAAACATATATGTAGCAGGTATATTGTCAAAGAACAGTAGTACAATTTCACTAGAGAGATTTTAATAAACCGGCAGATTGTCAATCCATTTCATTTATTACAATTTAGCGGCATAGTTTTAGTGACATTGTAAGTTTAGATCATGGTTATTTTTTTGGCTTAATAGCATAAAAAATAAAAACTAACCTAACCTAACCGCTAGTTAACAGTGCTGTTTAGTAAAATAAAAAGTAAGATGAAGGCCATTGACAATCTACCGGCTTATTATAATATCACTAGTCAAATTGTAATTTCACGGCTTTGACAATGTACCTGCAATATAAAGATGTTACTGTACATATTATATTCGTATTTGTGTTACTTTATTCGTGCATCTGAAGGGAGAACGTGTAACTCGAACTTCATTAACAACACTTTAAATTAAAGATTTATACAAAAAACAATTGCGGAATACATTGTTAGAGTTCATAGCTAAAGAAATCGTTCTTAGTCTATTCCATTTATTAATAGTAATAATGATATGATAGTTGTGCATTCATCTTTATCCATAATATATCGAAACTACCTCGACTATCTTCTTGAGTTCTGATACCCGATGTTAGTAAGTGTCACCTTTCATTGACATTGCTGCCACAAACAAGTTCCTGTTGAACTCCAAAGGCCAAATAACTAATTCGTGTAGATAATCAGATACTCATATTCCATATACTTGGATATTATCTGTCGAGGCCTACAACCGTATTAACCTTTAACCCCATTACGTGAGGGATATTTCGTTAAATATCTGTTTTAATTCGTAATACGAGTGGGTACGACAGGGATAGATAGCTTTCGATAAGTCTCGCCGTGTAATTTATTTATAAAGGACCTGTTTACATAATAAATGTGGATTTAGAATTTGGATGATAAAGTTTAGTGACCCTTTGCATACTATTACATATATATTTTTTAAACAACACTTACATTCAAATATTGTTAGTTTAATGTTGATTAAACATACCTCTTCATTAAGATTTAAATATAATTATGACACCGGTGCACTGTGTGTCATTTAAAACCTTACAGTCAAACTTGGTTGTTTAAGAAATGGTCTTTATGTCTAATTTAATTATTTTAGAATAAGGACCCAAAATTCAAATTCAGTATATAAATATCGGGTTATTAAAAATATAACGTTCTCTTTCTCTACTATTTCAATAAATTATGCATGCGTCAACTACTTGTAGAGATGTGTATATTATGTCTGAAGTCGATTTGATGTCTTAGGCTCACAAAAAATCAATTCACTGATATTTTAAGACGTGCAGAAGTCACGTCTCAGTGTCCATGGGCAAGAATGACACCCTAGGGAGTGGACGTAAAGATTAACGTGCTGTCTGTCCTCGGGCCTAAATCACATTATGGTCCCCTATTCTTTGTTTAATGCCACCTTAAGATGAACGGCTTTCTAGGAGACTGTGATTTTTTTAAGCAGTTTTTCAGCTCGTCCACTTTAAGAGGTAACTTTATGGTAACTAATTATTATTACAAATAGGGCTCTATATACACGTGTTAGTATATATACAACTATTTATTGCCAGCTATATTATGTACAGTACAAATTCAAGAATTTGTCTTGTCATTTAAATGTCAGATTGATTTAGTATACTTGCAAAAGCAAAAACACATATTGATACTTCCACCTTTGTGTTTTAATTTTCTTAAATTGATATTTTAAGATAATCCGTATATGTATCTCTGTAAAAATGTTTATGGTAGTGGTATGTAATAAAGTTTAATAAATAAATAAAAAAAATAAAAAATAAAATGAAATACCTTTTTTGTTAGCATTAATATTTCTGCTCTTATATGTGTCGTTATCTGAAGAATCTCAACTAGAGGAGTGTTCCAGTACCTAAAAGAAGTTTTAATATTACACATTTTTTTATAAGGCATTTTGACACACTGTCTTAAATGTCAATTTTCGGTAATCACGCATAGTCAATTTGAATTATTTTTTTCATTACGCTGGCCAAAACGGTAATCAATATAAGGTCAAATAAAACAGGACAGCCATACCCTTAACTTTAAATGAAATACATCCGTCTATTACTTTTCCCTTTTGATTGCAAAACTCGGACAGTTCGTTCGCAAAAAAACCGTACACTTTTTTGGGCAGCACACCATGGCTGTAACGACGTATTTATAGCAACACGTGAGGTCAGAACATAGGCGTGGACATGTTATTGTACCAAAATGTCCCTACTATCGTTATACAGGACTAAGGGCCTAATATTCTGTTGTTAAACCACAAAATAAAATTTATTATACGTTGTAATAAAGGCCATTTCGATGGTCGGTTAAATGTTGGAAGTTATTTATGATGTATGACAGAATTTTTGGGATGTTTAGCGTTAAGCGATTTAATTTTGCCTATTTTATGGTTTCTGCTTGTAATATTTTAACGTGGAATTCGAAAGTTTCAAAATATGAGAATATTTTAGCGTTTTTGTAGCCAGCTACAGTGATGAATAGTAGGCCATTCGTTCCTCGTTTAATCCTACCCTTGTCAGTTTATTGGATAAACTTATATAACTTCCTTATCTTGTTTTCTCTTTGAGAACGATATTGAATTATTTCTAGTAAATATGATAGAGCAAAATACTCGTATCAGTTTTTGAAATATCAAGAGAAAATGGAAAGAATAGGTTTATTTTGGTATGCTATGTTATAGTCATTTAATTGCCTTAAATTCTTTAGTTATCTCGGTTTTTATATTCATTACGCCGATGTTTTTCCTATTTTCTATTCAAAACTTATACACAGTAAAGCGGTTTTACATGTTCCCCTTAGTGAATATCAACTGAATTATGCAGGTTTGTTATGTATTATCTGAATTCTGTATCACGCAATTAAAGTTCTCGTTCTCATACTGTGTAATTGACCTCTCTAATAAAATTGGGTTACAGTTCACCAGGCATCACTTGATGACCTGACCCGGCCAGATGATACTCCCTTTGTGTAGGCGGAACGTAACACCCATTTCTATACATAATATATTATATATACGTACGGTATTGTCGGTATTAAATTAACAAACAGTGCACGTGTGGTTGCACATATTGCAGAGACGTTAGTCACGGGTCGCACTGTATGCATTCAATGTTAGGGTGAGTACACATGTCAGGTATGGATAAGCAAACGCAGTTTATTTAAATGAGAAATGTTTGATTGTATTTTATCTCTTTTATATGGGCCTGCCAGAGTGACTCTACTCCTCTACTCCTTAGTGGAAAGCATCAGCAGAATTCAAGACTGGTCTTTACCACTATGGCCGCCTATTGAGATGCTTTCTGGAGACGGATTCTGCATCATTGGGCCTCCAGTCTCACACTCACCAACAAAACACGACAGCACAAATGCTGTCATTCTATTTCAATCTGAAATCAGCGTGGTTCTACTATTGAGATGATTATTGCACTTTTTCAGGGTATTTTACGTTTTTTTAGAATAAGCAAGTGTGGTACCGCTAACAAAAACACTACGTTGATCTATTCAAATTATTATAATTACTCGAGTAAATAACAAATAAAAAGTCGAAAGTCGTGAAATACTTGTCTCTGGGTTTGTTAGCAAGTTACAAATTTAAAGGGTATTACGAAATTTATTTCTATATCTAAAACATTGTTGTACACATGAAATATAAGTGACGTTGAAATAAACTTCATGTGTAGTTAATTTTAAAAGTTTGTGAAATAAAATGTGTGTGTTCCTACATTTTACAGATTGTGATTGTGTGTGTGTTAGAAACATCTTTAGAATGCGTTCCATAAAAAAAACAGTGCGATACTATACAATCTTACATTAGTTGTTTATTTTCAGCATGTATTTAAACGATTTTATATTTTTTCCAGGTGTTTATAGCAGTATCTGACTAAATTATTCTGAATTAGTCTTCATCATGAATAATTTTAAAATATTAACATATTATGTTGTGAGGGCAGTACATACTTATAATCACGTAACCAGGACACACGTGTTAGCGCAAGGCGTGTTGTACACAGCATAGAAGGCCTTTAATATAGTGATGATGACTATGCTTTGATACTTAACAGATTTGTATACTCCCTAATGGCTGGCTGATAGAGAATGCCCTGGGCATTAAATCCGACCACATACATAACTGCACAAAGTTGTAAAATAAAAATAATGTACAATATTTTGAAATGTTTATACTTACATACATATTATATACTCACATTAATGCAAATAAACACCGTAAACTTTATGTTCAAGGCAGAAATTAAACCGCATTTGCTTAAGACAGAACCAAAAGTGTTTAAATAATAAATAAATACCGTTAAGTTTACTAAAAATATTACAATATCACACTGGCTACTCACAATATATTTTTTTAACCGCGGATTAAATAAAAGCATAGAAATGCGCTATAACACGTTGTTAGCTAACACGTGTGATATGTCACGTGATCGTAAGGGCACATTTAGGTTTATATTATTGACACCTTTGAACATAAATGTGCGATTTGGTCAACATTCGGATTTTTTTCTTTGGCGTGCAATAGGGGAGGGCAACGTCCAGCAGTGGGCTGATATAGGCTGATGATTATGATGAAGAAACAAGTCTATACTATTCTCTGAATCTAATTTGGATGACATGTACCATACTTGACATTGCATAGCAATTAAAATCACTACTGTTAAACTTTGAAAAATGTGAAAGAGTCGGTTGTTTTAGCATAATCTCAATTCGTTTTATCTATAACATATCAATAAAGAAACTGGCGTCGATTCACGTACATAAGTACAAAACCAAAGATAAATTTAGTTTATAGCTCTAAAGTGTTTCATATAAATTGTGAGGTCGATAAACTCTCGCAACATAGTAGGCCGTAAATCAGCGCGTGACGTCATACCGCTACGCGAGCTTCGTAGCTTTTGTAGCACGTACCGTAGTACCTACACGGCACTAAATAGTATGTTGGTAGTTCTCTAGTAGGTAACCTACTTTATGGTTTCCAAAGCGTGTAATTTCAGTATTAAATCAATGACCTCGAGAGATCAGTTTATGATTCAAACTGCAAAGAAACTTTTGTGCATTCTGGATATTGGTACATAGTTAGACCAAAACCTCCATATTTAAATTCCCATAGATTTATTTTTATTAAATTTATTAATTATATATTTATAAATTAAATTATCTTAAAATTGTAGGTCTAAAGTATTACCCGAAGTTGATCTTTGTCTTGCTTATTTGCGGACTAAAATGTGTTCTTTTCCGAATTATAATATATTTCTGTGAACATCGTTTTATCGTTATTCATATTTAACATTATTGTTTTTATTATAACTCTATTCAATTATTCTGGAATAATTTGGCCTTAAAATTTTTGTATTTATATAATAGAAGAAAGATTGATATGCATGCATTTGAGGTGTCATTTACAACTAGCTAATGCCTAGCACTCTATTCACATTAACATCGATAGCTACAGTTTTTTAAAAAAGTCCCAATGAAATAACCAGTCGTTTGTGATCAGTAATAAAAACTGTATTACAAAGGCATCACACCACAAAAGGACTAGACGAGATGAAAACATTACGAGTTTTTCTAGTTAATAGAGAGTGATTAAAGCTTTGTTCCTTTTCTATTATACTTAGTGCTAGATACGAGATTATTCTTTGTGAGAATGGTGCAAAGCCCACTTAGGTATGAAAGCACAAAAAACTATTGTCAAAGAAGGAAGTTTTAGGTATGAAAATTTGTGATATGTTCAAAAGCCTAGTTAGGAAGGGTTTGCTTATCAATAGGGAATATGCATGTTTTTTTTATATTTTAATCTGATCATTTACATCTCTATATCATAGAAAAAAATATAAATAGGCTTAAAAATAGTCAATTTAATTTAAATGTGAAATTTAAAACACTGACTAAATTTGAGCAATTCAGACGCCAAAGATATCATTTTCATTTTGTGTTTGTTTACTATTTAGTGCTTCAGTTACTTTATACCTATTAACAATTTTAATTGCTTTAAAAATCTTAGAAGAAGGTAAATTTTCTGGCAAACACTACTAACACAGTTTGAATTTCGACTCCGATAATTTCGATGACGTGACCATTGACGTCACATTTCGTTTCGACCAATAGTAAGCGTTTTGTAAGTTTGATTTTCCCTTCCTTAATTTCACTTTTTATTTAATATTTTCTAGGTTTGAATGTCATTAAATAAAAAAATACGCTCCAAGCATATTAAAAAGACAGTAAAGAATGTAGAAAAAAATATTTCAGACAAGTAAAAATTTTATGCATATTCCCTATTATAGGAATCAAGCAAGAAATAGTAGGTTATAGATAGTCAATAAGTGCATAAGTGTTACTTAGGTTAACAGCGATATGATAGTAACCGAGTAAAAGCGATAGAGAAAGAATGACATAGGGTTATTAGTACCTACAATTATTACACTAATGTTGTGTTGTGTCGAGTTCTTTATTTCCTTACATGACGAAAAAACTAAAACAATTATCTATTTGTGTTTTTGACGCAAGCTTCCTTTGAATAACGCGAAACACAATTACATTATTAAAAAACAGCCAATGTTTAGCCTACGTTATTTATATCGTTGTACTGTTTGATGTTTAAACAAGGTTACTAAGGTCGCGACTGATATAAAAGTTGTTTACGCTGTAGTATGACTCACCAATCCGTCCTTGGCTGATTTCATGTTTATTAAGTTACCTTCAAGTACAACTGAAGCTTTTTGCTCCGTTAGTTTTATTAAACGTATTTACATAGGCCAAGGCTATACTGTAGTACTATCATCTAGGACAATATACTCTTGTTTTACCCAAGGGTGTTGAGACAACGAGATAAAGTAGGTATATGTCTATACTAAAGGCATACCGTGTTGGTCTTATTTTTTCTTTTTTTATGGTATAGTATGCAGACGAGCAGACGTATCGCCTGATGGTAAGCAATTACCGTCGCCCATGAATACCCACAACACCAGAGGCATCCAGGTGGTATTTTCGATGCGTACTATATGTATAATTATATATATATATGTATTTTAGTATGTTTGTATGTATGTGTTATATTGTATGTGTGTGTATATATGTTGTTTTGTATATCTTCATCATGAGAAAATCGTTTTTATTATTTTTAAGTATTATAAGTCAATAAGTCAATTTTGTTCTATTAATCAAAATTAATCTTGTTCAATATTCCGCAATTGAACCGTATGAGTACATAAAAAAATAAAAAAAATAAGAAGTACCTATACATATTTCTATGTTGTATTTTTTAAGAAATAAACTGTAATAAATTGACAGAGATATTATTTTACAGTAGCCCATTAAACACACTGTCGAAGTCATTGCTTTCGAAATTTGTACACAGAAAGGCTTTCAAACACTAATAATTTCAGCTGACGTCACTCTATAAATTATTAAAAAATATTAGTAGACAGTTTCTTTAAACGTATATTGTAAAGTACTTTTCGTGCCTTTACTATTTTTGCAATTTATTGAGATTTATTTCTCTAGAACTGCTTAAATAGTATATGTTAATATTTTTTTAATCATTATAGGTACATTCATTATTATTTTTTTAGTCTATTGAAGAAACTGCCTCCCTAGTCAAGTTAATATTTAACAAACGCTATTAGAAGACTAAGAAATGTACGGGAATGACGTCATATTATCGATAAGTTACGTGGTCAAAACAAAATGTTGGCCAAGAATAAAAGAGGATAGAGTAAGAGATACTAGAAAGATATTAGACGCGAAACACTACCATTTAGACCAAAAGGGTCTGTTCATAAAACTAAATTCATTAATTAATTTCTATAGTTTTTTTTGTCACACTAATGATTAGAAGGTTTAGTTAATTAGAAACTTATGGTTTAAAGGATGTTTAGTTAGTTCTTTTGATTTTGTTTTTCCCTTTAGATTAATATTTCTCTCTTCTCACAATCTACGCGTGTGGGTTCTTTATAACAATTTGAGCCTTATAACAATTTGAGTTATTATATTTCGAAGTCAACTTATTAAACTGTAAAATAAATAAATTTAAAATGAACTTTTTATGAGAAAGAATCGAAATAAATAGAGTATTAGAATCAATTGTATACATATAAAAACATTCTTAAAACATCGACACTTTTTTTACTAGTATAAACTGAATGTATAAATACCTTGCTGTTAAACTCTATACGTATTCAATCTTGTAATATTTTACACAATAAATAAATAAAATTCGTGTTAACTCATAATTAATGTAATCGCCTAAAACTATATATTTTCTGTATTTACTCCGAGACCCTTTCAAGTTTGTCAACATCGAAAACCCTTTACAGATGTCACGCGAAGGGAGCAAGGAGTATCCCTTATTTAGGGTGTAACTTAGAAACGAATAGGTTCTTTTGTAACTTTGCAGTTGTTCGTATCGCAAAACTCTTTACTTATATTTATTAGATTCAACTATAAAGACTTTTTTATAATAAAAAAATAATTTCTGAAGAGATTTCTGCGATTAGTAACAGAATGTATTCACATAAGGATTAAAATCAAGTTGCGAAGGTCGGTTAAATATTAGTTTTTTTTTAGAGTTTAATCAATTTGAATAACTCGAATAGTGAACTATTTGATTTAGAATTCTATTTAAAACTATAATTTCTAGTTAAGAGCCTTTTTTTAAATAGTATTAAATAATTTTAACAATATCAGTGTCAGTAATTGTGTGTGGATTTTCTTATTGTATTTTGTAACATTTGTTAAGTGACAATTTAATTTCTAGATTTTATAACTATACATATTACACTTCTATTTTAATTTAGATACCTTGTCTGGTATTTAAAAGATTCACCATGAGTTCGATTCCACGAAATATTGTATAGAGCTATCTCATTTATAAGTTTAACAAAGTTAAAATAATGACAACAGAGGTTATCTTGAGATATAAGTGTAGAACTTGCAGTTGTTTAAAATTTAACTACTAATAAATCTATAACTACTCTCTAAAAAAACACATAGGCTTAGGAATGTTTCTAAACCCTTTTAAGCTTAAACCTTTAGTTCCACTAACCGTCTAGTTCTAAAATCCCCCCTTGCCGATAAAATTCTAGATAATAATAATTAAGACGAAGTTTCGAATGCAGTTAACAGCTTAATATCACCGGAATGAGCTGAAGGCACCTGTCGATACTCATCTCAATTCTAAAACCATCCTCTCCTTACTTACACGGAGTTACGAAACTTGTAAGTGGAATTTGTAGGAGCTGTGTTAATTATTGCGATAATGTTGGTAGCGGTGAATTGTCTGTTAAGTTTTATTACTCATACTATATAGTTATTTATGGTATTGAACACAAAAGTTATATTGGATTTAGTTCTGTTATTTAAGAAGTAATTATGTAACATATATATACTCTAAGGTTATATAAATAGTACATTTTGCCCACGGCTTCACCTGCGTATGTGTCATTTATCGCAGTAACAATTAGCTTATGTTAGTTATTGATAGTATAGCTTTCAATTGGTATAAGACTTTCTAAAACCATGAAAGCGTTACAAATAAACTCACATTCACATTTGAAATATTGATTAGGAAAAACTAAATATGGGTAATAGAAAAACCTATAAAGCATCTTTCTTAAGCAAAATAGAATTCATTACAAAATCATTGGGTGTAAATAATAAATATATTTCTTACCTCTCATACAAATTAATAAAGTGTTAAAGATGTTTAACAATCTCTCAAGTAATAGCTACTGAACGGATTTAGATGTCAATTTCCAGTTCATGAATCACAATAACACTTAAACTACTATTAATCGCGATAACCGATATACACAAAGGCAAAGATGTCTGCTAAACTTAGTCATTGAATAAAAAATCAGAAATATTTTACCGTATCTAGAAACTTTATTCGCACTGTCCACCGCACACAATCCTCCCCGTACATTGTCTCTCACTCAAAGTATCAGGTGTACAACATGAATACCTAATCTTAATGGAGTATGAACATGTACTGCAGATAAGGGTAGGAATAAATCATCGACTAAATGTTTTACCAACTTCCCTGTGGGAGGGAACAGATTGTAAAGTTCTTGAGAATAAAACGGTATTTTACGGCGGTGAAAGCAAGTTACTTGAGAGCGTGTTTCTTTCTTTTTGAACTTTAAGATAAAAATGGTATATCTAAAAACATACAGGAGTTCTAATATTAAAGTATAATATTTAAATAGTATTTTAAAATTCCAATGTACCTAAACTACACCGTGTTTCTATTTTTGTGTTTATCACTAGATGTTATAAAACAAAGTCCTTCGCAGTGTCTGTCTTTCTTTCTATTCCCGATGAATTCAAACGGACGGATATTTATGCAGTTTTTACTAATAGATATAGTGATAATTGATAGATAGAGGTTTTCGTATATAGTTTGTTATTTTTTTTAGTATTAAGACTAATTTATAACGATATTTGTAGAAGACGTCAGAAAAAATTTTGTCGAACATTTTCTCAGAGTAGCATAGGCTATATATATTATATTTTCCGTAAAGAAGTGCCGTGCGAAGCCGGGGCGGGTTGCTAATATTCGTATATAAGATTATTAAGCAGTAGCTGATCTTATTAAACTTCATTGTCATTTTACGAATTTTACAAACTACTACATTTCATAAAGAGTAATCGATATTTTAAAATCTATGCTAATATTATAAAGAGGTAAAGTTTGCGAAGTTCTAGGAGATAATCACTGAATAGACTGAACCAATTTTGAAAAAACTTTCACTAATAGAAACCCACATTATTTGAAGGTATCCTAGTCTATATATTGAGCCGAAAAATGATTACCGCGATATCCAATACTCACACAGGCGGAGTTGCGGGCATAAGCTAGTATTTGATAAAGAATTCTCCTGAGAAGATCCTGACTGTTAAACTAGATGTCATTGGTTCGATTCTCACTCAGGACAAAATTTTGTGTGATGAACACAATCATTTGTTTTGTGTTTTCGTATAATTGATTTATTAAATGTAAATGTAAATATATATATATGTAAATGTATGTATTTAAAAATATATGCTTATATTTATTTGCAGTCTGCTTACCATAGATTTGCCTAGTTTAAGTTCATACGATCGTGTGTTAGATGTGTGAGGATGTTATTATCATTTATTATTTCTGCGATGATAATGCCATTATTCTTACATACGCTATCTGTATTTTGGATGTTGCTATATCTTGTACTATAAACTGAAACCAAGCGCCAGTACAAAAAAGGGGTTCTTCTGCGAGATTCGCATATCACGAGAACGAAATAATTTAGCAAAAAATTTCCATTAGATAAAGCTGTTTCTTTTTCCTCTACCATTACCCAATTTTGATCTTTGACCCGACTGTCATAAACTACATTTTTTAACGACACTGCAAATTTTCGGGCAGATTGCAATAGTTAATATCCAACTTGAACCTGAGTGTATTCTGATAAGGTTGATATTTGTTTGAAAAAGGTTCGAGGGTTGTAGAAGCGCCGGCGTTCGTCACGTTTAAATATGATTTATGCAAGTAATTTAGTTAAGTACATATAGACGTTACGAGCTGTGCGTGTCAGATAGATTAAAATGTTCGTCGCGGATCCTTTTGTGGGTTGCCATCCTTGTACCTTGCGGCAATAAATTACATGTAACCTCAGATCGAGAGAAAATTAGATATTTGTGTCGTTAGCGGTTGTATTTACTATATGTTAACTGCCTCGGTGCGTATACGACTGCTCTACTTGATGCTGCTTTCGATGCCCGATACGGATCTTATGTTTGTATGATCTGCATATATTTCTTTCGGAGTTTAGGTGTTTTCCCTGTACAATATGTATGTATTTACAAAGAAAAATATATTAACATCAATTGTCTAGTATCTATAATTCAAGCTCTAAAGCTAGTTTGGGGGCTAAATGGCGTTGTGTATTAGAGGACCGAAATAT
Source organism: Hyphantria cunea (assembly GCA_003709505.1). Classification (NCBI taxonomy): domain Eukaryota; kingdom Metazoa; phylum Arthropoda; class Insecta; order Lepidoptera; family Erebidae; genus Hyphantria; species Hyphantria cunea. Next base: position 2,329,438 of record PKRV01000116.1, read on the forward strand.
TTATCCATTTGTTTAATGTATTAAAAGACTGTATGCATTCCTACACATGGTTTAGCAGTGCCGAGTCCATCAATAATATCTAGTAAACCACACAGACACAGGGTTTTGTGAAAGTATTAATTGACGTGATTTCGTCAAGCTTTGCGTCAGTGATTGTTTTGAATATAATAACATGTACACACAATGAAAAGAACATACATGAATTAAGTATACACAACTATAATAATGACTTGTTAATTTTAGATTACGGAAAATTTTATGACTCGAATTATTATACATTTTCTGCTATTTTTTCGCATATTCACATTTAAAAATCATTTTTTAGAGTTTTTAATTTTAACAAATAAATAGAAAAGAATCCTTAAAAAAGATTACAAATGTAATTTTCTTGATCTTCATTTCTCATTTTTATATGAGTAATCGAAGTCAACACTTCCATAAACATAAAGTTGTCATCTAGTGGAACAGTTTTCTCGGAAACCCTTCAACCATAGTCAATATGTACGATCAGCGCTAAGAACTGAACAGAACTGGAACAGTTAGCAACATAAGTCGTTAGTATTGTTAAATTTAGTTTCTTAACTTATTATTTATCAGTAGATACAGACAATTTAAATAAATTAAGATTGAATAAAGATTTTCACCCTTTTTTAACTGTCTACCCTTTTTTATTCGAATTACAATCCATAATGGCCTAATCTATTTCTGATAACATCCAGTTACATACCTATCCAAAGCTTTTTCGATTTAACGAAAATTCCTATTCGTTTATAGAATCTTTTTTCCTCATCTATCTAAAAATAACATCAATATTTTTTACTTTTTTCACAAAATCATTCGATTCATTATCTAATTAACTATCGAATGGTCTCGATTTAGCGAACCATGTGTGGTGTTAATCAATGTTTGTGTGTGCGATTTTTATTATTTTAATGATTAATGCCTATGTCCAGCAGCAACAATGCTGATGATGTAATGATTTTCTATTGAATATAAATATTTAATTTATTTGCTTAATGCGATACAATAAAAACATTTTAAGTAATAGTAACACAATACTTTAGTAGTAAACTAAAACGAGTCGTATTGTCTTCTCGTGTCTATTTTCGTAGACAATGCCTCTGGGTGCGACGTAGTGCCAACATGGTATAAAATTTCCATATAGCGAGTTCAAGGATGCCTGACATCTAATTCATAAGAGAAAGCGGACCATAATCGAATTTGTAATACATTCCTTTACAATAAAATATCGGTAAAGCAAAATACAATAATTTTTGTTAATTTTTTTTTCTAGTTTCTGACTTGTCTTATGGACAAAAAAAATAGGCAGTTTTGTAGAATATATTTATGTACGCATTCAGTTAAAGAATTGCTTGTGCTACTGCAAGAAGTTTCAGTCATAGGTTTACATTATTTTTTTTTACCAATTCAACGAAATATGGTGAGTAAAGGTTGAAATAACAGAGCTTGTTCTAGCAAGTATTCTTAGGTAACAAGACTCTCAACAACATAGCTGTATACAGTAAAACGGTTTTGTAACAGCCTATGAGGAATATACACAAAGAACCGTTTGCATAATGACTGAGTCTGAGCATCAAACGCATGTAGCTTTAGCCATGTACTAGATACAAACAGTGACTCACCGGCCGCTTAGCCTGGAAAACTCTTCAGCTAGTCACGTGACCACGCCATGACATCAACGTGTCTGCATCGTGTTAAGGCTATTAACATAGAACAATACGTATTCTATTTGGCTATTTTCGTTTTGAAGCATTTCCATATGTTTATTATTATTTGTGCAGTTACCGTCATACTGTACTTTTCCTTTCTTTCTGTGGAGTCAAAAGTCATTCTAAATGTACGTCTTTGTTTGATTATAGTGGCGTAATATGTAAACCAAGTTATTAATAGCACTTAACTTTGCATTGTAAATATGTTAATTTTTAAAGATTTACATTGACTATTTTTAACAAAAACATATTTACGTATCTACTTAAAATCGTTAAGTAGTTCTAGGATAACGTATTACTTAGATATTAAGCGTTCGTTTTAAGATGTTAAGGACTACGAAGAAGGGCTGACCAGAAGCTGAGGTGGTTACAATGAAAGATGTTTGAGGTTTACAGGCAATTCAAACAGAACGATCCAATAAGGGTAATCTTGTCCGATACAAGAAGGGAATTCTGAATTCGACTCTATTTGTTTTCTTGAATTCTTACCAGTTGTAAAATAAATATGCCATTATTTTCCTTTTAGACTTTGCCTTTACCATGCTATAAGTCTTTCAGTGCATCTTGTTATCTATTTAAGCTAATGTTTACTAGGAAAGTAAACTATACTTTATTTTAAACTCATATAAATTCACTTATCATTTTTTACTTAAATGTAAATATTTTGATTTGGGACAACAAAATCTTTAGCAACAAACATAAAATAAATAAATATTATTTAAGACTTTCACATGCTCGTTAAATTAAACATATTTTTAAAAAGATTCGCTACGTTACAGTAAAAATATCTTGATTATTTTGTTTTCAATTTGAATATAATAATGATAATATATGTAATAACTTTATTGTACACTAGATAATTACAATAAGAACTTCGAACTAGGTATGCTATCTTAGGCAACTTAGTTCTAAGTTCTAATTCTATGACATGGGCTTTATTAAGCTTTATATTTTATTCTACCGAAGGTTAATCATTCAAGAACCAGATAGCAGCAGAATGCCTAAATATCTTCATCCAAAACCAATTCGTTACAAATTCCTTGCCAAAAATGATTAACGCTGACATCTTAGAAGCAATATCCCGCCAAAACCGACACGGTACCTTTATTTATTTCCTCTAACAACTTATTTAAGGGTGGACCTAATGATGTATTGCGGTAATATATGGCGATTAACTTGCAGTTTCTGGCCAGCCCCTTACAGTGCAAGTGCAAGGATACGCTGGTGATGAATGCTTGGATAGCACGCGATCGTACTTTGTACAGGATTAAGAGCTTAAGGGAATGCAAGAGAATATATTATTTTGAAAATAAAAATGAATCGAACATTGGCTACGTGAAAATTGAGAACGGAAACATCAATTGAAACAAAACACATTTTTCAGGCGAATAACAACACAGAAATAAAAATGAAACAAAGGATTATACAGAGAGTTTTTCAATACTAAAATGCATCTGTATTTTATCCAACCTACCAAATTTACATAGCAATTTTGAACAAAAGGTATGATCAATATTAATATTATATATACCTATATAAATTAAAATGAATCACCTAAATATATGTACACGTATAACTTCCGATCGCCTGCACCAAATTGGATAATTCTTTTTTATGTGTTTGTTACTGTTAGGAAAAGGTTTGTATAGAAAAAAATACATACGGAAACCGGAAATGTTATATTCTCTTAGTCCGCAACTGAACACTATCCGTGGAATCCTGAAGCCTACATAAATATTAAAACAAGTTTTTCGGAAACTTAGGTATGGCGGTACGAAGTTCACAGGGTCAGTTAGTTTGGTATAGAAAGTAAGTGGCCATTAAAACATAATATTAAAGTCATTTTAAAATAAAACTTTTTTCTTTTTTTTTTTTTTATTAAACTGACAAAATGACTCTGCCTTGCCTGCCTTTGGAAAGCATGAGCAGAATCCAAGAGTGGTGGTCACCATCCTCAATGCGAAAAAGAACAATGCAGCATGGTGACACTATGGCGGCCTGGGGGGAAAGGGGATGGTGAGGGGGATAGGGGGCGTTGGATTGGGGTATGGGCCTCCGGTATCCTCACTCACTCGATGAAACACAGCGTAAGCGCTGTTTCACACCGGTTTTCTGTGAGGCCGTGGTATCACTCCGGTCGAGCCGGCCCATTCATGCCGAAGCGTGGCTCTCCCACGGTATAAAAACTATATTATTTTGGACACAACTAATTTTTTTAGCCTGCCTCCTAATAAGAAGTAATCACTAAATAATACGACTCCTAATTGATTTACGAAAACGATAACTTATGTTAGAATTTGTGAAAAATAATCTTCTTTACAAAGAAATATATTGAATACACTTTAACAACTAGCATTAAAAGTAAAAATATCAAGAGTAAATTTTAAAACTGTAACCTTTTATGTCAAAATTTTTAAAAAAATTGGAAACAGCTTATGTTGCCGGGACCATTACTACGGACCTATTGAACCATATTCATTATAGTCAGTTAAGTAGTTGAGACGCTACAGTAAAATATACAAACATGCATACACTGCCAAAATTATGAACTATGATTCTTGGTTTTGCCATAGTCGGGGAAAAAACAATGTTAGCAACGAGGGGTGACCGAAAATCAATCACGAAAATAAGCCTTCAGGCGTTTCTAACTTTTTTTTTCTGTGCGTTGTCAACAAAGTCCACGAGTAAAAAGTGTTCAGTTTCCAATTAACGATATAGAGATTTTCCACGTCGTCGGTTGTAATCCGAATCAGCTGTAATGGAGCGCAAAAACCTCTTGACTTTTGCACATCGAAATTACTTTTCGGTGTGGAGTGTGCGTTGGGATTAATTTAATTCAATCTGGTCGCAATAACCCTAATGGGGCAAGTATTTTAAATGTAACATGTGAAGTTATATTTGATATGTAACTTGTAAAGAGTGGACATTTGTATAAGAGATTTGTATATATTACATTGACTTTAAAATGTGTATGTTAGCTTTAAATTTACCCATAATCACTTTTCTCAAGAACAAACAATAAATTAAAAAAAAACTATCTTAAAATTTATATTTGGTTTTGTTCATTTTCATTAGGTCGTAAATATTAACTAAAGTCATAATATAAACCTAACATATAGCATTTTAAAATCACAAGCTTTAATTAAAAAACCTAGCTTTTGTATTTAAATCGACTCATAATAAAAATTTGAAAGATACCCTGTGTGTCCGTTACGCTTTCACGACTAAACCGCTCAATCGATATTCGGTGTCGAGACAAATTGGACCTTAGAGAAGAACATAAGCTACTTTTTGTCACGATAATACGACCTTCAAACCTTCTTAAAAGGCCGGCAACGGACTTGTGATGATTTTAGTGACCATAAGGCGATCTCATCTGCTCGTTTTCCTCCTATACCATAAATAAAAATATGTATACGCGCGGAACCACAGGCAAAGGCTTATAGTAAATAACTCATGAATCAAATCAATCCAAGCAATTTATAGCGAGTCTTAACATTTCATTATGAATTCAAAATAGTTTGTGACCCGTCTAGATAACAAAATCATTTGCATTTACGACCTAGGGCTTACGTCCGTAGAATACGAATTGCCAATTAACTTTTAATTTTTCCACCCATAAACGGTTTCAATTCAGCAAGTACTTAAATCGTGAGATTTTTTTCTCATTCCAAGTACCCGGCGTACTCGCTCGTTTAACTGCAGACAATTATTTATCGGATCTAATGCAGTTTTTGTTAGTAATGTGCGCTCAGAAAGTGTTTTAAAATTTAAGATCAAATGTAATGTATATAAAACTACAGAATTTCTATTTTCAGATATTTATGATAATTGTTTTATTTTATGTAATTTATTGGTGCTACTTAAACAACTTTTACATGGACCTTTCGTACAGTTACATAGCAATATTACAGAACTCTTGTGAGAGATGGAGCCTTATTTATATTTATTTTAAGTATTAATAATAATATTTTTTAAAAGTACAACTATTATTATTATTTCGTTTACTATTATTATTATTTCATTAACATCTTACACATAACGTCATCTACTACCAAGCTAAGCAGAGTGTTTGTGTTACGGGTACTAGACAACTGATATAAATACATACATACTTTTATACATATATATTTTTTCTAAATACATAAAAATTATATATAGAAAACATGCAAACTCCGAAACAAATATGTGCAGATAATACAAACATTTGGTCCGACCCAGGAATTGAACCCGAGACCTCAAGCACGGTCGCATACGCTACCAATGCGCCACAGAGGCATTAAAAAAAACTATGTTTATGGAATCTATTTTTTTATCCTTACATAGCAGGAAAAGTCGATAAACACGCAATCCAAGTGTCCTAAATTAAAACCACTAATGAGAATCAGTTTGGCTTGAACGTCATCCACAATTACTTGCGTGTCGGTCTCCAGGGCCATTACCAAGATGGACTAGCTTCTTCACAACACGCAAACTCTCGTGTCTATCTACGTAGAAACAGATTGATCCGGGGTTGGGAGGGTCATTAAGGTGAAAGGTTTCAGGGATTAGCTTGGGGTACTGAAAAATACACACCGCTTGTTCAATGTGTGATATTTTTAACATGGGATTTCTGGTGCATTCATACGGAGGTTGGTTGTATATAGAAAGTTATTCTATAAAATGATTGCTTATGTTACTTACTTACATCAATTTCATTATAATGTTAGCGAGAGGTCAATGCTCTCAGGATAATAGGTTTAATGGAATCGGTTATTGAAATTACTTAGTATACTAAAAACATATGTACGATAATTTTACATAAACAATAGCTTGGATACGAATTTAGGTCGTCGTCTCGACTAATACTAATGCCCTTAAAAATTTAACAGCTAATTCTGGTGTCTCAATTTTATATTCGTAACGTGATCTATCGAAAGTATCATCTACGCCAAAAGGGGCGTAAGTAACGGACGGTAATACGTTCGTACCTCTAACGCATCATTTATCCATACAAATGATGCGAAAGTAAAGATAAAAGCGAGGGGTATAAAGTAGAATTAACTGGTAAACCTGTCTTAGGGTTGCGTAAATTAAAATTAAGTTTTCAAAGTTCCTTAACTTTAATGCCACTGTTAGCTAAGTAATACAATATCTAGTTTTAAAATTACTTCAAGAATTATTTTTTTTATGTAAAAAAAATATGATCGAAGTTATAATATTTTGAGAGGGAAATTAGGGAATAAAGTTCATAGAACTGTTCAAGTGTGATGTCCTAAATGTGTTATAAACAGTTGAGTTGTCTCATGTCGGTGATTAACATAATGTGAATACTAAATAACGACTTTTACGTACATTTATTACACGAATTCGGAGCGTCAGAAAATAAATGTTTTTTTATGGAAGATGGCGCATGTGAACTGACGTGACGGGTAGTAGTAGTACGGTAGGCAGGTTCTGTGAGGCCGTGGTATTATTTCGGTCGAGCAGGCACATTCGAGCCGAAGTATGGCTCTCCTACGGTATTGTGCATGGTAATAATATACTATGGTTAGCTTAGATTATACATCTAACTGGGAGGGTTCCGGATGTGTTAATAGCAGCAGATCCCGGATCTTAGTCGGAGTTTTAGTCGCTTCGATTCCAACACACCGCCCCGCCGCAAACCACGGTGGAGTGACGGCCCGTGGGGGGACACGTATAAAAAAAATGTTGTCAAATCTAAATATATATGTAAATAAAGTTATGAATATTTTTTTTTTATATATTTATGCAATCCGAATATGAATCTTATACAGACATTTGGAGTCTTTCAAGCTTATTTAGTTGGTCTTCAGTGAATTCTAATTATCTGGTATCAGCATACACAAGGATGGTAAGAAGGGATTGTATGAGAGCAATCTTGGTAGAGGCAGGTAACAAATTGCGGAGCCTGCGCAAAGACCTTGCAGCGGCAAACATTTTGCGACTCAGCTCTTGCAGCTGAGGTGTTTTAGTGTTTTATTTATTTATTTAATTGGTCAACTGTTCACTACATTAATAAATTGCTTAACACGTATAGCGAGCTATTGAATACAAAAAACCAAAAACAATACACCAATACAGCAATTATATGAGGACTGGTGTCCGAAATTAGACGTGAGTCTGTAGCTCAGATCACCAGGCACTCACCCCGCTGATAAATAACTCAGCTGTTAGTAAAGTTACAATAAAGTTTTTCTGAATAACACAGATATTGCGGCCAAAATAAAGCAAAAAGAAAACCAATGCAAAATAACAGACAAAGAAAAATAAATAGAATAATATACCGGATACCTCTAGTATGTTTGTAACTTGTGTATGTTTGTGTATATATATACTTGTGTGTGTGTGTGTGTCTGCGTATATTGCTTGTCAGACGATTAACATTGTTGCAAAATAACTTTCAAAGAATTTTATATGTATTATGAAATACAATAAAAAATCATGCATACAGTAAAAGAAGGTTTTATTCAAAAGTAAACGGAACCACCAGTACTTTTGATAGTTTTATTAAATTTTCACCAACCGATACAAAAATAAATGAATACCAAAAGCGTACATCAAACTACAATCTAATCTAAAAATTCCATGAAAACAAAATTACTCCGTTTCGCAATTCCAAATTTGAATCAAGCCATTCTCAATTGTAATATTAAGTTTTCCTGAATTACCTTCACATATCATAATAGAAATTTAAACGGCTTACACACAAGAATTGTTTATGCCACTAAGTAATAAATTAAAGCATCATTGTCAATTGAAGCTTGACATCTGAATAGGTTCAGGCAATTTCTCTACTTCAGTGTAAATCTGTGTGTTTATACGTACTGTATTATACACACATATGTATACAGAGGCTGTTTGTGTAGTAAGATTGTATTGTTTGTAAAACAATGTACAATACGTAAGGAAACCTTATACAGTAATAAGAACAAGACTGCCGTGTTTGAGGGTCATACTTAAGACTTCGTGACTTAAACCCAGTGTTTGTTTTTGGTCCTATAAAGGACTTATTTACAGACTTGAGTAGGTTTATCTTAATGATTTGATTGTCTTCATGACCTTAGAATATATAACTTCAAATCAGTATTAGGAATCTTACCCACTCAATATAAATGATAACATTACAGTTTAGGTTTTTAGTAAGTAATATACTAGAAAAAATATTTTTTTTACTAACATTAAATTCCTCAAATCCTCAAGTACTATACATAATATAGTACTTGAAGATTTAAGGAACTTGGATTGGACTGGTATGGACTTTTGGTTTTGATTAACACAGATATTTGATTCTTAGCATTCACACTATATATTGGTACCATCAATAGCAGTGTTAAATTTTAGTCAACTTCTATGCCAAACAAGATTATTAACGAACATTGTCAAATGCAGATTGTTTTTAATAAAATAAGGCTATGTTTTTTCTTCTATTTTGCTAGGTTTATTGTTTATTAGGTATATCTAAAGTAATTCTGCTCCGAGTAAGCTTCTGAAAGGAAGTTTATGTAGCAGCTAACTAGTATAAAACTTATATTTGCAGTTTGCTTAAATAGTAATGACTGATTTTTGTTTTGTTGAAGAATAAATTGTAACCTTTTAAATTATATTATGTAAGCGAATACCTGAACTGTAGTTATCCAAACAATAAAGTGACTAACTTATGACAGTTATTCATATCTATAAAAATAAAAATAATCACTGAATTAAATGGAAGAAATATGAAAATACATTGGACTATGAACCTTTTTCTTTATTACGGAATAGATTTAAACGTGCATCGCATGAGTATTACAAACGATATATAATAGTATACAAAAAAATGTAAAATGTTTCCGGTCTTTCGTCAAAAATAGAAAAAATACAACTAATATTCACTACTAAGAGATTGCTTTTGGCAATAAGGCCGCCCTTTGTACATTATATTATATGTTGATAATTTTATGTATTCAATTTATATTGTAAAAACGGTGTACAAATAAAGAGTTTTCTATCTATCTATCTATCTATTCCTCGTATAATAACGTATAAAAATGCAACGGTCCATGATCCAGGTGAGGTGTGTTCTCTGTTCTCGGAATTTTTCGAATTACTTTTTGAGCCCTCAGATGTGACTTACAAACTTGATGTTGACGATATACCAGATTGCAGCTCAGAATCTGATATTTTCTTTAATGAAGTTGAGCTATCTAGTGATGCGATACTTCAGGAACTGAAAAATCTAGATATTTCGAAGGAGCCTGGAGTGGACAACATGCCACCAGTTTTTTCATACTATTCATTTGCCGATTTATCTTATATTCAATTCGTGTCTTAGGGAGGGGGTTTTCCCGGAAATTTTCAAAGCAGGTAGTATTGTACCAATACCAGATAAATCAAATATTGAAAACTATCGGCCCATATCTATCCTGTCTACTCAGTCGAAGACCTTTGAAAGATTAGTGCATGATTATATTTATCCATCTCTTCATAAAGTAATTATTGAGGAGCAACACGATTTTGTAAGAAAACGAACTACTAACACAAATTTATTAATTTATACATCATATTTATATATATATTGAAAGTATGGCTGAAAATAAACGGACGGACAGCATTTATACAGACTTTCGGAGGGCCTTTGACAGAGTGAATCACAAAATACTGTTAGAGAAGCTAGCTTTCAATGGTATACGCGGCAATTTATGGCGTTGGTTTAAATCTTACATCATTAATCGCACACAGAAAGTAGTTTTGAACGGTCATGAATCCTATTACACTCCTGTTAGTTCTGGCGTTCCCCAAGGTTCCATTTTAGGCCCACTTTCTATTTATTCTTTTTATAAATGACATCTAATCTTGTTTTAAATTTGGTTGAAAACTTTGTTATGTTGTACCCACACATTATGGCAATGAGTCCTCATTGCCGTAATGTGTTTAGCATTTTTGCAACTATCTGATGTCGAACTAATGCTGCGAATGAACGTACAGTTGCTCGAAAACCTTAGTGTTTAATAAATTTAATTTAAATGTCAGGCGGCAACGTGAACGTGTGGACGTATGTATGTATATGTGCGTGTACGTGTATATGAATGTGTGTATATATATATATATCTCTCTAATTTTATGTCACTGTCCAACGCACAATATCACTAATGTTAGTAATGTTGTCACTAATGTTCTCAAAAGTGTTAAACCTTGTTAATGTTACATTACTACTATGTGGAAAATGTCACTGATGGCACAATTATCCACATTTTTGTGTAATTTTTACTTATACCCTTGTATTGTGTTGTTGTTTGTTGACCTAAATAAATAAAAAAAAAACAATTTAATTTTACTTGCCGAAGAAAATCAATTATAGTATATAGCCTTATAAATACTCACTGAAAGTGTACCCCCATTAAACTACCTTATTACATATTAAATCCTTATTGTGACTCTTAGATAGTGAAAGGTAATCTTAAGTTCGCATTAATAAGTTTTAATAATAAGTTAGCTAGAAAAACTGTTATTATACAGGGAATCTAAAACACAGACCTTCTGTTTAAAGTATTTAAAATAAAACGAATAAAATACTTCATTTAAAAAGAAACGCACATAGTCCCCGTTGATCGAACACATCATAAATCTCGTTGATCCATGCAAGAGATCAGCTCACGCTACGCATGATGAATGGCCATTTTTACCAAAAATATCGCTTGCAGGATGCGCAAGGGAACGAATACACTGTAAGGTTGAAACAATGGGAAAACAACATGTTTTTGTTTTGGGTTCCATTCGCTTGTAATCGCGATAATATTTTGATAAATATACTTAAACTACTTTCAGTAATATATAATAAGTAGATATACTTTATACATGATGTATAAATAAATAAATATACTATTCTTGGAGGTTAATATTTATTTCAATTGTATAATAAGACAATCTAATATTAAATGACAACTGGCACTGTGTATAAAACTGTGTATAAAACACAGTTTAGAAAACAAATTTAATTTAATAGAAAAATATTTTTGATAGTATTACAATTATTAAAGGAACATACTAATGTAAATTTTGTTCACCAGTAATATATCAGATAACAATGAAGATATTATAACAATGCAAACCAAATTATCAGTAACATAAGTGTTTAATAACGGTGGCCATGTTTGTTTGAGTAATTGTATTGTTCGTTGCAAAATTATATTTCCGCGTAGGGCGTTGTCCAGACTGATGTTCGAGTTTCGTAAGCACTGGTTTAGTGGTATAGGTGGCAAATAGGCTGTAGAGTCACCCGACGGTCACTACCGCCATCCATGGACACTTGTATCTCAAGACACACAAATGTGCGGCTTCCCTTCCTACGTACAATTAGATGGAAGGTCACTCGGTGAAAAGAATCGTAAGAATTGCTTAACCTACTTTTTATGAATGCCTAGTATTACTCAGTTAACAAGTAATAAAGTTTAAAAAAAATTAAAGCCGACTGCATCAATATCACAATAAACACATAGGTGATATATATGTATGTATATAACTTATATATTCGTAATCACCGTTAAAAATTCTTTATTTTGATACTACACTCGGTGTATTTTAAAATTATTTTTTTATATCCCTTTTAGCTTTCTAATTTTGATGACTCTACGACTAAGACGAATCTATTGATACCACTCACATAAAAATAAGACAAGGCCTACAGCCTCGTGCCTTAAAAAATACATACATACATACGTACACTCGAAAAACATAATTCTCCTTCTTTCGCAGTCGGGTAAAAAGGCCTCTACTTGCCGAATTATATATAGCTCTCTCACTGACAAAAGTTCCAATGCCATACAGTTTCATTTTAAATTGAAGCTTGTGAAAGAAAAATAAGCCCTAATATTGTTTGCGAGTCCGAAGCGGATATGCCGGACACGTTAAAGTCAAATCATAAAAAAAAATATCATAAACATTATTCATACTAAGTTATAAAAATAAAATCACGTGCTTTGAAATCATTCGAAGTACCATTGTTACCAGGAATTATCAAATGACGCATTTTGACGGATAGGCACAGATTTTTCTGCAATGAATCTGGTTATATGTAAATGATTTGATTCATAACTGCTCGTGGGATAGTTTAAAGGGAAGTTAAAGTATAGAGTAATGGTATGGTCAGCATAAAAAACGGAACACAATAAATATTATGTGCAATATTCTAAAGTTAAATAAGTTTTTCATTATAATAATATAATTCAATAAATATGTAAGATTAAGGCTTAATAGACTACCTACAGAAGGTATACAAATTTAAGATTTTAGAACTCGAAAAAGTTGAAGCATTTCCGTAACTGTTTTGAAAAAAATAAAGACATCCTATTCTTATAAAATTAATGCTGCATAAAATAATGTAGTCTTACACTCTCTAACGCCTATCAAACTTAATACTTTTTGGTCCCAGTGCTAAAAAATTAAAATACGATCAAACAATCAAAACCCAAAATAAACCTTAAATTTTTTTGACGATTTAGTTTCATACAAAAAAATTAAAACATATTAACAATATAATCTTCATAATATGTGTTTATTTATTTTTAATATTTATCTTTTTGTTACAGGTATAAATCATACGAAGAATACTCACATACATATGAAGAACACTGAAAGCTTGTACAGCATCAAGCAATATTGTTTTAATATCTCCATATTATTTTTATATCACAATAAAATAATATAAGAAACTAAATTTTACAATACTAACGACTTGTGTTGCTGACTGTCCCAGTTCCTTAGCGCTCATCGTTCATATTGAAGATGGTTAAAGGATTTCCGAGAAAACTGTTCCACTAGAGAAGCGATGACGACTTTAAGTTATTAGAAGTGTTAACTTCGATTACTCATATACTCGTTAACATGAGAAATGAAGCTTCCATTTCTGGATTAAAATCTAATAAATTAATAACGTGTAAACTTAATTTTGTGAAATGAAACAAATATTACTTATGACACTGATCATTCCTTATTGTGAGTACATTCAAACGCTGCATTAAATATATTGTAAGGCCTTTAAGTTAAAAAAGTACAAAGTACATGTCTTTGTGTAACTTTATATTAATATTATAAATTGGAAAGTAACTCTATCCGTCACGCTTTAAAACTTTGCACCGATTTTCATGAAATTGGCACGAATATATTAAAATATATCATATGTAATCAAAATTCCTGATTCCATAGACTAGTCTTTACCACGATAACCGATATACAGGCGAGAAGAGCCGGGTGCAAAAGCTAGTGTGTCATAAATAATTTATGTATGAAGCAGTAATAATATTAAACTATGATTACAATGTTGTTGCGAACTGAATACGGAATAGCTAACGAAATCCATAACTGCTTCTTAGTAAAGCTTTGCGGAATAACTTCTATAAACAAACAAATCTGCGTACCTAATTTCAAAGATTCGCAAAACTCCATTGTGATTTCGTCATCTTTTTGAGAATAAAACAATCACTGGTATAGAAATACCTTTGAAATATATTAATAGCCGTTTTCCAGGAACAATCGATTTAGTGTAAAACAAAGCCGTCGTTTGTAACTTGTGAAGGCCGCCGAGTGACTCATATCGTACAGAAATTGGGGCATTTCTGTTACACGTATAGCCATCATATAAACGCCTAGGTGGGGTAATTGAGCCTGACTAATATTAGAACGATGTATACTAATTTTACCAACGCTATTGCTTTTTAGTGGTAGTTTCGCGCCTTGAACTTTGGTGTGAAGTGTGAATCATATTTGAAGTTTGAGATTGTACAACGGATTGGTGTAAGTAACGACTTTGCTATTTATTAATAATGTGGGGTCATTTATAGTAATTAGTAATAGTTACTATTACGTAGGTTAAGTTGGGAGCAATCAATCTTATGTGGATTGTGTAATATTGTGTAAGACGTAGTAAAGTAATTTATACTAAAGAAAAATGATTTCGTTATATAAGTTTTATTCTATACGGGTACGGGTTGTAGGTTCATGTTTTGTATTGTAGTTTATAGTTTGCTCTTATTCACTATGAATTTATAAAACACGCTCCGTTTGTTCGAAAGTAATATAGTACAGATGTTATATATAGAACTCTCTGTATCAAACTATTTCTACAAATTTACAGAGACATTTATTGTTTGGTCTGGTTTATTTGTGGGAATGAAGGATCAAGACTACTATCGTGCTACAGCTTTAGACGCAATTTGTGTTGGGTAACGTATTTCTATCCAGTATATTTGATTGAAAGTTATTAGTAGCCCAGTGGTAGCATATGCGACTGCTGTGCATGAGGTTTTGGGTTCGATTCCCAAGTCGAACCAAATGTTTGTATGATCTGCAAATATTTGTTTAGGAGTTTGGGTGTTTTCTATGTATAAGATGTATGTATTTACACGAAAAATATAAAATTTAAGGAATAGTATATATGTAATAATATCAGTTACCCATAGAACAAGCTCTGCTCAGTTTGGGACTAAATAGCGTTGTGTGTTAAAATGTCCTAAACTATTTATTATTATTATTATATCAGATTGTATTCAAAGATTTTTATGATATCCTTTAGAACAACTGACTCCGGTTGCCTTACAAAGTAAGCGATTGTAATAAATACTCGTAGAATATAACTTTATACTACAGCAATTCTAAGCTAGAAGTCGAAACTCACATAAGTACCTTTCTTTGCAGTTTTTTCTTTTATTTGCAGATTTGCCATTTGGTAACTTATTAACGCTAAAATGACTTCTACTTCAATAAATAGCCAAAGCTATTTGCATGTAATAGCCATTCATGAGTCACGGCACGCAACAGAGGCACGCACAGCTTAAAATAAATGATGTTCTGCAGTACACCCATAAGTACTCTTCAAGTCGACGGCGAACTATGTAAAAAGTTAATGTACTCATTTTTTATGTGATATCAATGGAAGATACCGTCATTTATTCAAGAGCAGAACATTGTACTCTCAAGTACGTATATCGTTTTTCTTTTTTTCTCAGCAATGTTTGTTTAAAAACGAGTCTAGAAAGGTGACCCTTGTGTTCCTAATGTTATATATACTGCCAGTTTAAGATATATCAATCATAGTTTACCTCTTGAATTAATTGCAAAGAAAATCTACAGGAATTTGTTTTAAAGTAGTAAGGCCATGAAAACGTTTATATTAAAATATGTTCACATAACACTGAAATCTAAAAATTACTCATAATATTTCTTTAGGTAAACACATATCGCTGTCTACAAACTCTTCCAATACGAATAGTAGCTCTCAATTGCTCGAAATGAATACTGTTCCACTTTGTGGAAGAAGTTCTTGTCAAACTATTCATTAGTTGAAATTTAATGCTAGTATAGACGATTTGTGGTTGTGGCGAGCCTTGGGGAGGCCTATGTCCAGTAGTGGATACGGTAATGAATGATAACTGGGTAATCGTGGTTTTCTGTGATTTATTTTATCAAAACGAATTTTTCACTCTCTGTCTATCATATAACAGATTTAAACTATAGAATCTCACCTGAGAACTGTCAAAAAGTCTAATTGCGTTTACGTCTCAATATGAAGATTATACTTTTTTCTTCTTGTTTTCCAATAAGTTTTCCAGACTTAAAGAATTTGAATCTGAAAACACATACATTAAAATGTAGTAAAGGGTTTGTGCTTTTCTTCTACAAAAACATGAATAAAAGAAGTAAATGAGTTGCATTGCGTGTAAAGAGTTGCAAAAATTTACATTAATGATGTGGTTATGTAGAGATAAAGAAATAACTACACGTTGCAGATTTTAAAAAACAGTTTTGCAAGCCTATCGTTCAAAATGTTAATCGCCTTGGGAGAGCCACGCTTCGGGATGAATGGGCCGGATCGACCGGAGTGATACCACGGCCTCACATAAAACCGATGTGAAATAGCGCATGCGCTGTGTCTCACTGAGTGAGTGAGGATACCGGACACCATACCCCAACCCCTTCCCCCACCCCTATCCTCCTCCCCATCCCCCAAAAGCCGGCAACGCACTTGTAACGCCTCTGGCGTTGCAGATGTCCATGGGCGGCGGTAATCTCTTACCATCAGGCGATACGTCTGCTCGTTTGTCCGCAATCCCATAAAAAAANTAACGCCTCTGGCGTTGCAGATGTCCATGGGCGGCGGTAATCTCTTACCATCAGGCGATACGTCTGCTCGTTTGTCCGCAATCCCATAAAAAAATAACAAATGACAAAAGCACAAAATTATTTGTAGTATTTATAACGCAAGTGGAGTATTTTTATTTTGGATTTTTGCTCCCACCAGAGATGTATTTATTTACACTTTCTTAAACGAACTGTCCAGGCTTCAAGGTAGACAGGGGACAAAATAAATACCATTATCTTGAATTAATGGCTTTCTGTCTTGGGTTAGGGTGTCCATATCCATTGGAAAGTGCAGTCACTGTCGGGTCTAAGATGACTCGGATTTGTCTTCGTTACTCCGACGTATTCAGTGTTGCGAACAGAATTCTGATCTTTAGACTCGATTTGTTAAGATTCGTGAGATAGTGTTTGGTGATAGTGCGAGAGTGGTTGAGGTAATTAATTTCCGTTGGTTTTCTTTTATGTTTTGGAAGGACACAGATAGCTGCAAATCTGTAAGTTTATTTTTTATATTTATTTTATGCATCGTAAATGTAAGTAAAAAATTAACGTATAGGTGTGGTGTAAGCGGTTTGGGTAACAAACTGCTACGCCAAAGGCAAAACCCTACGCAAAAAGCAACGGAGAGGCCTATGTCCAGCAGTGGACAGCAGTAAGCTCATGATGAAGTTATGCATATTTTGAATGTGTTTACTTAAAACTGTTAGTATATAAAGGTATTTATATCAATTGTCTTGGTTGCTAGTTGGTACCAAAGTAGAAGCTCTGCTTATTTTGGTAGGATATTATTACTATTATTAACTTTGCTTGTGTCGTGTGTATCAAATTGTAACGAATTAAGTTTATTCCATATAATTTCACCAATGATAGCACAGTGCGAGTGAATATTGAACTATAATTGAACACGGTAGATCACGATAGATCGATTTCGTCTCGAATATCAGTGTGTCTGCTCCATCGAAGTACCAAGAGGTACACTAAACGCGTCTGACAATACTGAGCACTATTGATATGAAATAAGACAACATTGGTCATGCAGCGGGAATGAACATGAACGGATGTGATAACAATTTATTGATATCTACGTCATCGACGGATTGATTAAACCATTTCCATTCATTAATTTGTGCGAATTTCTTTATCTATATCTTTGGTATTTTTTACTGGGAAGTTATTAATAGATAATTGTGGTAGAAATAATCATCATTACATAACTCACAACGAGTTCTATACTCGTGATAATAAGATACCGCTGTTTAAAAAAAATCTTTAGGATTAGTAAATATTAATGAATTGCATGAATACGGATGAGTGATACATGAGCAAAATAGGATATACTGAAATGCTTTATTCTTCAAACAATTACTATTTTTGCTTGTAGGATTAGAAGCGTGCCACAAAAAATATGAGTCTAGTTTTTTTTTTGTTTCAACTTAATGTGAAAAGAATGCAATAATAAAAAAAATGCCCTTTGACATAAAACCTAGTGTTGGTCATCCCAACACGCGTAAATCTCCTTTATAATACAAGAGGGCATTGTTTACAGTAACCTCTCCATGCATAAATATCCCCAAAGTATAACATGCTCAAATATTTAACACTCTAAGCGTACCACCTCCATTGCAAGCTATTTCACGCTACCTGTTTTCTCGCGAACAATATTTGTACCCAAGACTTATGCGTAGTGCAGGGTGCATTTTTCTGGCTTCCATTATTACCAGTACAGTGCAATATGCACTTTAGCATTCTTTATTTGAGGATGAATTTCGTTTGTCGGGGCTCGTACAAATAAGTCACCGTCGTCGTCACCTGAGCAAATGTTCGCCCCACAACAAGTTTATATCAATTTTCTGCCGAGTGCGTCTGGATGGTGGAAAACACTTAACCGTGTATGTGATGCCTTTATGTTCTTTTAAATAAACGGTTTTATTTTTCTCTTACCCTTTGAAGTTGATATTAAAAGAATTCAATGAGAGTCATGGCGATTAACATGAATGTGGGCAATTCATTGAACAGAATTATTAAAAAGATATTCTTTCTACTCGATTTCTACAAGATATAGAATAATACTATATTCTATAACATGGCATGTATGTTGTATTTATTGACGTAATAATTTTAGAAGTATCTAGTCCATGCTTACGTTGTTAATGACAATGTGAAACATAATACTTATTATCTATGTATATACGTGACTAAACCTACATCGTAGTTATGAGTGTGTTTATGTCCTTCTCGCTGATTGGATTCCACGCAGTGCCTTTGCCAATTAGTTAAGTAAACAGTCTTGGCAATCTTTCCGTAAACACGGGTTTTCTCAATATATGCCAAAGTGATTTTTCTTTTCTCTATAGGATTAGTTAAATTATTAATAAATAAAAGCTTCATTAGATGCTCTATTGATAATATGATGTTTATAATCCGGACAATTTATGATGTAAAGCACGAGGATTTTATTAGAGTTAATAAGGAAAAGTTTAAGATGCTATAACCTTTCGCGTTAAGGATTTATCTATAAGCATCAATGTGGGTCGGTGAACCACACCATGCCGGCCTATGCAACTGTGCAACATGTCGATATTGCACACTTGCATTGAATTCTGCTCATGATTTCCATCAAGTCACTTAGGTAAGCACATATATACTAAAATATGTAAAAACCCCGATTACGTAAAAACTTTAGATAATATTTATCGTATAAACGTCTTCGCTTAAAATTACTTAGCAACGTCTTTGCGTTTTCACTTATGTTTTTTTTATCAAAAGTGTTGCTCCCTCAAGAGTGGATTAGCACCTTAGTATAGAAAACGCCTCACCTCCGCACCTGCCAAGCTCATATGGTGTCTGTGAAGCTCTAAAATATAAATACGAATTATGCAGAACATTCCTCAGACAAATGAGACAGCACTATTATTATATAAACAGAATAATAAACAAAAGAGTTATTTCTGAAACAAATTAAAAATAAGGTTCGTTACCAATTAGGCTCAAATTAAATCATACACTCACCTATTTTATAAATGTATGAATGAACAAAAACTCGAAATTCGGCTACGAAACTAAATTTCACAATTAACTCCAGTTGTACCTCGCCAGCGAATAGCACTAACGAAGCTTCATGATTATGACAATGTACTAAATTATGTAACATCTATTTTCATTAGTGCTTTTATATTTGCTTAAATTCAAAGCTTTATATAGCTTCTACAGTTAACTATTCCAAAATGTAAGAATTACTATTTGGTTGTGAACAAGTTTTGAACAGGCATAAAAATTTTTATATTTGTGAAGCAAAGTAAGCAAACAGAATGTAAGTGTTGTTTCGTAGAACTTCGTGAGCCCGCATTTTAAATAAGACTTTAATGTTGTTATTATGGAGATTTTGGTTGCAGGTATTACGAATCGTGGGGACTACTTTTATAGCCTTTTAAAGTATTACCTATGAGTATGGTCATGGATTATGCTTCGATTTATCAAAGAAAATACTAATGTAATTAGTATTTTGTCTCTGAAATACAGTTTATCCATAAATCATAATAAACAACACCATCCATTTGGTTTTAGATAAATTTTTAAAACCCTTAATGAAGAAAATAAACCTTCCTTACATGATTGTAGCTAGGCTCATTACTTTTAGGAACTAAAAGTATGAACCAAAATATTAATGCTATTTATTTAGCTATTCAATATCCTGTGCGTATATTACGATCACAATATGAGGCGTAAAAAAATCACAAATGTAAGTCTAGTGTACTCGATCTTCGACTTAAATAGTGTACATTGAAAGAAAATATAATCAAAGTAACTATAAACAAAAAAACATTGTTTCTATTATGTAATTTAATTCAAATTGTGGAAGTGTATGTATTTTATGTGTATGAACATGTACATATGTGTATATATGTTGTATCATATATACTTACTAGTATTTATGACGTATATATTGTATTCATATGTATTAATTCATAAGTTTTTTTGTATTCAGTTAACTATTGCTTTTCGTCTATTGCTAATCTGTAATCTATGTGCAACTACCTCATAAAAATTCTCCACCACCCTAAGGTTGACTGGTAGACAATGTCCTGGGTATTAAGTCCACCGATGTACAAAAGTGCATAAAGCTTATAATAAATAAATAATTAAATCAGTAAAAACCTCAAAAATGTTCCTTAGAAGACACAAAGTAATTTCTGTAAGGCAACAATGTTGTTAATTTCTCTCAATACGGCTATCAGACATCATTACACAAAACTCTACAAGTAAAACAGAGGAATTTTTAAATACTCATTATTTAAGTCGTATCAAGATAAAAGGTGTAGCTTCATTACCATTTGTTTTTAGGGTTCCTCCATGAAATTAAAATGAGAAAACTTTCTGACATAATTTCGTAAACGTAATCGAGCAAGCAGTCTCTCTTAGAATCGCGCGGACTATAAACAATTAAATTTTTTTTTAATATTGCTCGGCATTTTATAAAAACAATCTTGATTATATTTTGCATTTTCACTAATTTGACCTAAATTATTTTCGAGACCGACCACTACACCTAATTATATTTAACAGATTTTAAGACTTACAAATAGAAAAAAATAAAAGAAATCTTAGGTTCGTGCTTGCCTTAAGTGTAGTGCCATTATAGCGACAATTACACGCAAGTGGCCGTTAAAGCAATTGAAACTTTTTGCGTCTGTTGCAGCAATATTTAAAAGGCACGGTGCTCAAAAGTGGTATGCAGGAAAACGATTACACAGCCCTTGTCGGTAAGGATGTTCGGCTCCTATAGTGCTGTGTTGATTATCATTGCTATTCGTCATAGAATGTATTATGTGATATAAAGTAACTATCCAACTTTTAAACTTTTGCCTTTCACGATATGATAATTATTTTCACGGGTATTACTGAGTCAGCCAGTGACCACGGTCAGTGCAACCTGGTGGAAACGTCAAGCAAATCAGAGGTATGTAATACCTATAGATAAGTGATCGCGTTAATTCCCGTTAAAATAATTATTACAAATTAACTACGATAATTATTACAAATTAATTACTTGAGGCGCTCATAGCCCAGTTGCACTCGGTGATTAGAAACAATCAGCGAGGGCAAGCAACGACGGCGCGGTCAGTACCTGGATGGGTGACCGCTGGTGGCATGTTACCATGGGCGTCTCCGTGATTCGGAGGTCACGTTAAGCAGTCGGTCCCGGTTGTTATCATAGGATAATAGTCGTGAAGCTTAGTTGGAGGCCTTCGGGCGGCTTAAAAACATCCAACGGTAAGATTACGTAGCCACAACGTTGTCTTGCCAGTCCTCAATCCGCACTTGGCCAGCGTGGGGACGTATGGCCATAACCCTCTCCTGAGAGGAGACCCGAGCCCAGCAGTGGGACATTATGGGTTGTTGATTGATTGGATGATTTGAACTACGACTTACCAGTTAATTTGACATGATCTACGCTTACATGAAACAAATTTTGATTATTATAACTATTGTATATATGATAATGCATCAAAATATAACGCGTTGAGATTACGAGTATAAGTTATTTTCATAAAAACACACAAAATAGTCACTTAAATGTGACTCAAAATCGGTCTCAGTCTTGGTCTTGCGCTTTCGCAGAAATGTTTTTCAGAAAAGACCACCTCATTACTACCTAGGACACGTAAGACCAGTTTGACCGATGAGTAAGGACGATTTAAGTAAGGACGAGACTGAGCCTCACAAGACCCTTTCTTCTCGCAGTAATTTAAGAACAAACATATTTTGGAGAGGCTGGTAAAGTGTCACAGGCCTGTCCTAGTACAGATGCCAGTCTCTCACATAGAAAGCATAGTAATTTGTCTAATGTCCGCTTGCTTTTGTATACCTAATGTAATATTGTACTATGTGAGAGAAACAATAAATTATTATTATTATTAAAATTATTATTATTTTGTTGTGTAACTATGTGACGAATGTACGTGGGTACACGAGATAGTTATATATAATTTTTTCACGTGCTTACTTATTTTTTTAAGCTGCTTATTAACTGTATATACTTATTTTTTTTTAGTAAAAGTAAGTTTAGTTTATTTAGTATAAATTAATTCAATAAGTGTGTATATGGCGAACATAACTAAAAAAAGTAAAACGCTTTACCATAACTTAGAAGTTACGTTTTTGACACTTACATCACTTGCAAAACTTTTCTTAGAAAAACTAATTTGCACATGTCCGTTAATTTATTCACTCTAACACAACAGTCAAATGAATTCTTAGAACACAAATTAGTAACTATAACTAACGTTGGTAAAGTCATAAAGAACAAACGACCTTTTGACGAAATATCTATGAATCAGGCTAACCAACCGCAGGATCGATGACGCTTTTTTCTTTGGTCCCCTAAGTTTAGAATTTTGACTCCTGGACGGTGAAGATCATTGAAATACATGACATATACATCGAAGCTTATACTTGTTTGTCTCGTTATAGATGTGTAATAAAACTTTATACAAATCAAAAAATTTAAGTCTGTAATTTCAAACTCACAGTTATTCATTAAATGCAAGTGGAAGTAAAAAATAATAATATTTTCATATAATATAATAATAAACTCTATTTCTCTCACAGGAAATGTAAAATTTTTACGACACGAGATCTGGAGGTACATACTAAACTGTTTCTAAAAACTTTGCTACTGAGAGATGGAGCCCATACTAGGCTGGAAGCCTATGGGATAGATCTCCAAGCCCACCCTACGGCCGACAAAATATTTTTATTTTATTTTATTAAATAGGCTCAACTAAATCATACAGAAACATAAAATAAAAAATGCAATTGCACCTCTAAAGAAGTGTTCTCTGCATAAAGACTATTCCTAGTGGTAAACATATTTTAACAGCATATAACATCGTAAATTCTAAAATCATATAACTAATGTGTGACGTAATTCTATACGTGAGTGTACTTCAAGAATATTACATATGAGTTTTTAACTTGGATAAACATAATTCTGTCGTGATATCTGATGGATAATCTTGGTATATCTTTCCTGAACTCTCCATAGTTACCGCAATATCTTGTCCCACACTTCCGTTCTTTTAGGTTCCGATCACGACCGAAAACTTCGGTCAACAAATAATCTACTTTTTCTATGTCCTCCTCACACCCAAAACTTTCTCCAGTTTTCCTCCTACGTGCAGTCAGTTTTTCACTGGAATGTACTCCCTGTCGAGATCAGGATGTCAACAAACCGCCTTACATTCAAGTTTAAAGTCCGTCAACTTCTTTGGAATGAGTTAGCAATACAATCACAACCCTAGTACTCGATTGTGTATTTGTATAACATTAAATGTATATATGTGTATGTTTATATGTCTTTTATATTATTAATTTATGTAATAATAAATTTAAGTTAACTAGTTGTATTTGATGTAAGATATATTTTAATTACAAAATCATTATTTATCATGTAAAACTTGATCTTTGCATCTACCGCATCTTATTTTTACATTACCTGAAGGTCGACTGGAAGAGAATACCTCATGGCATGAAGTCCACCCTTTGTGCTATTAGTACAACCACTTTTAATAAATAAATATAATATAACACACATTTGTTAACATAAATGTATAAACTCCTTAAATTACTCTTGCGATACTAGAAGAGAATTCAGACGGGGCGACACATTCTTAGATTGCAGTCATATACTATAATATAGATAATACATCCTTTAGTTTTTAGTCGAACAATGAGACGGTTAAATATAAAACATAGGATCAGCGTTATCCCAGAAATGCTGTGTCTGCACTAGTTAACACCATTGGGGTTGGAGTACAACACGAAAATAAAATTGGTGTATTTCAGTGCAATAAGTTTCAAGCAATTTAGCAGTCGTGTCGACGTCGTGTGCCTGCCAATTTTTTGTTCGTTCCCTACTGTGTTCGTCGTACGTTACAAGCAAGCGTTAATTGAAAACGGAATTTTGCTGCTTAATCCCACTGTGTTCACCTTAATCAATTCTTCATGTCTTAGTATGTACCTATCGGTTTACTATCAAATCAGATCGGTTTCTCCGTCGGTTTGTTCTTTATGTATTAAGCGATATTTTCATCTTACTTACTTATACTATATGTTGGTTTTAACGGTGATCCTTTAAACTGATATTTATTATTAATATTTCATTTGTCAACTGATTTAAAAAAATAATAAATTTTAATTGAAGTTTACCGCAATACATTACAAGAAATCATATATATATATATAGGTTAAGCCACTTCGGAAACAGTTGTTTTGACTTCTGTTACTTTAATAAGGTAGTTGACTGTATCGTAAATAAATACCGATATCTTAAATGTTGATTGATATTTAAAAAACATCTCGGAAAATAATATTATTATAGCTTTTCATTTCCATTACATTTTTTAATCAAATAAACATTGAGATTTATTGTTCAATTGAGTAGTCTAAAACAGTGACGTCACAAGTTTGTTCTTAGTACATTTTTCATACAAAGTTATCGTTTTGACAGATGATAAAAAATAATTGATTTGACTAAGGTGTAAACTACCCTATTATAAAGAGCCCCTTTATTAGTTGTTATTCTTTATCTAATGTATAGACATCAACTCCTTACACATTTGTAACATTTATTTACTAAGTCTAACTATGTGAAATATAATTTTTTCCCACTGCGAAAGAAGGAGGGTTATGTTTTTCGAGTGTATGTATGTATGTATATATGTTTGTATGTATGAATATATGTATGTTTTCTATGTATGTATGTATGTAGGTTTTCAAAATACATCGAGTGTGGTATAATAAAAATATATAATAATTAATTATAAGGTAATTATGAATATATATAACTAATCTATGTGAGTTAAAACATATGTTTTATATATGTTATTGACGCAGTCGGGTTTTACTTTTTTAATAATTCATTACTTGATTGATGATATAAAGGTAAACGAGTTCACGTGTGAAGTGACGCCGCCTATAGTCACCTCATAAGTTGACATCACACTTGTAAATCGTGGTCTGTGGTGGTAATAAAAGTATTCCAACACAGGGGTGTTAGGGTTGGTTTCATCAACGCCTATATATTTTTATTTATTATTATACGATAACAAAATGAAACACCCATTAAAAGCTTAATGGCTTATCTTGATATAATACGAAGATTACGTGTATAATTTTTATTGGCATATTTTTTTTTTATTAAAAAAGAAACAACCAGGCTCAGGACAACAATTTGTGGATCAAAGTGTTGTACCACGTGGGATTTTAACCCACAAATCTCAACGTAGTAGAGAACGACGTGACGACAGCTTAAGCTACTACGCCCTCTGTGCAGTATCCATTTTGAACTTTTATTTCATCTTTAAAGTTTCATTAAAACCTCTATATTTTAATATTTATAAAAGTCGATTATCCTTAACTAAAAAAAACTTATAAAAATGTAATATGTAAAACAAAAAAAATGTACATAATTATAATTTTTAAGTAGTGTTCTTTGTTTCATTAATTTTAAAATAAAAAAAATTGTTATAACTGAAAAAAAAAGTTTATGTATCTATTAAATATGATAAGATAAAGGTTCATAAGGTGCTTATTTGTTAGTGATTGTTACACTGGACTAAGATATCTTTAAAACTGTTTTGATATATACTCAGTGTAAATATTGTTGGTAAGCTATTGTTAGTTTCTCATAAATATTTGGAAACTAATTTCAATAAGCTTTATGTAACATAAAGCTTATTAAAATAAGCAAATTAAGTGTATTTCCAAGGGTTTCCATTTTCACATAAGCCTTGAGCATGTTGCGATAAAATTCGACAGACTTTGGATTACTTAATAGTACTTGAGTAAACCACCACCCAAACAATTTATTAGTAAGTACCGACGAAATCATTCATTCGAATAATTGGGAGAAAATTGAATGTACTTATTAAATTTTTATAGCAATCGAAATGAGTTTATTCGGCTTCTCAGAAAACTGGTTTGAACTTTATTAGTAATGAAGTGTAGGTTGCATATATTTTAGTAGTAAGTACCTCAGGCTTACAATATTTTTTCATTAATTTGATATTTGTATTAATATTGCTCTGTTCATTCTTGCGACTTAAAAATATCAATAACAAAACCTCAGTTCAAGTGTTGCACTGACATTTACTTTTTTTCCTATGTAGGATTTTTCTTTCTATCTGAACAAAACTGTTTTCAATACTAAATTGAAAACAACAAGCTGCCTGCCTGAGATGACAGCCAACATAAAAGAGATGCATTTACAGAGTTGATGTGTTAGTGAATTCAATAGACAAACAAATAAAAACATCAAAATATGCATATACCATTGTGATAGCCCATAGGATAGCATTCAATAAACAATGTATTGTGCATCGTATCTTCTAATAACAAGTGATTTATTTGAAAATATTTTTTTAAAGTAAGCTTTTATTATTTGTTAAAAAAAATTATAACTTTAAGCCCTTTAATTTGATACCCATACCGGGTGGATTTTTCAGAATTATGTAAGCCGCCATTTTGTTACGGCGGTTATTAAGGATTAATTACTCACTATACCGATTATATCTAACTGCATTGTCATCAGAACTAAAAAGACATTTTAAATTTCAGCTCAATCGGAAATCGGGAAGTGGATCAAATTTAATTTACAAGATTTGATACCAAACATCGGGACAGGTGAAACTAAATAAAAGCATGTAAAAAAGACCAAATATTTTAGCATATGTCAAAATCGCAATCAACTCTCAACAACAGGAGTAGTTGTAGATCATGAAATTATTGTGTTGATCAAAGCAAATGTACTCCGTAATAATGCGATTAACTGTTGAGTAGTGTCTAGACAGACTCAATTAGAACTAGGCCATTATGTAACTCAGTCAGCGGAACACTATTAGAAACTAGGAGATTGTCACAATTGTTTTTATAATATATATATTAAAGTACTCATGAGTGCGTGTGTACTTTGCTAATGATTATCACTTCATCATGATTCACTGGGCTCATAGCCCAGTTGCACTCGGTGATTAGAAACAATCACCGAGGGTAAGCAACGACGGCGCGGTCAGTACCTGGATGGATGACCGATGGTGGCATGTTACCATGAGCGTCTCCGTGATTCGGAGGTCACGTTAAACAGTCGGTCCCGGTTATTATCATACGATAAAAGTCGTGAAGCTTAGTTGGAGGTCTTTGGGCGGCTTAAAAACATCCAACGTCAAGATACGTAGCCACAACGTATTCTTGCCAGTCCCCAACCCGCACTTGGCCAACGTGGAGACGCATGGCCTTAGCCCTCTCCTGAGAGGAGACCCGAGTCCAGCAGTAAGACATTATGGGTGGTTGATGATAATGATGATTTTTATCAGTCTCTTTGATAATATTCGAAATAAAAATTGAATTATCAAATTACCAAGGTTGTATTGGTAATGTAAATAATTCAGAAACAAAGCACTCTCCCACATTGCCTGTCAACAGAAATGTTTCCAGAAGTGAATGTACTTGTAAAGCACTAGAAGTCGTGTCTTCTTAATTTATTATATAATAATATATATTATACCTTAAGAAGCTTCATCTTGGGCTATTATAAACAATAGCCCAAGATGAAGCTTCTTAAGGTGTCAAAAATACATATCAACTGTCTAGAAAATGATAAACTTGAGTGTTATAGAATGTGCTTTCCATCTACAGCAGACACAAAACTTTGTGATGATGCGTATGACAGCTGAAGCACTTCCAATCTTTTGTCAGTAAATGTTTTTGTGTTATAATAACTTACACGGAAAACTTGACACACTGGGTTCAAATTATGTTGAAGTTTGTTGCTTAGGGCGAGTTTAAGTGTAAGACATTATGATTATATCAGAAATAAACAATATTTTTCTCAGTTAAAAACAACGCTGTACGTAAAAGTAGACTCAAAAGTAAAATTTAAAAAAAATGAAGTTAAACATTTACAAAGCTATAGATTTTCTCTATAGTAAATAACGAAACACAGAGGCACAGTCACGGTATGCAACGGGATCAAAATAAAAGTGTTTGAACGATGCCTAATTTTAAACATGTTTCGCACTT
Organism: Hyphantria cunea; assembly: GCA_003709505.1. Lineage (NCBI taxonomy): Eukaryota > Metazoa > Arthropoda > Insecta > Lepidoptera > Erebidae > Hyphantria > Hyphantria cunea. The sequence continues at coordinate 2,358,360 of PKRV01000116.1, forward strand.
GCTGACAAACAGTGAAGGGTTAACAGTCTGCTGCGTAATAGAGGGTGTTCGTAAAAGGTTCATCATAAAAAAGAAACGAACGTAGGTGATGTTTTCAAAAGCGAGAAAGGGAAGTTTACTCTTTATTTATTTGTTTTCATCGTTTGTATGTACACGGATTAAAAAGAAAAGCAACCGTTCTGATCCGTTTTTCGATAAAAGCTTATAAAAAATTAACACACATTAAACATATATAGAAGACCTGTGATTAATCAATCCTTGTTTGTGAAACAATAACAAGGGTCGCTAATGGGTTTGACAGCGGCGTAAGTGAAATTCAAGCAGTTCGTCAATACTTTCATACCAGTTAATAAAGTGGAGATTTTAGTTTTGATTTGTTTACTCTTTTTGCACGTTATTTCACTAACATTTTTAGGCGTAGTGTATTACATGAAAAATGGCTAAAACCACCATAAATCATTTATATTTAGATACTAATATTATAAAGTTTGTAAGGCTATAATTTATGGGCAATTTATTGATCTACTATCTTGATTTTAATAATAATTTTACCAATAGGAAGCCACATTGTTTGTGAGTGTTATACATAGGCTACAAATTATCTCGAGAAATATTTTAATTACCGCGATATCTGGCATACATAAAACTAGAAATTACAGAATTAATTACATAATTTAGTAATGTTTTAAAACCACATTTTTTAGTTTCGAAGGACCTTGTAATAATCAACTTTAGGGAAATATTTTATTTATATAATACATAAGTATGAAGTAGTGAGTACAGTAGGGATTCAATAATGAAATGAAAAATGTTACCGACATTCAGCCTTGTGTTAAATGCTTTAGCACACCTTTTCAATACAATCATTATTTACTATCTTTACTAAATTACTACACCGTCGCCTGCGATATTCTCGGAACAATACGACCTTCAAATCTTCAAAAAAACAGCGTACTCCTTCTTAAAAGGCTGGCAACGCACTTGTGACGCCTCTGGTGTTGCGGGTGTCCATGGGGGCGGTAATCGCTTACCATCAGGCGATACGTCTGCTCGTTTGCCTCCGATATCATAAAAAAAACTTGTTACTCTGCCGAAAAGGAAGACCCGGTTGCCCATTTCACGGGCTTGTGAGCCTCTTTTTAACAATCTAAAGCTCCGCCTTTGGAGTCATGTGGCAATTGCTTGTCATTTTTTTAAGCATTATTCTTATAAATCATTTATATAATAGAAATAATATATCACTTTATGATAATTATTCTGATGAATCATTTATACAGTACATACTAGCTTATTGCACTAATAAGCTAACAGAAATACGTTCACATGTATGACATCATTCAGCTGAGATGATGATAATCATGAAGAGAATGAAGTATTCATTTCTAAACAAATGTAAAATTGAGATCCATCAAACTATTTGAATTTGTTACAAGAATGATCAGAAAAAGAAAACTTACTTTGTTTCTTTTAGTTTTTTTACATTTTTTTATAATTTATAATTAGTTATAAAATATATATAGGTATAAAGAACTAATCTACTCCTGCGTGTACGTCGAGATTATCGCGCTAAAAAGTAGCTTATTTTATTTATTTATTTAAAAACTTTATAGCATTACAATTGTACATCGGTGGACTTACTACCCAGGGCATTCTCTTCCAGTCAACCTTCGGGTGGTGTAGACATTTTGTTAGGTAGGTGCACAGAAGTTACATACTTATAAGACATATACACTTCACAATATATTTAAACGTATATAAACGTATTAAATACACACATAGACTTAAATATAACATATATATATATATATATATATATATATATATATATATAATATATATAACAGATTATTTAAGATAATATTAGATAAAGATTATATTAGAAAGAGATAGATATTAGAGAAAGATAAACATTTACATAAATATATATTGGTTTATATACTATATATACTGTAACGTGAGGTATGTTATGGATTAGATTGTGCCAGTTCAGTTAGAAGAAGCTCGTGTACCTTCTTTTGGAACGCAAGTCGGTTGGTGGACATCTTGACTTACGTCACTGAGCTTATGTCCTTCCTGAAGAATTAAACTATTTCCATGCCAAACATTGAAATCTCTAAAGTTGTTTAGACGTGAAAGTGTAACAGACAGACAGAATTTAGAGCATATAATGAATAATTTTAACAGTTTTCTTTACTTTAATATATATTTTATCGAAATACTAAAATAACACCTTACAACCCTTACAACTTAAGTATAGGTTTATTCTTTCGAATTTTCTATTTTTGTCTTCATATCTAAAGTATAGTCATAACAGATCATTATTTATCTCTATTTATAACCCAACACAAATGGTCGACATCACATTTGCTGATGGCGAAATAAATCAGTAACAATACTCCGATAGCTGCGGACTCATCAAATTGATAAATGCATGCAACATGAGAACTTTCAAACCTATGGACGGGGACATAAAAGAGATAAGAAGATGGACGGATAGGATTAATTTAGAATGGGATACGAAAAACATTTATTTTAAACAGTTCTGAGAGGTAGGTGATACAAATACTAAATAGAAGATAGAAAAAAGGGAAGTTTGGACACGCGTTCTGTGCTTTCATATTTGATCACATATTTTTTTAATGCCTGATTGACCGAGGCCTGAGGAAGTTCATACTTTTTATCTTTTTTATGTCTGTGGAGGAATGGGTGTCTTGTCCCTCGAACACAAGGGGAGGGTCTTCCAAACAGGCGAGGTTATCATACCTGGCGGGCCACGGCCCAACGGTTAATGTTGGGAAGTTGTATATATGCTAATCGGCGCGAGAACTTCTATTCCGCTATTCAGGACTGGTAGTTTCCTTCGTTACTCCGTAGTTCGACGTATATTCGGTATGATGGCGCTGTAGTGTGTTTATGTTTTTGCACTGCATGTGGAAGTTGCCACATGTCTATAAACAATAGTTATCAACCATTACTTCTATGTTCAGTGTTGTAATAAAAAAAATCACGTTGGCCGAATCTTTCCAATTACATGCAAAAAAAACCTACTTCTCATCTTAGTCTATATAAATAGATGTCTATAGAAACTATCTTAGATGAGGGCAATAGAAATACACCATAATGTATTTCGATGGTATCTAACCGATAATTTATCACGGTTTTATCTGAAGTCTTTTTCCTTCGACTAAGTGTTGGGGTAAACGCTATTAAGTGGTCGTGATAAATTATGTTTTTCTATTATTTATATTTCTTTGATCATATTTATGTGTGCGTGAAAGCTAATGCTATGTTATATTACATCATTTTAAGATAAATATGATTCAGTTTGCATTAAACATATCAGTTTTTTTATGTTATTATTTACCAACACTGTCTTCCTTTTTGTGATTGTACACTAGTCTATAACAGACATAAATAATTTTCAGAATCGGTTCAGTAGATCATTGAATTACCCGCTGCAGCCTCACAATATTTACTTCTTTATAGTATTAGTATAATTTTTTTTCTTATTATTCATATGGAACTGCTAATTTTACACTCTCAAATACATATCATAAGCCTTAACTCAAGGCCTCAATTCAGTGAGCTATGCAAAACTGTCTGATTTTCTCATTTTAAATCCATTGTAGGTAGGCACACTCCATTGGCTCTGAACTATCAATCCTTGTCAGTCTTTTCATTCTCCGTACCAAGCACTAGCGTAGTTAATCGCACCACAACGTAGCATTCTAAACTGTGAATGTCCAGCCCCCTTCGCCGCATTGACCACATTCAATCGCTCGGCCTCTGCACCCCTCGACCTCAGACATTGAGAACCCTTCAGGGAATTCCGAACATCCAAGGATGGTTTTTTAATTCCAAGTCTATTGCAGATGCACAATGTACTGAGTAGATAAGAATGAACTCTTTTGTTGCATTCCCTTGGTACTGATGATGTAGCTGTGCTTATATGGAATGCTTATTGTAGAGTAGAGAGTATTTTGTAAATACGTGAAAGTATTTATAATGGAATGAGTATACAATCGGCTGTGTGAGTGTTATTGAAACTCAGCTTTTAAAACAAATGAAGGCTTTTTCAGTCAAGTCAAGTCAGTATCAAAACTCCAAAGTTTAGTTTTTCCGATTTGGTAAGGGTTAAGCCAATAACAAACGAAATAATAATCGTTTCAGTTCAGTGCGTTGCTTATTTTTGAAACGAGACGGCGAAATCTAAACTAATTCCAGATGGAAATCTTGGACATTGCTGGACTTCGAATACTTTTGATTCTCTAGAGAACAGTCTCGGGATCGAACGGATTATTGGAATGAATACTGAAATAACAAGTATTTTGATAGCTTTATTAAGTTATATCGTGGAGGATACTGATAGAGCTTTCTTGATTTTTTTGTGGCAATAAAGTTTTTGTGGGACATATTTCGTTTATTAACTTTGATATACAACACCAGCTCAAAGTTAAAATTCACTATGAAAAATTAAGATTTAGGCTGAATTACACAGTAGCTTAATTTGTAACGTCGAGTCTATCACATTCCATCAATAGCCTTTAATAATTTACTGCTGGACATAGAGATCCATTCACAAATAAAAATACTAAGTTATTTGTACAAAGGGATACTCGAACATCTCTTTTTCATTCATACGCATATATTTTATAGCTGCGAAAATGTTTCAACCATAAACTTGTTTGCGATTGCAATTAACCAGCAAGCATGTATTTGTAGTTCATTATACAGCACAGGTCTGAATATTACGTACTTTAATTTTATTAAAAGCAATCTTTACAACATAATATTTATCAATAAATTGTGCAAGTCGACACTTCGTGTTTCTACAGCATAAAATTTTGAGATCTGATTCTTGTAAACTTATGGTGATATACGTAAGGAATCGCTGCTGCTGACCAGCCAGTCAGCTTGTGATCGCGGCCAGTGCAACCCGGTTGAATCGTCAGGCAAATCAGATGTAGGTATGGCTATGTACAGTCAGGGAATAGAGACATAATCCTTTTTTAAATTTTCCTCCTTACAAACCTTGTCTTGAGAATAACGAACCCATTACAAAAAAAAAAATATATCTAATTTGGTGCGGTCGATCCTAAGTTATACGCTTACATATGTTTTTGTGATTCATTTCTATTAATATAGAAGCAATGATTTTTTTAAGATCATTATTTATTTAGCACAAGGTATCAAATCTGCAAGTAAAAATGTTTCATCAAAGATTCCATTGTGAATGGGCTCACATTAATTCAAAGGGCACGTTTCGTTTCCTGTCTCGGCGAACACTGTCGAAATGTTAATTTACCGGAAATTAAAGTTGTTTCAACTTGTTACCCTTTGGATATGACTCTTTTGCTGTATTTATGTGATTCTCATGAATAAAATATTTATATATAACCTTGATTTCATATGTTATCCTTATTTTTGTCACGTATACGGCACAAAGCCTGCTCTCTCGATTTAAACATGTGTTTTATGCCTCCAAAATAGTTTACGCTTATTAAGGCATTATCGAGGATCAAGGAAATGAGATTTTTCAGTATAAGTTCAGAGATATTTTATAGCAGATCAAATAGTAAGACCATCAAAATATGGTCCAAAACGTACGATTCACAATTCAAATGAATTAACGAATTAATGCAATAAAATACTGTGAACTATTTACTCCATTGGCCACTATGATAAATGAGAAATGATTTGTATCATTTATCATAACGAACAATTTGAGTCACCAAAACAAAATGTTTAAATGAAACGAATTTTGTTAAAAACATTAACTTCTTAATTTTCTCATTTAATAACTCAACAGATACACACGATTCTTTCTATACTTTTTTTATAACCGGTAATGTGAAGTCTCAATCACGATTATTTTTCAGAATATTTAAAATGAATATCATAAATGAAATAAAATAAAAATTTCAAGTATTAACTGAACAAATAAAGTTCAAAGTTATTTACATATCACATTAACACCCAACTCGAAACTTTGTGTATTAGAAGATAAGTGGACAAAAATCTAATCCATGTTATAAACAATCTATGTACCTTTTTAATTTCATTAAAACGAATTTTGAAAAAAAAATATCACTCTTTATTCTTACAAGAAAGTATTTTCGTTTCACAAAATGCCAAGTCACAATAAATAAAATATAACAAACAATATAACACAATATACAAGTAACACAATATACACACAATATACAAGTCTGTGAATAATGAGTTGAATTAAAATAGGAATAATTAATATTCATATTTTAGAGTACAGATGTGTTACACTCATAATAAACGTAGTATGACGAATATTGCGATAACAAGTAGTATAATTACTACAAAACTCATGATATTTTTCGTACTCATTGTGTTTATTATATATGTAAAATTCTCGTGTCGCGGTGTTTGTTATCGAACTCCACTGAAACGGCTATACCATTTTTTATTAAATTTCATGTAAATATCGGGTCCTGCAGATCGGCCAACATCTATTTATATAACATATATACCCTGAATGATAAGGGTGACCCACCTCAAATCTTTTTTCTATTTTTGTATATGTGGCATTACAACGTTTGCCCGGTCAGCTAGTATAAATATAATTAAGTGAAGCAAAAACTTTGTGACACTTTTAACGAAAATTTTGTGAACGGAGTAGTATGAAATTTGGCCAAAAATTAAGTTTATATGGAGACAGAGATCAAAAACTTAAAAATATTTAATTATGGTCGATCGATATTTATCCAATATGGTCGATCGATGGTCGAATTTCGATCAATGGGCAACCTCTAGTAAAAATAAAATAACGATACACAGTAACGATAACGATAATAAGAGTAGTTACAATGTATTAAAAAATGTGCTAACCTGCTTATGGAATTATCATGGGAGAGCCACGCTTCGGCATGAATGAGCCAGGCTTGACCATAGTGATACTATAGCCTCACAGAAAACCTGTGTGAAACAAAGCTTGCACTGTGTTTCACAGTGAGTGAGGACACGGGGGCCAATAACCCAACCCCTCCCCCCACCTCCCACCCATCCCTCAAAGGCCGGCCCAACGCACTTGTGATGCCTCTGTTGTTGTAGGTGTCTATCGACTGCGGTAGTCGCTTACCATCATGCGATACGTATGCTCGTTTGCTCTCTAATATTGTACATCCAACCACTATGAATGCAGTTTGACATCTTCCATAGTTTGTATTTTAGGTTGCTTGAATTTTTATGTCATTAATTTTTTTTGCTTCATTTTTTATTCTTTCTTATATTACCATACTGATTCCTTTATTATAATTAACTAGAACAAGACAAAGCGACATATGAACGACTTCCTTACCATAATTGGTCGTAATTACAGACGGTTGGACACGTAATGAACAAAATTATTGAATAATTCAACAGACACACACGATTCTTTCTATATTATTGGATAAATATCATGAATTAAATAAAATAAGAAGTTCAAGTTTTCTAAACAACTAAAGTTGAAAGGCTTAGGAATTACATATCATCTTAACATACAACTAGAAACTTTATGTACTTAAAAAATAACTGGACAAAAATCTTATCAATGTTATAAAAACATTTTGTACCTTTTTAATTTCAATGATTTCTCAGGTTCTTGTCTGTTGGCATGATTGTGGGACAAATATTGAAACATATTCACGTAACGTTTATTATACCATTTTAGTAATATTGACTTACGAACAAAATACATACTTATACAAAGACACTCACATATACACACGCACACATAACATACACTTTATTGCGAAAGTTCTGACATTATTAGTTACGTATTTGTGATGGTTCACTTAAATTTTCTTGCACATTATATTGTTCCTGGTCTTTACATATGTAAAATTATGTGTTAGCTTAGCTGGTACTTATAAGTCAGAAATTTACTGTTATAAGTTGCAGCAGAACATAATTATGGTGTTTTATATACACACGTACTTAATTGTTCGGTATGATCTGGATTTTGTGACAAGTCATCATCATCATCAGCAGCCTATCGCAGTCCTCTGCTGGACATATGTCTCTCCAATTGTACGCCACTTAGTTCGATCCATGGCTTCTCGCAACCGGCTCCTGCCAGCCGTCTTTGTGACACATAACAACAATAAATTAAAACATATATAAATGGAAAGTTAGTCTACCAATACAAACTAAACACTATCTATGGGACTAAATGTAATTAAAAATCGATCAAATTATTTTCCCGGAAATTTAATACATTCCATCTGCATTTAATCAAACTATCTTCAAACCTATATTTATCGTCACTAGTGCAAAATCACTAAATAAATGTAGCATTTTTCCTCTATTTTTTCCTCAAGTCAGTTTGGAGTCGACTTTAGGTATAAATATCGTCATATCAATATTTTAACTTTACTTTCATATGTTAAATAATCTATTTATTAACATTTAAAGCAAAATATTTGTACCTACAACTACTAGTTGTTTTTACAAAAAAATATGCGAATGACGAAGTATGAAATGTGGTACAGTTAAAATTTATATCGAAGAGGAGTGCGTGCAGATAGCTAAAAAACCATAAATAAAAGTAAATGAATTTTGACTACTGGACGACCACTAGTTCTATTCAATTTCCAATCAATTTGACCATCTTGACAATCTACGATTATCATGTGTATTTTAAATCCCTTAAAAATATTTTTTTTAACTTTAAAAATGTTGTATATGTTCGCTGATTTACTATTGAATTTCGTATTCTATATGAACCTACTATTAAAAGAAAAACAGATATACAAATATATTTACGATTTAAATTTGTTTTTAACTCATAACAGTGATAGATCCTGTAATATTTATTCGAAAATCATGATTAATGCATACCAGACTCAATGATATCGATTAATGTTTACATTATTAATTCGCGTCTGGTCCATAGTACTGATTTAACTAACTTGTCCTCACTTATCGCTTAATCATGATCGGTAAGCTTGGTTTTGTGGCCGCTATCAAGAAGATAGTATATGTAAACTTCAGATAATCTGTAACTGATGATTGTATTAATGTGTGCCATTAATCACCACAATTATGGCATTCTACAAAGGGATTGGATTTGGAATCCCTTTGTAGAGGTTATTTGGTCATTTATTTTTCTAAATATGAATTAATTGCATGCAAGAGGCTTAAATCTATTTTTAAATAGTATTTACACATCATAATTATTATTAAAATAGTTCCTCTACAGCCTAAAATTCCTATAGTAAAAGTTTTAACTCATAATATTGCAAAGCGACAGTTAATCAAATTTCATACTTTACTTACTAAAAATAAATTTTCAAGTGATAACATTATCCTACGATGATAATGCTTATATTAGCCCTTGTTCTTTCTTTAGTAATAAAACTGAATATGTCTGCATGTCACAATGTCAAAATCAAAAAAAGTACCTGGATAATCGAGATTTGTTCGGTATTTACTTACTCGTTTAAGGGTATTAGATTATAATCTATTTATTTTTGATAATTTTTGTTTAAAATTGAACAATCGAGCCTTTTTGAAAAAAAAGAATTATGCAGATGTATATTATGGTAAAAGTATTGTTTTGAAAAAAGTGAAATACTTTTATCTAGTTGCCTTATTATTTTCTATTATATTATAGAAGACTATCATTAAACTTGATTTTAACTAACATACGGTATACATGTATGTTTCTATGTTGTCTAACTATATTTTATTCGAGCTTTCCATAGTAGATAATTGCTTTAAAAATAAAACATTGGATTTTGCGCGCGGCTTTACACGCTTGTATTTCTATTGGTAAAAGAACTTTCAAAATCGGTTTAGGAGATCCAGAGAATAGCAGCTACAACTTCGAAAACTTATTTATAATGTGTACCACAGCTATTATAAATACAGCCTGTGTTTCATTCTGGTGCGGTAATAGATTGGTGCAATCGAGATGATCCCCTGTTCACCTTATCTAATAACTGATATCGGATCTCCAAACTGAAGGGTTTCGCAACGAGCTAGTTAATTAAATTTGAAATTGTCTAGTACTAACTGGATTATGTGTGGAAGTAATTTAGCAGTATAATTTAGTGTGTGATTAGTGGTTATTCAGATTGGAAAATCTTTGAATAGATTCTGGACTTTTACACTTATATACCTAACATTGAATGTGTTCCATATAGTAAAGTCAATTATATCAAAACCTCGAAACTCAGAACCTCGTTTTTGCCTTATTGGATCAAGGTTTGAGATCAATATTCTACTTTCCCAAATACTGATTATCGGATGCAAATACAGAGTCTATAAAAAACAAATACCCTCGGTTTCTATTTGGTATTTCGACAGCTCCAAAAATTCTTTACAATTGTTTCATCGTCCGAATTGAACGACAATAGAACTTAAATACTTTCAATCATATTTATTCTGCGTTCCTTTTCACAATTTAGTCTAGTATTGTATACACAAAACAGGCACGACAGAACGGTTCTTAATGTACTTTTTAATATTTTTGTTTAAGAGGTCTCGAAAACTAAAAAAGTAAAGTAAAAGAATGAATACCACCTACAATTTCTAAAAACATTTAGTTAAAAACGCTTTGGTATGGCGATTTATTTACATATAATCTATGGATGATCTCACCCGTTAATTTCGCACCTAAATGCAAATATTGATATGGATGTAGACATTGGTTGAGCGTTAGTTATATGGCTATAAATTCCTCGGACGGCACCTGCATGCTTGACTTACGAAGCATTTCGGATTACGAAGGATTGTGTTTGGCATACCTGTGAAACAAAGATATACATAGTTATGGTAAGGTCTTCTGTCGTCTGAGATGATACGATGCATGCATGCCAATTATATATATTAACATAAGCATAGATCCGAGTGCTAACTATTAGAAGGTTAGATGCAAATTATTAGTTTCCGCAGATATAAATTTAGAAACTACAATAACCCATTAATTCCGTTTACCGTTTTTAATAACCTTTCTCCAGTTTTAATACAAAAAAGTTATAGAAAACGGAGTTTGAAGATTACAACTACTTTTTTTGAATTCTGCATATCAATGAAAATATTGAATCAATCATACTGAAATAAATTGAAAATAATGTATAACTATATCTCTTTAACTGGAGATACGTTATTAAAAACGGTCGTAAATCAACACTCGATATTGTTATTCATCTAAGGTCTATAGTTTATCTATTGATGTATTATTAAACTAAACTTACCGAATTCAGAAGCCTTAATATTCATGAAGGCTAATCTTTATCGTTCATTTCGCACCATTAAATCTACAAAGCCAAAGGTTAATAAATCATTGGGCTATAATAATGATTCTATGATGCAATAGTACCCGCCCTATCGAGTCTTAACTACCCGTTAGGGTTATTGTTCGAAAATTCAACATAATCGTAAATTAATAGCGAGAGTTCACTGTGTTTGACAGTTTTTTTTTTCCTTTGGGTTTTTTTTTAATTGTGGCTTAAACTTACCTCTGTTCTTCTCTTAAGCTTAGTTTTGCTCCCTTATTACACTTATTGCTTATATCAATTTAGAAGAAGATTAGCATATTGCTTTTTCCTTCTTTTTTCAATATTTGATTCTTTTATTTCTTAATATTTGATATGTTTATATGTCAAGTCTTGTAAAGGACTCTCAATTTTTTTTGCAATTGACTCATGATCTTTTAAAATATGTTTAGAAATGATAATTATTTATATAGTACGTGTTTAGTGAGTGAACCATGGTAGGCCAGATTTTAAAAGTTCAATTACTGTGTAAATGAAAGAAATGAATTGTCAATTAACTCGTTCTTTATTGTGTATAAATTACTTTTTTATTCTAGGTATAATCACTTTTTATTAAACTTAACTATTGTATATCTCTCCAAACGGCCTAACAAGAAATAGAGCTTCATTCAAGGTTAATATAAAACAATAAAAATATCCACTTTAACTAAAACTAAAATAAAAGCTCTTTCATTTACACGAAACAATTAATGCTTAACATATTATAATCTTCTTTAAAAATCTCTAAGCGTATTCCTTTAACACTATCGTATAAATAAAAATACATTAAAAAAATAAGAATATATTATATCAATAATAAATAAGTTGCCAATAAGTATAAGAATGAAATTATATATAAAAAAAAATTGCGCTAAAAGCCTTCTTATGGACCCGTTCTTTGTAAGGCCAGAATATTTATTTTATGCACACTATGCACACAAAGAACTCTTTCTTTATGCTATACTCATAGCAAGGTTTGTATTAATATATATTTACATAATCTTAACAATTACTCTTATACAAATGGTTCATATAATTTATTACCAATTGTACTATTCCGATAACCTTTCCGGGACTGATTCAGCTGACTGAGCTCCACTAACTCTATTTCATTGTTTTGTGATTTTATATCAACTTCGTTTTCTTTCATCGCTTAAAAGACTTTATGAAGCAACCACGTAATATAAACACAGAAAAACCCACTGAGTAGGAAACAAGCAAGTATCTTATAAACTCAAGTTTTAGTCATAAAGCCACTTGTCATCAATTGAACACGTCACGGCACTGTGGACAGTTGATAAAATAATTAGCTATTAGGGAGAGCAGTCCTCCCTTTGTCGTTGATAATTTTATCTATCCGCTCTACTGAACTGTGACTCATAATAATCTGATTTGAAGGACCCTTACCAAGTGATTTTAAACTCTGAACTTTACAGTAACCCCCGTCTGTCGGGAAAATGGTAGCGTTTACAAATTCTTCTTCTTCCTTTGATCACGTCCCTTTTGACAAACTTTTTATTTCTTAATCATATTAAATGTGGGTGATTCATACAAAAATAAATATCTTCTGTTGCCTATATTTTTAGATGTTTTATATAATATTTTGTATAATCATTATAGGACTATATGTGTTGCACGACGACAGTTTGAATGAGTATTTAATCCTGAAATGTTAAGGGTAGCTAAACAAATAAAATAATAAGTAAAACCTCTTACGTATTAATATCTTGATACTTTGAAAATTAAGCCTTACTTTACTCATGTTATACTGTTGTTTATTATGTAATTTTGTTGTTGCGGCACTAGATAAAAGTTTTATTTAAATTAATTCCATAATGTAATTTTTGTGTACCTGTATTTTGTATTCTTAGATATCGTCTATTTTTGTTGTAACATACCACACATATTGCCAATCTTTGACCTTTAGAACAATATTTTTTAGTTTAAAGTGATATTAAACAACAGAATTAGCACCATTATCGTAAGATCTTTTTCGGATCTTACCATAATGAATAATCCGAAAAGAAAAAATATGTATTACTGGTTTGCGCATCTACCAGGTCATTTAAAATTCTGTCAAACTGAACTTAGCATGACAAATGAACATAAATCTTTGCCACTTTGTTGTAAACACAAACGTTAAGAAGATTTTGCGCAAACATTCATTAAGGAAAAGGCACGGTCGTAATTCATTCGACAGACAACACTCCAGCATAAATAAGAAATTAATTGCCATTCAGAAATGTTTTACTTTATCTATCAACAACCCATAATGTGCCACTGCTGGGCTCAGGTCTCCTCTCACTAGAGGGTTAAGGCCATACATCTCCACGCTGGCCAAATGCGGGTTGGGTAGTTTACTTTAATTATTACAATACTAAAAAGCCATACAAACGATTTACTTAACTGTGAATAAAGCATTATAAACAGTGCCATCGTGTTTCAATATACCTTGATCAAGTATTTCAATCACCCCTTTCAATACAATGTGTGTGTACTTAAACAGTGTATGTATAGCAAGTATCGGTATAGTGGAATAACCAGACACATCATACGACGTCACATGTTGGCTGTCTGCATAACTCGATAGGATAACTATGCGAGCTTTTCAATAAGGTTCAGACTAACTAATGGTATCTCGTTATGAAAGAATATTTTGAGAAGAATTTTTATATTAAAAACGTACTTGGAGAATTAGTTTTTCATTGATAGCAATTTCGAATTGTTCTAGAACACAGTTTGAATAATCGTTATGGATTCAAATTGAGATGTAGGTTTACTTAAATACATTTTCTAAATGACTTGATTAGTACAGTCATAAGTAATGAGTTATAAGTTTAAAATAAAAGAAATAAGCAATGAATAAATTTCAAGTAAAAGTTTAATAATTTCTAACAATAAAATTAAAATGTTAATATTTCATTTCGTTTAAATGCAAAAGCAAAACTTATTAGGCGTAAAGTTTCTTGATACACAGTCATTATTCATTTGACGGAAACCACTCCAGCATGTAACAAACATTAATTAATTCATTATGTATTAATTTATAATCGTGATTAGAAAAAAAAATTGTCTCCTTATAACAAGTGTTTTTTTTGAGAAAAAAATCAATTCTATCTCTGGCCAGTTGGTAAGTATTATCTAACCAAAAGTAGGTTTACTTTATTTAAGGAATAAAGGTTTTACCTATTTAATATTGTTACTTTCTACTCTTTATAAAAATAATTATATTATTTTATACTTACTATACTATATCTAAGTAGTGAATATGGCTCTACATCTAGAGAGGTCAGTGTTCAGCCACACACTACAATAGGCTGACTAATGGAAAGTATATAATACTAACTAGACTTAACAGCCTCGGTGCTTGAGGTCTCCGGTACGATTCCCGGTTCGGACCAAATCTTTGTATGATCTGCAAATATTTGTCTCGGACTTCGAGTTTAATACCCATAATCCAATCTCTGCTTTGCTTGGGACTAGAAGGCATTATGTGTAATCTTTAAATGTCCGAAATATTTAAAAAAATAATTTAGAATTCCAGCTTTTGCCCACGACTCCAACCCCGTGTATATTTTTCTCCAAGAATTAAAGTATCTCCGTGTCAATTTTCATTGAAAGCATGCAGCGGTTTAGGCGGGAAAGCGTATAAACAGATATACAGACAGACAGAGTCACTATCGAATTTATTATATTAGTACGGATTACAACAATTTAATAAAAATCTTGATTACGGTCATAATAACATTACCGAGAGTTAAGTTTAGTACCGTGTACTGTGTGTGTAAAATGACATAGCAAAATTTTACTTTTTCATGAAACTGAACTATTTGCAGAAAATTAAAAGTAATAAATTGTAAGCGGTATATAGCGCCGAAAGCTTTACGAATGTATATTGTGAAGAAATAACTGGGAAACTTCGCTGTTTTCGCAGCGTTATAATTAATAGCCACAGACGGTTTCATTTCGGAGGCAAAACGGACCAAAAGTGGGCAAAACAAAAAGATAATTGTGCCCAATTAATTTCGACTCTTTGCAAATGAGAGTGTGCTCCTTTTATGCTCCCTCCAAGTCTTTATTGGTTTCCAGGCGATAATTAGTTGGACCCGATCTATTTGTTTTAGCCTTCCTCGCTGTTTAATGAATTTTCTATGGACAGCCAATGTCCGACTATTGAAAATTTATTGACAAAAACTACCTTAATTGTAAAAGACATATCCAATTGAGGAGACTCAATAATCAAAGTGTGTATCAAAGAGTTAAAGATTACAGTAGTTTTACGAATGAGTATTGGAATCAATTAATCATTGTAGACTTACTTATTTTGTTTGATGGCTCTGTCTAGAGTGGCTGTCATAATATTTTTTTTTATGAATTTCTGGATAATTAACTTTGTTAATTCTTACTGTTTTTAGCTGTAATCACAGTACCATGCATGTACGTATCGTTGAATCATTATCTTTTCATCCCATCATTAATAAATAAGATACTGTTAGATATTTATTTAAATGTTGCACTTACATTACAGTACATTTTTATTATGGAATAGGGGCAAACGAGCAGACGTATCTCCTGATGGTAAGAGATTACCGCCGCCCATGGACACCCGCAACACCAGAGGCGTCATAAGTACGTTGCCGGCCTTGAGGGATGGGGAGGGGGATGAGAGGAAGGGTCGGATTATGGGTCTCCGGTATCCTCACTCACTCGGTGAAACACACGTGTGTTTCACACCGGTTTTCTGTGAGGCCGTGGTATCAATCTGGTCGAGCCGGCCCATGCATGCCGAAGCGTGGCTCTCCCACGGTAAAAATGTACGTGGTTTTTACTAGGATTAGTGTATGTAAATCCACCTTTTTATATGAAAATACAGATAATGAAAACAAGCATATGAAGCGAGACTTTGGCGGTTCTTTATGACACTGAATTATTTTTACACTTGTCATTTATGATGACGCCTATATCGATGGGGTCATTATTAAATTTATTAATGCTTAATTACACGCGCCTATATCGATGGGGTCATTATTAAATTTATTAATGCTTAATTACACGCGCGAAACAATCTATTTTATGCACCTAAAAGTATAAGCTTAACCGATTTGACTCAAATTACTCTAATTAGATTTCCAATAGTATTTTTTTATTCATTACAAGTTTTAAATAAACGAAATAATTGAAAATACTGTGCTAACTATCTTTGATAGGTTTTATAATTTTATGTTATATATTGCTATTGATACGTTTAGGTAGGTTAGGTTTTTTCTTTGACTAAATAAGAAACTAAATAACTTACCGAAAGTTTAAAAAAGAAGATTTAAAACATCTTAACAACCGACAATTCGAGTCGCTCATTGAATGCGGTCTAGAGGGAGGAACTGGTACTGATGTGTCCCTGCTCCACATGCGTATCATATTCCACATGCGGCCGAACCTGTGCTTTATAAAGTAGAAAGCGGTGAGCCAAAGGTAAATACCGTCTCTATCTATTGAGAATGCGAAGTTTCTTCGAGGCCAACTTGGCCTTACCCCCTAAATGGCCATGAAACTGAGCTTTACTCGATCGACACAAAGTATTCCACTACTGGCTGAGGCAGATAGCGGAGTGTCTTCAAAACGAGGACATACGATCATCGGTAGTTTTATAGGTATTATAGTATAGGTAGGTACAGGTATAGGAATGTTTATGAAATTGTCAAAATTATGTTATTGTTTTGGTCTAATGTGTTAGATTATGGTTGCCAAAAGATATTGTATTCTTAGAAATTTGTCATGCAATTAATGAGTAATGACAACGCGACATGATAAAGCATAAATTATTATGGATTTTTGTGATCGCCGGTCTTGCGTCATTATTGATATCGACATTGATACTATATATCGATATTATCGGATTAAAATTGTACTCGTATTAAGATACACTAATATCTTGATTCT
Source organism: Hyphantria cunea (assembly GCA_003709505.1). Taxonomy (NCBI): domain Eukaryota; kingdom Metazoa; phylum Arthropoda; class Insecta; order Lepidoptera; family Erebidae; genus Hyphantria; species Hyphantria cunea. The sequence goes on from PKRV01000116.1 coordinate 2,375,570, forward strand.
ATTTATGTTATAAGTTCGTCGCTACTTATTAACCGAATAGGTTAGTTAATACATTGAAAAGTTAAGCAACACTAGTCATTTCAGTTTAATGATGGGTTTCTTATGAGACCTCTCCATGCCTTGAAGAGCACGTTAGGCCTTTAGTCCTGGTTCTCGTTCTGGTCCCGTTATCAGTTGGACTCCTAAAAAAATCCTTTTTCTACAGAACTACGATATGATCTTGTAAGGATTGTGGAGGTCCGATAACAGTAGAAGTATTTCGCATTGTTACTTATATTACATTTTCTTTTATTGCAGGCTGCTCTATGCGCTGACTACAGCGTTCCTGTGGATTGTGTAGCTGCCGGTCCAGCCCCGCGGCCCAGTTCCTTCCACGAAGTTTCAGCGCCTAAAGTAAGATAATCCATTCCATCCATTAGGAGCATTACGCAAGGCGAGAATTATTTAGCAAAGGAGACTTACTTTATTTCACAAATAGCTGGTGGAAAAACTTCATGAACTATATACGGCTGTACATATTTTTTTTATATGTGCCAGTCTGACTATACTCTGCCTGATGAAAACATGTGTTTAATTCAGGAGTAGTGGTCACCATTCTAAATGCAGAAAACACTACAGCATGGTGACCCACAATATGGCGGCCTACTAATATGCTTCTGCATCATTAGGTCATTCCAGATTTGTATTAGTAGCATTACTGCGTCAAATATAATAAAAAAATGTAGTGCTTAAATTCAGGCCGAGAACACAAAGTTCATTCGTAGTTTTTCCATTACATGTATTGAAATCTCATAACATAAGTATTATATACATATTTCTGCATAAATAGTTATATTTTAATAAGATAACATAAAGAGCAAAATTGAGTAAAAATATCGTCAAAATGCATAATCGTGTTTTGTTATAAATTTCGTTGAATCCAATAGGTATAAATAGCGTAAATAGCGTATAGGTATACTTAAACTGTGTTTTTCCATGTATACTATCTTATCGTAGGTTTTGCTTTTAGCTTTAGTCATCATCAGTTTATAAAAATCATCATTTAATCAATTTTTTTGGTAATATACACCATATAGTAATAATTACTTAATTTGAGCAACTTCTGATAGAAATCATTGAGTGTGAAAGGTTATATTAGTCTTTTAATTGTCAAATACTTTGTAAAGATAAGCTGAGTTCTTTTAATATTAAACGTTGATCAGTTGCTTCGTTCGAACTATTAAAAAAAGTAAACTATAACTGGTAAACTTGAATAAAAGTGAGGGTTGGCTGACCCAGAAATATTCGACATATGTGTGTAACGGCGTCGAAGCAATACATAGTATCATTGATAGAAACTTCATATTGATATTTTGAGTCAGGGAAAAAATGTCACCTGCAGACGATATTACGAGTGGATAAGGTAATGATAGTATTTTAAATGAAAGTAGATTATGTAAGTTGATAATGAAAACAAAACATATATATTAAAGCAGAAAGCAGCTTCATAAATTTCTTATTTTTCTTCTTTCACATACATTTTTTTACAGTTGCACAAAAATTTACAAATCTTTGAGAAAAAGTCTCCTATAAAACTAATTTGTTTCTGTTTTTATATATTATAATTTGTATAAATACCTTTATTGAATGCACGTGTTTTCTTTCTATATTATTGATAAGGGCCGATACCATGCGTTGCTACGCCCCCGTGAAAGTTTTTACTTTAACCTCAGATTATAAAACCAATGTAAACTTATGTTTAAACAATATAAGTATTATTTCATAAAAAAGTTTTCAAAGGATTTACTTCTTTCTAATGTCATGTGAATCGATCTCGTGATAGATCTACAATACAATACAACAAAAAAAAAATCTAATAATGAATAATCTAATCGATTTCTTGTTACAAAGCGATATTTTCTCATAACAAATTTTTGATGAATGAATCCTGAAAAATTTAAATCCTTGGTTATGCCATTAAAATCAGCAATTTCAACACTTTGAAAAAGGTACACTATATAATGTACCTGTGTAAAATATGAGTGAGTGATATAAAACGGGTATCAGAGTTGCGCATTCGTTCACTTTATACGAAGATATAGCCCAACCCCACTCGAAATGATCTCATCTGAAGTGAGATGAGCCTATAAAATTTTAATGGCTCGCATAAAAATATTATAAAACTCTTGCTTTCAGAATATTTATACGGGTTGTCAAAAATATGGTATGCGTAATTTTTTTCAAGTACTTGCACTTACTATAAATATGTTTAGTACATTCAGTATTTTAGCAGTAGTACATTTTTACTTTGCAAGGGTGCATTGTAACTGCCTCGGTGGCGCAGTGGTAGCGTACGCGACTGCTGTCCATGAGGTCTCGGGTTCGAATCCTGGGTCGGACCAAATGTTTGTATGATCTGCAAATATTTGTTTCGGAGTTTGGGTGTTTTCTATGTATAATATGTATGTATTTACAAAAAAAAATGCGTATATACGTAATAATATCAGTTGTCTAGTACCCATAGTACAAGCTCTGCTTAGTTTGGGACTAGATGGCGTTGTGTGTTAAAAATGTCCGAAAATATTTATTTATTTTTAGAAGTTTTATTTCTCGCAAAATATATATATTTTTAGATGGTATATCAATTTATTACGCCTAATGATGTGAAAATTTACTAGTTCTTAATACTGTAGTTTTTATTGATCAGTACTATTTTGTTTAAAATATTCAAGTTAAACAATCATTGAAAAATTTAAATTGAAACAAAATATTTACCTATGAACCTCCCAATTTAACTCTAATCTGGCTGATAGAAATCATGAGCAGAATCCAACAGTAGTGGTGACCATTCTCATTGCGAATTCAGGCAATGCAACAATGCAGCGTGGTGACCCATACTATGGCGGCCTGTATAGCTGCTTCTGCATCATGATTCATATAGATATTGATTAATCCACACTGCAGTTATATTATCTAATCAGTGTTAATAAATATGCACTAGAAGAAACTTTTCGTTGAAAATCCAAAGGCGATCATGACTCTTAATATATGAATCTTATTTAATTTAAACACAGTTCTCGAAGAAAAACATGTATATTTTTTGTATTGAACTTTGATCGATTTTCAATAGCCTAAATAAATGTAACTATACTTATAAATCACTAAAAAAGCACAATACAACGCCATCTAGTCCCAAACTAAGCAGAGCTTGTACTATTTGAACTAAACAGCTGATTTAAATATATATATACTTTCTTATGTAAATATATAAATATTATACTTAGAATATACCAAAACTCCGAAACAAATATACATCAATTATCTTAGTACAAAGCTGAAGATATAGGTAATTTTTTTTTTATTTATTAATTTTGTTATAATGCACATGATTGTGACAATGTGTAAATAAACAGATTTCAAACAAATTGTATAGTTTATTTATCAGACAATAAATTTATAAGGTCAGATTAAGTATATCGATATTCGTTTATAACAACTACGAGATAAATACTACTTAAGTACATAATAAGTACACAAGTACTAATTAAATAATTATCTTTGTATCTGTATGCTGAAAACATTTACTTTTAATTATAGAAACGACATTATCTCAAGAACAGTCCGACAATTCGATTAATTTTTGTGAAAAAATAAAGATTCGATGTCGAAGATGTCCTAAAATACTTCTTTACATTCTTGATACACCATTCATAAGAATAAGGTATACTTTATCACCAAAGGAAAGTGTACCGAATTAGTCATGAGCTTTAAATAAGTTTCACCCACAAATTACACACCTACACCATCGTGAGAATAAAAAATCAATGAACAAACTTCGCGATGACCTTTTCAAGAACGTCATGTTGTGCAAGGGTGACTCACTCAGTCATTCAACTCTATTCCGTGCGATCTACAACGAAAAACACAAAGTCGTTTCCTTAACATTGTTTAAAATACACTTACTTACAATTTATAACTCCTCATTTATAATTCTAAACAAAAAACGCAATGGAACTCAGCATTGTAAAGCGAGTTTTACGACAGTGTTTTCGGGGTAAAGCATTCAATGTTAGTCGGTCAGTCTACATGTTCAAATAAGAATCCTTTTTAAGTTCATGACTCAACAGATAAGTTGAAGAATGTTTATTTAAGTAACGAACCGGGTTCAAGGAATGTGAATCAAGTGATAATGATGACATATGCGATGCGAATGTATAATATGAATCCTTTTTTAATTGAACTACCTACTATTCTACATATATAAAAACAAAACCCTATTTCCCTTGGGCACAACATCACACGTGAACAGTTGCTCCAATTTCGCTTATATTATTTTTCTTGATCATATTTTTTTTTCATCAAGGAGTCCGAGTATCAATGGAAAACGTTGAAAAAACGGGCTAATTTATTTGCTTTGAAAGACGCAGACGAATTTACCTTTACATTAGAACATTATAACAATTTGTTATATGTATATAACTATAATAGTTTTTTTTACCGTGTACATTAAATTAATCACCATCATCAATCAACTACGGCTTTTAGTAGACCGCTGGCTGAACGTAGGCCCCTACTAAGAAAGGAAATTTTGGGCCACTATACTATGCTGGCCAGAAATTTGTTATAGGGTTTACGTCAACTTGTCTTTCTTTTTATAGTACCTACTGTTGCACAGCCTGGACAGTTTTGAGTGCTGGTATTTATCAGCACTCAACAATTACTTTGAGGGATTTCCTTCAACATAATTGTAGTTTGCTAACTACGGTTTAATAATGAAGTCATTAGATGATTGGCAGATTTTTTTTGTTAACTTCCTATAGTGAATAGTTCTTAAAAGGTTTGTAGTACAGTTAAACTGTATATTACACCTAAACTAGCAATCCACCTCGTCTTTGTACGGGTCCATTACGGAAAATAAAATAGCCTATATTCCTCTGAGATATGCAGCTTATTTTTTCCCTCGTCTTACACAAATATCATTATATTTTAGCCAATATACTCAAAATTTAACAAATTATATACGAAAACCTTCCTTAACAATCACCCTATCTGTAAGTAAACACCGCATAAAAATCCGTGCTGTAGATTTTGAGTTTATCGCGAACAGACGTAGAGACAGAAGCGGCGGCGGACTTTTTTTTATAATATGTATGTGATATATAATATATATAGGTCCAAATCCCGTAGACGATGTTTACAACACCCCATATTCAGCTCCATCCATAAAAAATGAGGCAAACGAAACAGATATATTACTAAGTGCAATAATCACAAGGTATTGAATGTATAAAAATAAGCAAAGGATTTCCGTAAAGAATTGTAATGGAGCTATAAAATCATTGATAATTACAACTTAAGAACCAATGACACTGGCAAATGATTCACTGTAATCAATTAATTAAACATTCTATTGAGTTGCTGGATCGATTTCTTGGTGAGTCAGAACACGTACCTTGTGACTCAATCATTAAGATCCTAAGATCCCTGACGTGACCATTGAGTAGCCCTAAAACGGTATTTCCACTACTTTTTATACAAATATTGTTTGTTGTACTGATTATAGAATATAAGAAGTCGCCCTTGGGTTTAAAGACAGGAATAGCAATATTGGTAAAAATGTGCACAAAATAACATCTTCGCACTAATGTTTATTAGGAAATATTTCAACCTATTTTTTATTCCTTAATTTTGTACCCTTAGGTATATTCCTAAAAAAAATTGAATTTTAAAAATCGAAACATACATAACGGAGTTCTGATTTCTGTCGATTTTCTGACACTTTTGAGTTATATAAAAAGACTAATTGAGTACCTCCTTCTTTTTAGAAGTTTGTTAAAACAAAAGAGTTTTGAATTACTGTTTTTTTTTTCACTGGACCAGGATATAATGAGTAAATTTTTCCAGCCCTGACACGTCACAGCATGTGTAATGTGATTGTAGAGGAGGTGTGTCATTGTTTAGACTACGAACTATTGTATTATAAATATGGCTAATTGATATTTCATAACATGTAACTTCTATAAACGTCTAGGCTGATGAGTAAGTGTATTAGAACGGGCGTGCAATGATTAACATATACACATATTGATGATACATCAAAAAAAGACTAATTTCTTGATTGCTTTTTTTTAAACACAGGACTCCTCTAAAAACTAAAGTTACTAGCAAACTTCAAGACGAACGTAAAATGAGAATGAATTCATAATAATTATCTCAAAGTACTTTATGTAGTAACTTGTATTTCAGGCACCTATTTTAGTGGTGCAAGTATGCTATTCTAAATATTGAGTTTTAGGACACCATACGTGGTCACGAGCATAACTCAATGGCTCGTAAAGATCTATTTTTATAGGCCATTAACAGTCAATTATTTCCTAATATAATCTTGAGTTCGAGCTCTAAACCATAATGCGAACTTTACATAGCATATATTAATCTAGATGTTCTCGATAATTCTTATTTTGTTATTTGAATTAAATATTCTCAGCCCACCTAGATGATCAGCACCTTGTATACACGTATACATGATGGTAAACACGTATCAATATTACTGACATTTAATATTATATTATTTTTGCTAATGATAATATTTTTAAATATGATGAAAGTAAAACTTTTATAAATAAATGCCTTCGTAGACTTTTTAACAAGACTCAAACTTCAAATCGAGGTTTATTCTAAAGTTGATAGAATTTGATTGATTTTTAATATTGTATGTGGTTGATGGTTATTTTTACTTTGGAATACGAATCATAGTTAAAAAAAAAAGAAAATAAATTCACGCTAGCGAAGCCGTGGTAGCACATCATATAGTACTCATGTTTGACCGCTAATTTGATTCCACCACCAAGCATCATCATCATCATCATCATCAGCCTATCGCAGTCCAGTGCTGGACATAGGCCTCTCCAATTTCACGCCACTTAGTTCGATCTATGGCTACTCGCATCCAGCTCCTGCCAGCCGTCTTGCGCAAATCATCGCTCCACCTGGTCTGTGGACGTCCTACACTACGTTTGCCGAAAACTACTTACTACTACAAGCGATCATTAGTAATTATGTATTATGTATCATCATCAAAACAATCCTAAATAAGACGACTAATACGTTTGTGTTTTTTTAAAGAAGTTAACTGATTAGGTCTATCGTCATATATGTATATCTCATGTTTACTTTATTTTATAATGATTTAATCACTTACATAAACTTATATTGATATCATTAAATTCCCAAAGGTTATATAAGGTCATTATTTCTTGTAAGTAATATAAATGTTTTAAAGTTCTGCTGCTGTGAATCCCCATAACCACATCTGTTACGTTTATTCTTAAAAATCCTGAGACGTAAAGACAATGTGTATGGATTGAAATACTATTAAAACATAATTCTGGGAAATTGACCTAACTAATTAATTTCCTTATATTTCTTCATTCAGACATTAGTGTCAGAGTTCTACGGATGATCTCATTTTAATGATAAACATTGATTTATCATTTTAGTTTACCGGTTTAGGTTCTTCACGGAAGAATTGTCAAAAGACAAATGTAGGGCAATATTAATGTAGACTTCTAACTAGCTAAGCCCCGGTACAACAATAATCGTGTGCAACGTGGCGCGGCGGGTCGAAGCTAGATTAAAAAAGCCTAAGTTACTCCTTATATCACCAGCTATCAGTGAGAGTCCCATCAAAATCGGTCAAGAGTTTACCCAGAGCCAACAGATAAATAAAAAAAATATGCATTTTTGATGTAAGTATCGTATATACTTTCATAAACATTTAGTAGAAATCTTTTAATTTGAAATTACGAACAGACACTTCAATTTCGTGTCCATATTTGTATAGAGTACAGATAACAAACTGAAACAAACGTGATACATTACATTGCAAGCTTTCACCTATAGCTTTACTCGTGTGTTTTATAATATAACATACCAGTCGACCTCACAGTTACTTATCAATTCCTCAGGCAGACTTGACTAAGATCACATAATTATTTTAATAAATCTACCTTGTTCTAATAACTACTATTGTTACTCTTAAACAAGGAGTGCAAGTCATTTATCAAGTATTCGCCATTAACACCTACGCTCAATCCAGTCATCACAAAGGCTACATTCGAACGCGTGACGTCACTGTGACGTGTTTGGACGTTTAACTTTTGCATTACATATATTACGTTTACGTCAAATCATTAAAATTTGAATAAATTGTAATGATTTGACGTAAACGTAATGTATTAATTAGAAGTCTTTGGAACTCGGTAATTTTTTACAGTAATAGTAATGTTTATGATTAAGCTATTTGTATTTCAACCGTTTTCTTCGTGACTAAGGTAAAAAAATATGTGTTGAGTGTTACGCCACAGGTTGTTGTTTTTCTGAATTCTGTTCCATACCTGTCATTGTTATCGTTGTTGATTATTAATACCTGTATGAATAGTATGGTATCAATAATTTAAGTGTATGTTTACTACATAAATAAAATAAAAATAAAATAAATAAGGAGAGCTCTATATTTAACAGTAGACTATTAAAAATTGCTGAACAATAATAATGATTTTGCACACCTCATACTAACATGTTCTATTTTAAATTTTAGAGATAAAACTGCTGAAATAATTGAATTAAAAGATTTGTACGAACTGTGCTGCCTTCTTTGGCCCGTGACCGAATACATATATTATAGGCGCAGTGGCTGCTGTGCTTGAAGTCTCGACTTCTATTCCCGGGTAGGAAGTAGAACCAAAAAAATAGGACCAAGTCTTTGTATGACCTACAAATATTTGCGCTTGAGTTTGGGTGTTTTTATGTATTATATGTTTACAAAAAAGTATATATGTATTTTAATCAATTTTATATACATATATATGATTCAATGTGCCAAAATCGACATTAGTCTGCCTGATAGAAGCCACGAGCAAAATATTTTCTCCGAAAGTCTCTGATAAGACCTTACCCATATGAGTATTGTGGTTGTCAAATAAACCTTCATATACAACCCATATAATAAAGTTCCTGTTAACAGATTTGTCAGCAATGGTCAACCCAATTACTCACTGCCAACTGCCCATTCCTTTTATGTTATGATAATATTACGCATCACAAGACTATGCCCTGGGTGACGCAACTTCATAGAAAGTAAGTGGCTTCGGGGCACTCTGTTCGTCATGCTATCCTACAGCCTGCGGTTACAGCTCTGTCATTCAAATATGACGAATGTTTAGAAGTGTAGAAGAGAGTGAATGATGACAAATGCAATGAAAACTGTGTGTTGAATTAGAATATAGGAGTTATTTGTCGATGATAGAAGGTCAATCAAACTTTACCATGGTACTTATTCATTGATCGCTTAGAGATCACTTATTATATTTTAAAATATTTTACAGAGATTAATACTGAGTACTTTCAATCAATTTAACGTATATATTTTCTAAATGCACCTAATTTTCTTTAATTTTTATTTCGTATAGGATATAGGATTTTTAATAATTTTATGAATTTCTTAGAATTTAATCCATATGTTACCGGCAAACTGTATAACTCAGATATTTTATTCAATACATAGGCAATGTATACAATGCCTGGGGCGTAAGGGCAATATATGAAACATTATGAATACTATTGTCTATTACATACTTTACCCAGGTATTTTATATAATCCCTAGGGATTGTATGGAACACCTACTGACCCACCGGCAATGTGTAAAACAAATAAATTTTGGTATGTATTTATGAATTTTGTGTTACTACCTGGGCACGTACTAAATGACGAGCAAAGGAAACATGTTCTGTTTGCTTAAAATCAACTTTATTCTGAATCATATATACATAGGTAAGGTTAGAATAGTAACTACTCCAGATTTCCTGTTTTGGTGAATTATTTGATTTCGATGTGTTTGAGTGGATTGCTTTTGACCTGTTCCCGTAGCAGTCCCGTAGTCGTTGACATTACTGGCTGCATATTAGACATTGTGTAGAATATTTTGCCTAGGTATTTCCATAGAATACTGAATTATACAGATGGCCAGTAACATTTACAAAAATGTTTCTTTATAATGTTGTCAAAATAACTTGTATCGGACCATATATACGGTATTTGTAGCAAAAATTAAGTATTTTTTTTCTGTAACTTTTTAGTCATTTTTTATTTAACAATCACTTCTCAATTATATAATTGAAATTATACAGAGTAATGTCGTGTGATTTGATTATTGAAAATTATTATTTAATAAGTCTGTGTAGATAGTCAACATTTTTTTATGTTCAAGGCGCCTAAATTACTCTGCTTTGCGTGATGGAAACCATATTATACATGAACAACTGAAACATTACAACATGATTGTAACAAGTATGTTATTATAATAGAGACCTATCTTAAAGCAATTATTGCGTACGTCGTTAGTCGCCTAATTTATTAATCAGTACCTGGATGACCGAAATTTCCCCAGTATTTCTTCCCCAAACTCCCCAAAACCTTCTGTATACTAAACTTCATGAAACATCGTTTGAGCGTTTTCGAGATTCAAATTATAATTATGTATAATTTATATAAAATTGATCGTATAAAGGTTTTATATTAGGTATTCAAATGATTCAATGCCATTCATTTAACTATTAATAAATAACTTATGTATGTGCCACGGGCTTGTCATAAAAAGTATCAATCAGCTTTAACGGATATAATGATAGAACCGAGTTCTAGAACATTCCGATATTACGAAGTATCTTTATAAGGTGTGTGAGGCATTGAGGCATTATTTTTCGTTAGCCATTTAATGTAAATGAAACATCAAATCGCAAAGTTAAAACGGGGATTACAGGCTGGTCTGGAGATTTTAGCTTAACTCAAATGTTCACACCTAACTTTTCTCCCACTTAACCAAATTAAGTCGGCAAAGGCTAAAATGAACAAACTCATTTAACCGAAGGGGCTTAAAGACCTAATTGTACGCTTTAATTAGGATCGATACAGTGAAAGAGTGAACAGATAAGAAATGTACAAGTAGAAAATATACTGGAGTTTTATTTGACAAGGGTTAAAGTTAGGCGATTTCTAATATTGGACAAAAATTTATGTATTACCTTTTAATAAAAATCAGCCCGATAAACGGATAGCAATATTATTGTACACATTTTTTCCTGTTTACTATTATTTCATGATAAATAAAATAAAAAATATTATTTACTCGAATTCATTATTTTTATTTTATAAAACTGCTGCCTTAGGAGTAAAACGATGAAAATAATAAAAAAATATATCAGATACCTAGTCTATTTATGTCGATACACCCGTCTATGTTGAGTTAAGCTTTAGCAGAAAAATAATTGGAAAATAAAATAATAGGACTATTGTAGATTACCAAATAGTTTTTATCATATTAAGTAAATTGTGTAACAGTACTATTTTAAGTTCGCTGATGTGATATATGACTACTATGACTTTACCAGGCTTAAGAGCTCTAAATGAACTTACATTTAGAGTAAGGACCACAGGTATAACATTTTCTCCATTAAGGAGAGGAAGTAAATTATTAAGTTTAAGACAGTTAACTACTTTCGAAATAGCTCCATTTACATCGCCTTTCGTTGCCGTATATTTCAATATAAATAGGAGCTAAGTACAGTCTGCACACAACACTATTTCTTGCTTCATTTTAACAAAAAAGCTAGGTCATTATTGTACTTTGCAAAGCCTATCTTTTCCTTCAAAGAAATCTGAAAAAGTTAAATAAACTTAATTTGGCGTAACAAAGTTTTCTGTAATTGTAGTTTTCTTTTGGCTTGATTTTGTCAACATAGTTTGTTTTTGTGGAAAGTAACCTGTACACCTTCTACCTAGTAGTAGTATATTTAGGTAGGGTTATATAATGAGTCTTATAAGCAAACTTTAGACTAATCTTTTGTGTACACAATAATATATGTGTATGCTACCGTGCACGTATTGTGACCACTCTACCAACCGTTTATTGTATGGCTCAAGTCAGAAGCTATATATATTCAAATATATTTTTAATATGACTACCAAAGAGTATATTTTTAGCCACCTCAACAAGTATTCATCGTTTAAGCAGCATGATTTAAATAACAGGAATAAATTTAACTTCATAGGAGTTCAGGATCATTATGAAGTTTCAAGCCAAACAAACTTGTATGCGTAAAATGTCACTTTATGATTCACGGTTAAAGCAACGTGACTCACATGTTAATTTACGAACAATGGGAATTTGTAATTATTATAAGTAAACTTTTGTAATACGCTAAATAAGGTGTATGCGTAATTTTATTTTGTGGAGTATACTCCTATGCTACCATAATACACATATAGAATGATGTTTATAACAATATGCCTTAAAACAGGAAAATATTTACATAGTAACATATGCATTAACTATAGGTTTTCCTTAACCAACTATATTCTAACACAAAACATGAATTTGGCTTATATGATTTTTCTGACAGAGAGTTAACACTTCTTATTCCTATCAAAAAAAAAAAATGAATAAGAATCTTTTCTTGAAGATGCTTAAAAAACGACATTTTTACCCTTCTCAACACAAGGAACTTTAATGTGATGTCATGAACGGTAAGAAACTGATGTAGTGCGTACATGTACAAACATACCTTTCAACTAGAATATACTATCCTCAATCGTACATGTGAACTATCCGTTCAAACTTACTGTGCTTAGTGCCCTTTTGAACCAATTTCATTAGAGCTCAATTAACTAGAAAACAATGACCTACAGGAATTATGTCTTACTGTCTCCCATCTCACCTTTATAAGCATCCTTTCTTTTCTACAAGAACATACATATTTTCTATTTAATACACTCCTTACTTTCTCATCTGGTTCCTAGAAAGAAACTACAATTATTTCAAAACGACATCACATTTTTTTTTGTGGAATAGCGGGCAAACGAGAAGACGTATCGCCTGATGGTAAGCGATTACATCCGTCCATGGACACCCGCAACACCAGAGGCGTCACAAGGACGTTGCCAGACTTTTAGAGATGGGAACGGGGATGGGGGGAGGGGCCTCCAGTATGATATGACGGTGACATACAGTACAAGCACTGTTTCACACCCGTTTTCTGTTAGACCGTGGTATCCCTCGATTGGGCCGGCTCGACCGAAGGAGCCGGCCGTGCCAAAGCGTGGCTCTCTCACATCAACAGCCTTTAATACTCTACTGTTGGACGTAGCTTTCTCAGAAAGGAGATTAAATATGGTTATTTTTTGCTGATGTCTACCCTCTTATTATGAAATTATACTATTTTGATGTAATATTTCATTACTAACACCATGTTTTAGTTCCGTGCCTCAATAGGAAAAAACGATACCCCAGTAGGATCACTGTGTTGTCCGTCTGTTTGTCAAGACATTTTTCTCAGAAACACGATCACAGATCAATTGTCTGTCCTTGGAGCTGTGAAAAAATCATGATCTAGTCGTTTATGCTGCTAATTTTCCACACTCGCAAGGGAATCAAAACCTATTGGGTACTTTCGGTGAACTCAGAATATTGAAACTTGGTACAAAGCAGCGTCTTATAGTACAGATAAAGGAAAAACATTTTTTGTTAGATCATATTATAAAATATTTTTGATACTTTTAAACTACTCTTCCCTTTGAATTCAATTTTATGAACGTCATAAAACAATAAAAATCCCATAACTTTTACTTATATACCTACAGGTTTGTACGGAAACGACGGTGCGTGAGTTCCGTACAAACCTGTACAAACCGTACAAACCTGAACCCACGCAACTCGCAATTCGCCGGTTTTTTCCAGCAGCTTACTTGATTTTATAATTATACCAACAAAAAAATGTTCACATTTTTAATCATTACCGTCTATTTCTCATTTCTGTATATATTTTTCTTCGCAGTAAGCGTGTATTAAATGTTTCATATAAATAACTCATTTATTAATCAATTGGATATCTACTTCGACTGTATTTAGGTCACTTTTGAAGATACAACTTGATTATTGATTCTCAAGTACTCGGTACTTGGTACAAGGTACTCGTATAAGCTGAGCCACGGTTACTCTTTTTACGTTTAATATTTAAGTATTATAAAAATAAAATAAGTAGGTACGTAGGTTACAGTGACAACAGCACTTTTAATGTCACTCCTAAATCTGAAGGATTACAGTTAAAAAATATGAATGACTCATCATCTATGAAGTAGTAGATTAATGCTATCTTAATCATATCAATATCAGTTTAAACCTTTTTGTTATTCTCAAAACTATTAGGACCTTTTTTTTTAACATAACCGATATTTTAAAAGGGATGATTGGGAATTTCGTCGTTCATAACTGAGCAAGTGCCCTAAATCTGAAATTGGGCCTAATGCGTCATCCTTCGAACCGTTTTTCAAACTAGAATAGAATATTTTCACCTACTACGACATGGTTAAGCTTGAATTTTTACGCGGAGCAGACGTTCCGCGTACAACGCGTATTTCAATATTGCTTACAACTAGTCCCCAAACCGCACTTGGCCAGCGTGGGGACGTATGGCCTTAACCCTCTCCTGAGAGGAGACCCGAGCCCAGCAGTGGGACATTATGGGTTGTTGTTTTTTGTTTTGTGTTTATAACTAGACAGTTGTAAGCAATATTGAAATTCTGTAGAAACACTGGTGTCAGCCTTTTTAGGGCTCCAATTGCCTATAACTAGCGCCACAGATGTTCGAATGTCAACCGGCAACAAAGCGACGGCTTAACATGTTCTAAATGTGCCCAGGATTTATCCATAGTCTTAGCTGACCATAACTGTGCTTAGTTATTCGGTCACTACTTACCTACGAACCGACTTAGGTCCTACTAAGACAGTTAAGAAAAGTTAAAATATCAATATATCAAATTCAGTTTTTTTTTAAATAGAACATAAGTTAAAATATATAACATGTATGTTTTCGGATTTACGTGGTACTATTCTTTAACACATATAAACTATTTTTATTTTTAAAACAACCTAAGTCTCTCGCTCAACAGTTACCCCTTACAATATACAAGTGAACACCTGCGCCAAACTGACTCATTCGTCTCACGTGAATTATTATTGGGCCATATGTGACTGACCAAAGGTTGGGAACCACCGGTAAAGTGACTCAACTGGATAACAGATGTAAAAATACACTGCAATGTAGTACACGATGACTAACAGATACTTAAAGAGGGTTGCCTAAAGAGGCTATCAACTTGACGATAATGTTTGTTTCAATATTACGATATGCGCATTATGTATTTTAGTTGTTTTTTTCTGTTGCAGTGTTTATATATAATCTGTACCCACTACCATACTAATAACGGCGTCTTTTCTGACTTGCTGATGATGTTTTGGGCAGCGTTACTTTGTAGATAATTATAATATGCACTGATAATATCACATAGTTTATGAACTATTACACAATTATAACAAGAAGTCCAAAATTTATGGTATGCGATTACCGCCGCCTATGGACACCCGCAACACCAGATGCGTCACAAGTGCGTTATCGGCCTTTGGGGATAGGGAGAAGGGAGGATGAAGGGAGGGGTTGAGATATGTTTCTCCGGTATTACCACTTACTCGGTGAAACACAGCGCAAGCGCTTTTTCACACCGGTTTTCTGCAAGGTCGTGATATCACTCCGGTCGACCGGACCGAAGCGTGGCTTTCCCACAGTCTGTCCCTTAGTAGGCTTTTACGACTCCAATGGGATGCGTATTGCTGGTGACAATACTTAATCTTAATATCTCACCACCCGAATTACTTTAAAGAATGTTAATAACGTTTATTCGAACTTTCTAGTTGGAGAATCACTAAATGTGGCCAAGAGATACGTTTCAGCAATGTCATTTTATAACACATGCTCAAGATAAAGGAACTCGTTCTATTTCCTTGCACAGGTACTGTGCTATACCTACTGCCATAAATTTATTTCGATTGCGAGTTATCTCAACAGCAACCACACTGTACATAAAACAGATTAGATAACGTTGCCAAAAAAAACACATTTGTGTTGACATTAAATAAATAAAATTATACACAGATACATGTACTAAGTATACAATTATAATTTAACGTACCGCTAGATATAGAATATATATGGCAGGAGTTCAGAAATAGATGCTTCAATGGTCTTGGTATGGAAGTCTCTTTAGTAAAGAGCGACCTTTAAAAAATAATCATAAGCCTCTGTGAGTGGGTGACTTGATGTGGAAAGATCTAGTAACATGTTTACTGACCAAAACAGCAATACTGCTTGCGTATATACCCGAGAAGCGTAGACCTTCTTGGTGTTTAATGGTCTTATAACAAGTGAGCGTGTGTAAAAGCGAGCTGTATGTTAGAATAGGCAGCGTCTTAAAGTCTCTACCTACCCTAGACGGGAGTAAGGCATGAGTAAATAATGTATATATTTATATGTAAATAACAGTCTTTGTCCTTTATTATGTGACTCAGCGCGATAAAGACACCAATGAAGGCAAGAGCTATCATTACGAGATATAATACATCTTTTGTCTCTGTGATAGAAATACACTGTGTAGTAATGTAAGTAATGAAGTTCATTGTACTAAATGAATGTATAAAAACAATAGGTAATATGTTCATTGAGATAATTAAACATGTACATTAATAAGTCTGCCTTTTTAGTTCGTGATTCATCTTGTACTTAAATACCTACGTGAATTAATTAAAAACATGAATGTATATTTGCAATTCTACAGCTCATTTAAAACATATACTTTTTTAAATGAATGAATAATAAAAATGTTAACAATTAAATAAAATATGAAAAAAGTGCTTCAATTGTGTAAATGACAAGCAATAATTGTTAAGTTGTGATTTTTAATAGGCCCATAGGTAAGCGTGTTTAAAACACCAACAAAACAACTAAAAAGTATTTAAATTAATGTTGGCTTAGATTTTGACTCATATTTATTTAAATTAGTAAGCTACGAGTTTCTTTGTGCAATAAATGTCCATTTAAATTCTTTTTTGTGCTTTAAATTGTATTTTATGTCTAATTAATTTGCATACAACAATTTAATTTAATAAGGTTAAAAGATCAAGCTATTGAAATTAAAGTTATTTAACAATTGTCGTTCATTTTTGGTATGTTAGCCGTATGAAGTCATCGATAAAAGGTCAGCCGACATCGAAATACGAGTGCATTCACCTCATTCATTCTTAGATCATCAAGGTTTACTATTTCGTCATCAGACGTTGTTTTGCACTTTTTCAATTAATAGTAATTGTACGTTTAAAGATTTTTTACTCTTTCCAAACAAATGAATATAATATAAAAAAATATCACAGTATGTTAAAAAATGTTAACCCGTTGTCTATTAAATTGTTGTATACGTAATGCTCGCATAAACATGAAAAAGGCCCGCAACGAATTTGTGACGCCTCTAGGGTTGCGGGTGTCCATGGGCGGCGGTAATCGCCTACCATCAGACGATACGTTTGCTCGATTGCCACCTATATCATAAAAAAAATATGGAACACAATATTTGAGAATCTATTAACATTCTCTCTGTTAACTTAATATATAATGGATGGTAAGAAAGTCGTATTCATGAAGATAAATATTTCTATATTTAACTTCACGAATACTACTTGAATTGACGAAATTAGCCTTTATTTGCATCTACTTTATATCTCTTCGCGATGGATGCCCGAGTGCCAATTGTGATAAGATCAAGATCGTCAATATAGTTCTACAACCGTCCCAATTGTACTAAATGTTATTTAGTGTCGCTTCGTCATAGATTTGTCAAAGGTTAAACACTATATATATTATGAATTTTGTATATTATTATTATTATATATTAAATTATGTATACACATAGGCTGTTCTAAAGATCTAAATATTGAGTACTATAATTTCGTCCTATTACCTGTATAAGTCAACAGGGAGCAAGTGTCTCAGAACAGTGTTTCATGGCTCTTGCAACTCAAGACAAGACTACTGCCATATGTGGAAATTGCCACATTGGTCCATTTACGCTGAACGTAGGCCCTTCTATGGCATAAGATGGGCAGATTAAGAATATATTTAAATAGAAAGGTGGAATCGATTTATGAACCGATGAAAAAAAAAGAGAAAGAGATGAAGAGCATGCAATAGAATATAATGGATATTACATTAGCAAAGCATCAACACGAAGAGATCAGAATTCTATAAGTTTGTTGCGCCGGGTAGAGGAACAAATCTTAAAAGGTTCAATGTATATTACAGTGCTAAAGAAATACATATTCCTATTATTAGTTAAATTCTACAAAGAGATAAGGTTTTAGAGTCGGCCAGTCGATCTTAAATACGAACATGCATAGGTTAAATTATTCTACTACTTAAACTAAATCATATAAACCTTGTGTTAATTCTATTAAAAACTCGTTCTTTGCTCTTCTTTGGTTGTGTCATCCTTTTTGTATGCTCTAAATAAAAAACCTTTTGAGCTTCTAACTGAACAATATTATCTAAAATATTACAAAAGAAGTGTGTATCAAGCAACAGTTTTCAGTTTTAAAATGGCACTTATTAAAATGACGTGACAATTTTAACGATAACTTGCATTATAAAAAGGTACTTACATTAAAAAATGATTCGCCTTTATGAAATGAATGTTATTTTTCCAAATCATAGGAGGAGGAGGACATTTGGCATAACTGAACCTGCTCTCGACATAATGTCAGTTTGATTCTCTATGTGCATACCTATTGTACAAATATATCAAAATGTACAAAAATGTCACAGATTATCCCCAAGGAGGTAGTAGGGGCAATCTGTGAAAAATGTTAATGATTTGTATAAGAGCGTTATTTGCAGGACAAACGACATAGATTGTAGAATAATCGGCATATATACATACATACATATTAAAAATGTTTTAAGTTTGGTTTGGTTACAACCTCATTTTATGGTGTAAGCATTTGTATTTACTTAAGATTGATGAATGTTCAAAAATGTGTTATAAATCAGTTGTATTACTACTTAACTGCTGAACTTTTTATTGGAACTCTAATTAACAAACATTAGCAAGAAATGCATGAACAATTTAACTAAATTCTCGTAAGCTGGTCCATCAATGTGTTACTCATTGCATTTGATAATTTAAACAAAGTCATTCAAATAATAATAACAGGAGGGTCATTGTCTATTTTATATTTTTATTAGCTTCTGACACATAGCACGTGATATTTATTTGTCTGTAAGTATTGATTGAAATAACTTCTTCTTCCTAGCCTTTATTATTCTCAACATTTGGGGTTGGCTTCTAGTTCAACCAGTTTTACCTGAATATCAGTTTTTAAACGGAGCGAATGGCATCGGACCTCCGCAACCCTGAGAGTGAACTGAGTTCGAAGGGAAGGAAGGAACGACGATTGCTATAGATGGTCATGACAACCGGGACCGATGGACCACCATTGATTGAAATAACTATTGACTGAATAAATCACTGTTTGGCTATTCATCATAATTAACACCAAAAATACAAAACAACCTTTAAAGAGTGTTTTCATGTTGTGTTGCTTCATGTTTTGTCTGTAGTACTTTATCTTTCAAAGTTGTTTATAAGTTAAAATTGAATTATTTATGTACATAAGTTTAAAGTCTCCACTGTATTTGGTTGATTTTAAAAGTAGGTTAACGCGAGTGTTTCCTACCACTACAAGCCCGGGTCCTTTAAGCGAGGCGTAGAAATGCATCTCATTAAGCCGCCATAGCAACACGACCATAGGTCAACATATTGCATTGTCTGCATTCTAAATCAGTATGATAGCCGCCACTATTGGATTTCTCTTTCCATCAGGTAGAGTAGACAAGTTGGTTTACTTAAAAAAATATACTAATAATAGTTAACTTTAATAGTATTGATTACCTCGGCGTAGTGATAACGTATGCGACTGCTGTGCTTGAGGTCTCGGTTTCGATTCCCGAGTCGGATCAAATGTTTGTATGATCTGCAAATATTTGTTTCGAAGTTTGGGTGTTTTCTATTTTTATTGGGTATGTATTTACAAAAAAGTTTATATGTGTGTATATCAGTTGTTTAGTACTCATAACACAAGCTCTCCTTAGCTTGGAACTAGGTGGCGTTATGTGTTGGTTTGTTCAATGCGTGATCACCATTAACCGTATCTTAATTCAATATGTCTTTATTTTTAAAGCTGGTGAATTAAGAAATATGTAAACTGCAAACTAAACACATCACTTAAGAAGACATCACGTAAGACTGATAGGTTATATATTTGATCGACAAGCACTTTCCCCTTTTTTAGATTATTCCGCTGTGATAACCAAATCTTTGTATTTACTTAGATATGTATCTATGTGTCATTCTATTCAGATAGCGGTCATTCGATTGATACGTGATCAGTACCAATCACCTACCGTTTAGGTTAAAATGATCCATTTTTGAGATTCTCTAAAACATGCATTTATTAGGAATGACATTGACATTTAGTATCTGTTTGTTTATCTTATGTAGGTAGCTATAGGTAGGTTTTTTCTATCCCCTATTAATACACCAGGCATTACCCTATACTTTCCACGTCTTTCTTTCCATCCCATGTTTGCCTGTAAGAGATTGCCTTCGGGCGATAAGGACGTCCAATTGTACCTCATAGCCAATGACACAATATTATTTTTATTTCGTCAGCGCTCTAACATTAAGTTACTTTTGTAAGTAATCTGGTATACAATAAAGTGAGTATTATTATTACATAGGAGTAAATGTATAGATTTGTGTCTATTTAAATATAATGTGATTTTAAACCACAACCATTGCGAACAAAAGTTATCCACATTCGATAATAAAAACAAGTAACCTACGTCACCTTGAAAAAATTAGCAATGATAAGTAAATAAAACAAAATTATGCAGTTATTTATGTTAACATTTTTATAAATACCAAAAATCATTCAGTCAGAAAGTTATTCAAGTTACGCAAAAACCCGTTGACCATAAAAGGTCATTAGAGACGTAAGCCAAAACGCAGGAATTCGTAGAACTAGTATAGCACACTCGTTATTTATTCGCTTCTTGATCAATCCATTGATCGCTGTTAACAACATTCATATTGAACGCTCCCTTCTAAAGAACTATTGGTCAGTACAACGATACTGGACAGGTTTAGCACCTTCGGCTGTCTGCATCACAGTACGTAAGATTGTTTCGAAAGCGGTTACAACTATTTGTAATCTAGTTCGTATTTATTCTAATTACAAACTCAGTAAACCAGTATTTTGCATTCCGAAGGTAGCGTTGCTCGCAACATTTTAGTCTCAATGCAGAACGATAGGTACACGGTGTAGTGATCACTCATTGCTCTGTATATTCAACGTATAAATACAAATTCATTGTTGCTTAGATCTTGTAAACGACCTCAAAACGGCATTCGACCTAGTCGAGCGTAATCTAACATAACTCAAGTCGGGCCAAAATCCAAACGGGAAAGTTTATGTTTAGTTACACTCACTTTCAAAAACATTTTATGTCTTAAATGCTTAGGGTTAAAGTTCATTATTGCTCTCTACAATCAGGGACACGTGCGGAATGGAGGTATTAATGGAGTTTGTTATCTACAACTAAGCAGTGCAGCGCTCTACAATTGTGTAGCGTCTAGTGACTTGCAAGGTATAGGGCTGTTAAGAAAGCGCTTCATCGCTGTTGTGGCTATTTTAACTGCGATGACTCAAGCCTCGGTAAACAGTATGCGGGGCGATGAGTCACCGTTTTACACATTCGCGTATAGCGTTTGAGTAGTGTTGTCAGTCTACAGTTGGACTCGTCAAGTAACCGTGTCGTCCTAGGCGTTTATATCGCAGGTTTACTGCCCAACGCCTAGACTTAATATCGTTAGTAATTTAAACTACTGTAGTAACAAACAATTTGTGTACATTGAACAATAACAAGTTTGTGTGAAAGTGTACAAGCAGGTCTAGTTTTGTAACTTGTGTGTGTGCGTGTCGGCAGTGAAACGGTCGATAAAGTTGGTGATCGTTTTGTGCTATTTGTGGATTCCATACATACTTCAGGACTGTTGTAAATGTATTGTTTTAAATTGGATTTATGAATTAACAATGCCGTCGAACAAAAAACTAATGTCCAAGATGAGACAGATCGCCCAGTGGATTCTAGTAGTGCATGTGGTAAGTTTATATCATTTACAATTAACAATTATACTCTTGATGCGTGAATATTTGATACTAATTTATTGTATATATTAAAAAGATGTACATTATGTAGACCTAATAAGTCCACGTTAACGAATATAGCTACGTAAAACAATATTAAACAGACCTATAAAAAAAACGGCAACGCACTTGTGACGCCTCTGGTGTTGCGGGTGTCCATGGGCGGTGGTAATCGCTTACCATCAGGCCATACGTCTGCTCGTTTGCCTCCTATACCATAAAAAAAACCTAAACATAACTGACAGGACAAGAATACCTACATTGTTTTTAACTTGAAGTAAGTAAATATCGATTAAGGTCTTGAGGCAATATCGAGACTAACTTAACTCTGTTATGAGTTCAGAGAGCAAAGTTACTTCTCAAAATGGTAGACGCAATCTTTCTATCTCTGATGCCTATCTACTTACGTTCGTAGATATAATGACATAAAACTTGACCTACGGTTGGCAAAACTGAAATAAGATAAGATGAAAGTGAAAGAAACAATTGTTTTCGAATGTTAATAAGTAATTATTAAAGTACTTTGAAAAACAGTATCTACACGCGAGTCATATACAATTACAATACAACGACCACGTTCAATGACTAAGTTTGCCTACTACAAAAGACATTATCTTGAACCAACCCGGTTTTTTCACATTTAATTATGAACTTATTAGTACCTACACGTCATCTAGATAAATTTTAATAAAGAAGTTAATCTGAACAACAGAACAATCGTTTTTTTGTAATCAAAATGACAATATTAAGGGTCTATTTACATTTTTTAATGTTTTTCAAGAACTTGTCATCTTATTGTGTCATTCATGTAAAACAATTGAAGCAGCGAGACATGAAACCTAGATTTGAATGAATCACATTTCAAAGTACTTAGATTTATTGCACTTACTATTTGTCAATAACAATTTAAATTTTAGAGTGCAATGGCCTGTGGAGTTGTTGAAAATTTATTCCTTAATTGCTCCTTTCTTTGAAACATTTGCAAGGGTCTACTTTTGAAGACCCTCGTGCCCTTCGGGTGATTTAGACGTTGCGACTTAGTAATTAAGCTTATTTTCGCCGTCGTTTCATAAGCTTACAACAATGGCGCGACCAGTTAAATCAGTTACACAAACGTACTCGAATAATAGACATCCGAAAACACAGTTGACACCGATTATAAAAATACTCTAAGTTGGTATTTGGATGAATCAGAGACATTTATCCAAGCGTCTTGTTTTGATTTCGATGATCAATAACAACATTACGACTTATGGACTAGACATATTGCAGACGAGCATCGGCCAATGTACAATTGAAAAAGAAACTCAACGCCTAAAAGTAAAAAGAACAAAATGCAATCTGATTAATTCAGTTGCGGGGATCCTGTTTGCAGTTCCTGGTTTGCTGAACGTGACCAGACAGAATCTGGCGGCCTAGGCATGGTCGTGCCAATTGTAAACTGGTAAATTCAATTGCACCAAACGAATTGTCTCATGCCGTGTTTTATTGCGGGGCAATATTTACACATCTGTTTTAAAACGTAAATGATAGACTTAGGTCCAGTTTCAGAGCAGGCACGTTTTATAATAACGAGGTCTTACAACGAGTTATTTATGTACTTGAAATTATTTTGTAGCTAATATCTTGTGTTTATAAACAAAATAAGCAATGACACTCGTGACTCATGCTGTCATTAGAATTTTATCATGGCAGATTCTTAATCATTTAATGTTTGTCTTAATTTACGTTTACATACTTACTTCACATAACAATGTTATTAATTTTAAATATATTGTAGCTACTTATGCAATTAAAAAGTGCATGGTTCAAGTTACTGTACAGCCATTTCTTCAAACCTCCTTAACAACATTCATCCTTCAGGACGTTTCTAAGAATCAATCAAAATATTTAACAATTTATAGTTTTGCTGATATAAATCACTGACGGGTTCTTTATTTTAAAGCGCATTGATTCATCTTCTAAAAATAACACAGAGATGTGAAGAAATTTAAAAAAAATATGTATAGGTAGGAACGTAGATTACCATATTACACGCGCGACACCGCGCTATTTTAGTTCGGGATCCCAGGAGGCGTGTCTCCGGTATTAATACTCGGTCGAGCCAGTGACTCATCTGGTCGTCTGAAAGCTCCGTCTTGTCCCACATCCTTCATACTGTTTGCATTAGTCATACTGGGTGAACCCGGAATTGTTTTTATGGGCGACTTCTTCGGCCTCTAGCACATGCTTAAGGTTTTTTTCAGACATAAACAAAGTATTTTGAGATAAATGAGATGACAATTTTTCGTCATTTATAAATTAGGAGTGTTACGTTAAATACATGTAGTGGAAGATTTTACAATGACATGTGTGAGAAGTATCTCTATTGATTATGCGTCATCGCAAGAACGTCGCAAAAACACGTGTTTTGTTTCTCTAAATTTCCATTTGTTTTTTTTACGAGGGTCTCAATCCCATTGAGTTGAGTTCAGTCATCTAACGTCATATTGCAGGTAAAACCATAATCGTGTTACTACCCTAAGATGTATAGCTTTTAAATAGAATTAAGTGCGTACGTACGTTTATTATCTGTATGAGTCATTCCAATCCTGATGAAGGCCGCTATTGTTTATCTTAAGTCGGTTTCCTTCCTGACATTATGTTCCATTTAAAGTGATATGGAATTAGTTGGTTTATTATACGAATTGATACAGTTACTGTTATATACTGTTGATGTTATCAGCAACATAATATAAATGCGATTTTACCCACCTATTGCGTGGCCTTAGATTAATATATGTAGGTTTAAGTTTAAAAAAAAAGTTTGAACACGACTGAATTTTTTGTGATCTCTTATATTTTGCTTAAATGATTCCTGCTATTATCATATTTTGACTGTCGCAAAAATGACGTCACGAGAAAACAAAAAATTGATTGAGAACTAGTGTTTTTTGATGATTTTTGTCTTTATGATACATAGACTTTTAGAGTTTATATGCCCATTAGATTGATTTGGCCCCTGACGGAACGTCTTAGTTACGTACTGTTGATTTTATAAAAACGAGTAATTAAATAAATAAATAATATATATTTCGTCACAACGCCGTCTAGTCCCAAGCTAAGCAGAGCTTTTGTTATGGGTACTGGAGAACGGATAATAAATACATATATATACTCTTTTTTTTTGTAAATACATACATAGTATACATAGGAAACACCGAAACTCCGAAACAAATATTTGCAGATCATACAAACATTTGGTCCGACCCGGGAATTGAACCCGGCACCTCAAGCACATCAGTCGCACACGATACCCTGCGACACCGAGGCAGTCAATTACCTAATTGATAGTAAATAATCACCTACCCACATTCCTATCCTCATCGATTACTATCCTTTGGAATAAGATTGAGCCAAAATCAAACTAAAATGACTTGTGAAATAACAACCAATGCAAAAAATTCATTATATTATTATTAGTATTATTACCTACCTTATTGCTTACAGGTAGAGTTCATTTTTAATGATCAGTGCGTATATGCAATGTTAGTACAGGAAGTGAGCTGTTGACTACTCTTCCCCCATTACAATCCATGAATGGGCAGACGTGAACATGTGTGCTAGCGTAGAACTCAATTTAATCCTTTTCAGAGTGAACCCTTCTGTTTGAATGACGGTATTGATTTAAATCTCTTCACAAGTAAAATACAAAGTACATACACACAAGAACACGATACGATTTATTATAGAGACTAGCACGTAATTTGGCCAGATTCGTTAGATGCGCAGATGTAGTTTGTTAGGGCCCTTTGGTTGAAAGAGGTACGCGGGCATTGTAGTAGCATCGTTCCGAGCAAGCGATTGAAACGTCAGTCGATTACACTTCGATTTTGTTTGTTTTTATTGGTTGCACTAAGTTTACTATGCGCGAACTTAAACCCCCCTCCCCCTCCCTCCCTACGCCGAAATCTGACCAAATTACGTGCCGGCGCCTTCACAAGCGAGGCGATTATTGTAACAATGTTATTTATGTCAACATCTCTAATACAACGTGACAATATTTATCAATGTATGGTCGAGATAGATTAGATTGTAATTTTATATGATAAACTCAAGTAAACTCCACCTAACGACAATGTTTATTTAACTTAATTTATTAGATGTTCTAATTAAGTATGAAAAAATGCAAACGAACAATGTAAAAATCTCTGTAGACATCACTTATCGTAACTGGAGGGTGGCCCTGACGAGACGTTTAATTATGTAAATAAATTTTCATGCATAGAAAGGAATCGTTAAACAATGCCCCTTTCTATAGTAAAAGTTTTAACAGAACTGCCCTAAGGCTGAAAATGGAACACCCTTTTATTCGTTTATTGCAGAGTTTTGTCCGGCTCACAACGACAGTATAAAATACCAAACAACTTTTATTAGGTTTTAGACAGAATTGATATGTACATCGTCAGCATTACAATGGATATTCTAAATAAAATGTCTGTCAAAACAATATATACTTTATTACGCAAGCTTTACATAAAGTTCACGGGTCGTAGGATGAACAGTTTACGTAAACAACTCTCAACAAATCACCCACGAGTTACTAATTTAACCTTTAATGAGACTCTTGGTAAGAGACCCTTCGTGTCCGGAGGCGCGGAAGCGGGAACTCATCACTGACTCTAATGGCCTGAAACCACCCGCGGGATAAACAGATACCGTATTATTTATAAACAGATAAATAAAAATACGTGAAATGCGTTTGAATTCTGTACTCATTATTTTGGGTTATGTTATACTTTTAATCGTGCATAGTTTCTCTCATTAATTGTCATTCCGTTTTTCTTGCTGAGAAAGTAATAGGAATGTTGTTCTTAAGAAGTAATTTGTAGTTGTTTGCTATTATAAATACACTACATGCTTTTGGGCCCTTTCGAGGATAGTGGCCGGGCAAAATAAAAGAAAAAACATTCCAGAAATGCGATATAAAAATTTGTCTTCACACCACTAAATTTGCCAGCGTCCCACCAAATGTTATCACCTCATAGTATCGTCGATTCAGGCACAATATCTCATAATATTCTTTATATCCATCCCTATAAACAGAAACGGGTCGTAGTAATGACGCCCCGTTGAGGGGAGAGAGAACGTCTAGCTGGCCGTTACGGTCGCTGAATATGTGACCGCTGCATTTTATTACCACTTTATTCTGCCACATAATCGACCTTCATGATGAAGGGCTTCTCTTCGACTAATAGTCAAAGTATATTACTTTACATACTGCATTGGAGGATCTTATAACCTTAAACGTTTTTTTATGTTGATGTTGAAGCCAGTATTTTCGGTTTTTGAAAAGTTTTATCATCGACATCACGAATACAGTTCAGTGAATAATATCTTTCTTTTGTTATAGGTTGAATTTATAGAAGCTTACTGCACACCTCGTGACACAGCCCGTCGTTCACCACAACGAAACAGGCGTTCCAGAGAGCCACGCCGTTCTCCCGATACCACCAAATGGCGTTACGACTCCCGCCGTACAAACTACGACGTTGACTCAAGCCGACGTTCTTACGACTACGAGAGTCGAAGATACTACGGAAGAGAATTTGACGAAGATTCAGGGAGGAGAGCAGAATTTGACGCTGGATCAGCTCGTAGGCGGGCCGACTACGAATCTGCGAGAAGGACCGACTTTGATTTGTCGGCTCCAAGTGTTTCACGACGAAGCCCTGAGAGTGCACCGGAAGGTTCAGTCGAGTCTCCACCGGAGCCGGCACCTTCAGCGCCGTTCAAGCACGAAAAGGAATCTAGGCATCGATCTCAACCATACTACGAGTCTGGTAAGTTAATTTCAATATAAGAAGAGCATAGAAGTTTTATAGTAACAATTAAAAGTCTATAATAAGTAGTTTAACATCCATTTTACTTCTCATGTATATAAGTAATGTAATTTTATCAATTCGATAAGCCAGTTGAGAATACCGAGTATAGGTACTTAATGATTTAAAAATGACAACATTAATTAAGATTGTTATAGTTATCTGATATTATTAGATATGCGTTAAAATGATAACATAATATCTCTCATTGTACGGTTGTTATATTTAGTTCTGTAGGTTTTACAATCTACAATCAATATAAACATAAGAAAATCCAGCTAATTGGCATAACTATGTTATAGGAATATTGTAGATTGAATCGCGAATACTTGTGTAGAACTTTTTAATTTTGTTTTTAAAACTTTAATATTGGCTTGAGTTCAAAACTTTTAATAATTTTTAAAGAATTTTTTTAAAACCAAAGGCTAGAAATGTTCCTCGTTTTATTTTCTTAGTGTTCATACAAGCTCTTAGGTTTTCAAGAACATCCCATATAGGACGCTCGGAACAAAAGATCCTTTCTTCCATTGCAGCGATCTTGGAGGAGTCTACTTACACTATTGTTTACCTGTGGCTAGGATAACAACTTGTTTTCATTAAAAAGAAATGTATTCTTACTTTCAGAGTAATTTATTATATATAGGCTTTATCAAACCATTTTAGTATGTCGGTTGTTAGATGTTTTTCCTAATTATAGATAAACAAATCCACAAACTTATTCAAAATATAGGCATGATTATGTGTAGTAGAAATCTGCTCGAATTACTCAATTGTTTGCTTTCCAACTTGCTACACTCTATAAACTCCGTGATTAGATTATTTTTAAATACAGATTTCAGAGTTCCTTAAAATGTTATAAAATATCTAAGAACCTATTACTTTCAGTGCATAGATATAAAATGACAATATCGGAATATTATCGCATCTTTGTATGGCAAATCTTTAGATATGTATATCATTTCTACAAACTCGTCAAAATGTTTTATAAATCATCGATAAAATAGAACCTAAACATAATAAAAATGATTGACATGATAAGGTTAACGCAAATAAAGCAGATATTGATACGCTTAAAAGAAGGTATGGCTGCAGAACAAGTAGCATAGTTGGAAACGGTAATAATGCGACTTCATTTTTGTTGAGCAAAGAGTTTCATCCATTAATATCAGCGTATTGATGCAACAATAGCAGGTTTTAATCAGCCCTTTTGCCGTTTGTCCATTTGTCTAGACTAGGCTGGAAAAATGTCCGGGATTTTATATTAATGAAGGTTTTTATTGTAAGCACTGCTGCGGGTTCAGATAACTTTTGGAATTAATATTTTTATGCCAGAATTTTTATTTGTCAAATAACAATATTCTCATATTAAGTTTTACCGTCAATTGTTAATAAAATGGCAAAAGATATTCGAAAATTGTCATGTAAAGTGTTTTCGAAATTATTTTTTACTCAAACAACATGTAAGCTTTATATACTTTCACTGCCAACACTTACGAAAGACATTAAACACTTTAATCGCGACAATTTAACAAATTTCGACTTGTGCGTCCTGTTCGTCCACGCGGAAAAGTAATTACGTCACGTAATGACGTCACTTACCCTCCCATCTGCACTCTCCATGCTGCTAATAGACAATTTGTACAGTTTTGACGCCGCTTTGTTCAATGGACTAAGCAATAAATTGAACGTTCTAGTTGCTCTTATATTTCCTGACACTTATATACAAGAACACAATGAGAATAAATAAAATATATTATTAATTAAAAGCACTAAGTACCAATGGATGTTTTTTTTAGAAACGCGAACAATGAGTACAGAATAATCTAAATGAGGCAACGGAAAATACGGTATTAAAACAAAAGACATTGTTGTAGGGAGCATATTAAAAAAGTTTATTATAAAATGGCATACTACGGCGGCCTACGATTCGTTAGTTCTTTCCTATCGTCGCGGCTTTTAAAATCCAGACTTTTATGTTCATGATGCATTCAGAAGAAGTCCTTTGTTACATGAAGCTAGACATTCTCGTTAAGGTTTTAGTTTTCGTGTCTTTGAAATAATATTAGCTTCTCGTGCACGCAATTTAATAAGGGTATAACAGTATTCATTAGCTCAGCCACTTGAGAATCAACCAATAGAAATCAACGCGTTGATTTCAAAAGGGCATAACTTAAGAAAAACTCTGCTATGACCGTTAGAATGGAATCCTAATCCTAACCGAACCATTCTTCCATCGACTGGAAAAGATGTAATGGGAGTGAAAATGATATGATGTACAAGGTGATATATTTACAGTTAGCAATTACGTAAAAAACCGGAGATGTTTAAGTTTGGTTTTCATAAATATTCAATCGTATTTCTTTTGTTACAGAATCATCCTCAGACGACAGATCAACATCATCAGAAGAAGAAGAGGAAGAGTTCGGTGAATTTGATCCTTTCGCCACAGCGCCATCTTTACATTCTCCGGACAGTGGGCGTTCAGATCCGCGATACGCCAACGCACCTCGTAGGAATCCTAGTCCCTACTACTACGGCGATCTGTTTAAAACGTCCGCACAGCCACCGGCACCATCTGCTCCCACCATTTCCACCACATCGTCTTCTCGTGGTCCACGATATAGAAAATCAGCGAGCTTAGACGCTCCTCACGTTGCACCACGACCGAATCTCCCCAAAAGATTTTCAGTCGCTGAAGATGGCTTTCGCGAACTAGAGCGATCGTCATCTTCGTCCGGTGAGAGCGCGTGGATGCCGCCGAGGCGTCGCGGGCGCGACGCGGCCGGCTGCGTGTGCGCCGCGCCCGACGATGTAGAGGACCATCGTTCTTCCCGTAGCGTCTTTTACGTGCCGGCACCACTGCCCCGCTGGCCGCAAGAGATGACCACCAGACAGATATATGAAACAGCTTTTGACTGTAAAGTTGCACGGTCAGATGACGATCTAGATGATTTTGACCGAGTCAGTAATCATCCAGCTCTTTTGCATGCAGAGGGCCGAAAAGTTATATCGTCAGCATCATCTGCATTCGATGCGGTTGAGCATAGCGAACCAGATTTTAAAGGTCGCCGCAAGGTGACTATGAAAACTGATAGTGTTCGGCGATCTAAAATTCCCACAATTCGTCAAAAGAGGGAAACTGAAAATACTGCATGTGACCTATCAGAGGAATTAGAAAATGTGCACATTGAAGGAGATGGAAGAACTGCTTCAGCATCTCAGCTTCCACTTCGTGGTTATACACCATCTCCCCCATCAACAGCCCCATTACCAACTAAATTTCAGCAAAAAGATGGATCTGCCATGAATAGCATTAAAAGCGCTCCAAATCTACCGCAATCACAACCAGCACATCCTCGTCTTAAGGACTTGAGACTACCTGTTAAATCATTACGTGCCCGGGATACACCTACCAGCAGTGAAGCCAGTATGGCTGATGTAAAGGGTTCTACTGAGTTGGACCTCGGTCAGCGACTAAGGGATTCAAGCCGCGAGTCTCGCGATGGAGATGACGAGGGAGGGCAATCAAAAGACGGTATTTTTTTAGAGATTAAGGGTCGACCCACTTCCGATTCTGACACACCTGAATTGAATCGGTATACTGGGCCAAAGGGGGTCGGCCCTATAATGGAGTTCAAAGGAAGGCCTGGCGTAATACGTCCGCGTCGTAAATACTCTAGCACGGAAAGTATGGCCACGAGCAGTAGTGGAGGAAGTATGGAGTCACTGCGAAGTAGTAATAGTGAAGGCGATAGAAGTAGCAGTAGTTCAGAAAGCCGTCATTCTTCTTCGCTAAGTTCACATAGCTCTGACTCAGGAAATGTGCCATTCTCAAAATCACATCATATGCAACTATCGGGGTTTGGGCATCATCCCGCTAAACTTCATATTTTAAGTCCTATATCTGATAAATCATCACAGGAACCGGCTTCAGAAACATCCGACAACAACAAAAATAACAACTCCCAAAAAGTGTCTCCTGAAGATATTGAGACTGGAAACGCAACGACTCAAACAACTGTCGAAATTGTTGCTAAACCTAAACGTCGGGCTCTACAAAATAGAAATATTTTAAATCTAACGTTTCGACACTCTACAACGGGTGACGCGGAAATTCAAGGCTCTGACAGTGGGATATCAATACACTCACGAGAGGGCGTGGATTCTCGTAATGCTTTTATTAATTTCAAAAACAGTAACACTGAAGAAAAACGTAAAGATGAAGACGTAGATTTATCTGATCTTCCTTTCGATATGCCAAAGTTGAGGAGACGTCGTGCTGAAGCCGAAGCCGACTTAAGATCCTTGCCATTTGATATGCCTAAATTACGAAGAAAACTACGAGGACAATCGCTTCAACTCAACAATGACTTTGCAGGAGCTATCTCAAATGCATCTTCCAGCCAAAGTGTTCAGGACTTAAACCAAGGTTTGTAATTTTTTTTGTTTATTTCACAGATTATTTTCACTAATTTATCCATACTCAATATTATAAATTCGAAAATAACTTTGTCTGTTTGTCCGTTAAGTTTTCATGGCTAAAACGCTGCACCGACTTCAATGATATTTGATATTTCTTTCATTGATTCAGGAGTAAAGACAAAGGCTACTTTTTTCATTGGTAACCGACATACTTGCGGACTAAGACGCGGGTAAACGCTAGTAAAGTATATACGTTTAGATTTTTTAAAATATTTTTATGACATATTTTTACTTTAAATCATTTTTACGTCCAAGTTGGAGCAGTTGAGACAGTTTTCAGCGGGATTTTAAAAAATTATGTTATGTCAGAAGGATTTACATGTCAATTACAAGAAAGAAAGTATTCTCGAAGGGCCTGTCAGTTCTGATTGTTCGATTTCTCTAATTCGAAAAGACAGCAACCGCATTATGCCGATTAAGACGTATGACTGAGAGTTAGTACACACAAAATCTTCAGGCTGAAGCCCATCCAATATTTAATTTACTTGAGTGCTTTTTGAGGGAACTTTTCCGCTATATGTTGGGGGCAATTTGTAACCGTTCAGTTGAATTAGGAGTTCGTAAATGTAGGGAATTGCGTGTCACTTGACGTGTAATGAGGCATCTTAGATTCAGCACAGTCCAATATAACTTTATGTAAGTTTAATTATTTTAGGTTTTATAATTTTAATTTTTTATTTTCCAGGAAATAAACACAAACCAAATTTGAAGTTGAATTTCGACAGTGGTAGTGGTGGCTCTAGCGGTTCGAAGGGGTTACATTTAAATTTAGGACCTATAGCTCCACCACGAGATCTCGTCGATGCTACTCTTCCACTTGACCGACAAGGGTATGTTCAAGTTTTTTTATATACTATCTAATATTTTCTTAAATAATAAATGCAAAACCATTATTCCTGACTACAACTGTTTCGTTTTAATCTTTTCAGGTGGTACCATGGGACTTTATCTCGCGTTGAAGCCGAGACTCTGCTTAGAGATGCGGATGAAGGCGCCTTTTTGGTTAGAAATAGCGAATCGGCGAAACATGATTATTCCCTTAGTTTGAAGTAAGTACTGCCTAAGTCTCTACTCAATATTAAATTAAATAAGCATTCAATTTATTTTTAAATTAAAGTAAATGTATTTATTAATAATGTTTATGTTTTTTTTAGATCGACACGTGGTTTCATGCACATGCGTATTTGCCGTAGTACGGAAGGATACACTCTGGGCGGCGCAGCAACGGCATTTCCCAATGTGCCAGCTTTAATGAGGCATTATGTTACTGCGCAGCGTTTGCCAGTGAGAGGTGCGGAACACATGGCACTGTCTACCCCTCTCCCAGCCGTCCTACTATAAACGTCCTGTGAACATATATGGGATGAATTATGAGAAAAGAACTAAATGGTTGGTTCTAAAGTTTTTAAACTTCGAAATCAATAACAACGGTTTTAAGTCCGGTGTGTTAATATTTTGATTGCGGATAGGAGCACAAGAAGAAGGAGTTTTTGTCGTGTTTGTATAGCTTTAGGTGAATCCAGTAAATAATACCAAAGAGTTTTAGGATACATTCAGTGTTTCGCTATAGAACTTACTAATATTTCCTTTGTATACGCTCAGGTGGCACTGTTATAATGCTAGTCCCCATATTGCAGCAACGTATTTATAAATTGAAATATTATTTATTCGCATTTAATCATTTTGAAAGTGATTATGGTATATTATGGTGTATTAATATAGGTACTTATTTTGGGATTGCTTCTTATTACTCACAAATCAATTATCTCATATTGACACGATATAGTTTGTATCAGTCAGTGTTACCCATGTGTATCGTATATTTATTTGATATTGATACAAATGATGATTTTTGAATAGTTCTAATAATACATGATTAAGCACACAGATGTCGTGAATCATCAGATTGTTGTTATCTTTCCAATGACCTTTATATTATTTTGTAATTGTACGACCTAAGCAATAGTCTGGTGACGCAAATGCCACTGGCCTTTACAAATGGAATAATTTATATCAACATAATTATTGTTTTTACTAGATAATTGACGTACATATGTAATCTTTAACATTATTCAAGTCTGAAAGTAAGTATAAGTAACAGTCACATATTTATTTCTTAGCATTCTTTAATTTTACCATTACTAATATTATAATAGATAGTTTCTTCGCAGACATTTTGATGTATTACTTTGATTTATAAACAGTACTTATACATAGAGGTGCCTACAGGTGCAAAGTATCGGTTCTGAATGTAAAATATGCTTCAAGAATAGTGAGTCACTGCAAAAATATTCAACTTTACTTATTTAAAGCGCGTAAACTGCTTACGTAAAGAATATAACGTTTCCACCAAGGTTGAAAACAAATCAAATTGAATATGGTGAATTTATTTATGTAACTAACATGTAGTAGGCGGGTAAAATTGTCACATTCAACCTTAAATGTATTTATACAAGGTTCAATTTACTTAGAAACGTAATGAAATGAGTCACCTCCGCGTGGGCCAGATCACGAAAATAATATCGATTTAGTACCAAAACGTATGTGAAGTTAACTTAATCGCTACTGGAAAATGTCACCCTATATGACAAATGTAGTATAGTACTTATTTTTATCAAAACACAAGTGCATTTGTTATTAAAATGTTCAATATTGCCATGAAATGTTTCTTAGTGTTCCTCAATCGTTCGTTTGGCAGATGTATTTGAGGCCGGATGATTGTCCAATTTGAAACTGTATTATTAGAATTGAATTTCTACATAGCTTTCATACCATTACAAGTGTAAGTTAACCATCATAATAATGGCACATAACATATAAGTATAAAGTCATAGATGAAGATTGCACATGTTATGTAATTTACACGTGAGGACTTATTTATATTTTTTGTTATATTAGATGTTAAGTAAAGTAACGGGATGGTAATTATGGGGCCCTCAGTAACTATGTCTAGTTTAGTTCCTTCATAGTATTGTGTCACTTGGTATTTTTACGACGATTGATACACAACAAGTGGTGTACTCAATAGAAGGTGTAGCAGCTATGATATGTAATAGTTGTTTCTGTGATTTTGTGTTTAAAGTTTAAAATAAAAGCCAAAAAATGTTGTGTATTTATGTACTAAGTTCGTATTTATTGTAAAACGCATAGTCGTGCTTAATTTCGAGTGTGTATAGATATGTACAACAAGATCTCATTATATACTTCCTGTGGATGTTTCGGTTACCTTAGAATTAATTTTGATTGATTTGTACCTGATTTTTTTAAAAGTAACGTTGTTTGAGACTTAAAATACCTAATTAAGTTTTAACAGATTTATTTTGTTAATTGATTTAGTGATCTTAGATTAATAATAAAGTAGACATGTATGGGAATGAACGAATTTTTTCGAACGTACGTTACTAATGTGACTTTTAGTGTATGTATTTACTTAACCACCGCAGAGCAGCTTTTGCAAGCATGCAATTAATATTAGAATAGAATTTAATATACCGTTTAATTCTTAAGCAGTGGTACTTATTACATGAGAGCGATAGAAAATGTTTGGGTCCAGAATTATTGTCATCGAGGCAATTTTTAATGTTCTACTGTCGTAGAAAAAAAAGCAAAAATTTCTTATACATTCGTCTCATGTACTAGGTACTATTTTTGATTATGTAGTAAACGCGTAATGGAAGGTAGACGTAATATAATGGATGGAATTCTTATATTTGGAAGTTTTGGAAACGTGTCAAAATTTTTTTCATGAACGATGTAGATTCTGGTATGGAGTTAGATAAAAATTATAGCTTATAGTAGTTATAATCAACTGTAATTTTGAAGGTGTAGTTTGAAATTGAAGATGAATAAATAACATGAAAAATATTATGTTGGTTTTCTTTAATCAGCCAATTTAGTTACACGGGAATAGTTTAACACAATCACAGAGCAACACTTTTTTCGTTACACAACAGCCTGTCAATTTTTAGCTAGGAAAATCTTTACACATTTTTTTATGATATACCTGGCAAACGAGCAGACGTATCGCCTAATGGTATACGATTTCCGCCGCCCGTGGACACACGTAACACTTGAGGTGTCACAAGTGCGTTGCCGGCCTTTTAAGGAGTCTGGGAATACGGTAGGCCTACCGTAGTTCATCCCACAGTTTTCTTGTGCGAGTTTCTGTATAAGCGCACAGTTGTGGACTGCCAACCAGTGGTTTTTTCAGATAGTTACTACTATCTGAAAAAACAATGTATTTAGTTTAAAGTGTCTAGCTTTGGTATATCGACAGTAAACAACTCTGAATCCTCTTTCTTAGTTCTTTAAAACTGAACATAATTAAGAAGTATGGAGCAAATGCTATGTGACTGAAATGTCATTAAGTTACATAGGGTTGAAGTTTACAGAAGAACACAGAAAAACAATTCAGCAGTAAACTGGCAAAGGTGAAAAGGTCTCTGTTAATTCAGGTACCTGTAATTCGGAAAAATTAAAGATTATAAGTACACATAGTTTTACTACAATGATGATGATGTACTCCTAGCCGAGATTGACCACAGCGGCCAGTCTCAACGAAGATCAGCCAACTACGTAGGTTATATTATAGTGCACAAGTGTGTGCAAACAGGTGAACTCTCTGTTCCCTCACTTTCATAATACGATGGGAGGTTATCCGACACGCTCGGGGAGATATCAGGCTCAGGCCCGACGACTATACGTGCTCACCTAGGCATAGGAGCTATCTTCCCAACTTCGAAACTCCGTGCTATTAAAAAGCATTTCTATATTCAGAAGAAATCAATAACACTTTTTGGCATGACCCGGGATTTGAACCCGACATGATGTCTCATGAAAGTCCTTATATACATATATGATTCAGGTGAGCGTATGTGACTACATTCCTCCTGAACCAC
Source organism: Hyphantria cunea (assembly GCA_003709505.1). Lineage (NCBI taxonomy): Eukaryota > Metazoa > Arthropoda > Insecta > Lepidoptera > Erebidae > Hyphantria > Hyphantria cunea. The sequence continues at coordinate 2,412,992 of PKRV01000116.1, forward strand.
TGAACCGATTTTAATCACTAGAAAGGTTCATCAGAAGTATTCATTTTCAATTCATTCTACGCAGATTGATTATTTCTTATCTACTTACGTAACGTTTTGGTACCTCGTTTTAACTAGGTTCTTACCGACATGAACGGTTGTGGCGGCATCAGCTGTGTCGAGCTATAGAACTGTCTTTCTATAAAACGGTCAGTATCGAAATCTTTTACCAGACTCAAAACAAGTTCTTTTTTGTAATAGCGCCATCTAGTGCCAATTAAAATGATTATTAGATTAACTATGCCATCTATACGTCTTCTTTTGAACTTAAAAGTAATGAAATTCAAAGCTTTGATTAAGAATATAGATGGCGCTGCACAAATAGAACTTAAGGGGAAATATTTTTTTCTGCCCTGCACTTTCTACGTTTCATTTTAGCTGTTATAGTAATATAAGTGCGAAATTGGTATTAATACTATTCTACCCTTAAGTAATATTCATAACAATGGTGGTCATTATCGTGACTATTTTTTTTTGGTTTTTGTTCTCATAAAACAATATAGATGGCACTGTAGTTAATTTGTCTTAGAAACAGACTACTATCTTAGATAGGTATTATAGATTTGATACTAAGTTAAAACTTATGTAATAATATAACGTCTAATATTAGTGTAAAGTTCCTAATTTTACATAAACAAAAAAACAATTGTGTGATATCGGTAAATCATACTTCACAATAAATAAAAGCAATAAATAATATAATATCATCTGGATGGGATAGGAAATTATAGAGCTCTTCAACCAGGATGTAAAAGTGATGGAAGAAAGGTACCAGGGAAGATAGGACTGTCACATGATGGCAGATTACTGCTGGTCTTTAAAAAAAATTGTAAAAGTGCTGCTAAAAGGTGTTTTTTTAAATTCAACATAAATTTTATGTTTTTTTTCTTTTCAACTATTGTGTCTCTTAATTAAATATTAAAGTAAAATAACTATAAATTATTTTAAATAAAAGGTCAAAATTTAAAAATATATTAGTTATGATTTTCTCATATTTATTATTTTTTTGGAAAAATGTGGAATAAAAAGTTAAAAAAAACCAGAACAAATCTTCTGAAACCATCAATAGTTTCATGAATTATTGGTATATATCATGGTACTAGAAACCAATCTAACATTAAGGGCAATAAAACCACTGTTGACCAGTCTAATGTTTGTTTCGTCAAACTAATTTTCTTAAGTTCAGTTCAATATTTTCAGAACTGAAGTTAGAAATACTAACTGTTTAGTGAGACTTAACACGTTTTTGTTTGAAATTTATTATCATATAATAAGATTTGTAAGAAAATAATTAAGGCCTCTCTTTTTCAATGTTATCATTGATTTTATGTAATTGACAAATGGTTGGAAGCGACCAACCATTTGTCAATTAGACGGTCAGAAAGATTATGTAAACAAAATTTTAACACATTGAATACCTTTTTTTCAAACGAAGTAGGGGGCAAACGAGCAGACGTATCGCCTGATGGTAAGCGATTACCGCCGCCCATGTACACCCGTAACACCAGAGGCATAACAAGTGCGTTGCCGGCCTTGGGGATGAAGAGGGGGACGAAAGGGAAGGGTTGGATTATGGGGCTCCGGTATCCTCACTCACTCGGTGAAACACAGCGCAGGCGTTGTTTCACACCGGTTTTCTGTGAGGCCGTGGTATCACTTCGGTCGACCCGGCCCATGCATGCCGAAGCGTGGCTCTCCCATCTGTATAACCTAATCATAACTTAAGTATAATAAGATTAATTCAAACTGTTTTTTAATTTATTTGAAAAAAAATTGTGATAAAATTAATCTCTAAATCACGTACTCTATAAATTGTTACTTGTTGAATTAGGTTACGTTTTCAAAGGCCAAAGTTCGTCTGTGAAAATACTGTTTCTATAAGTGGCCTGTCAGTCTTCGTCTTCGAGAAAATTAATGAAATACCCGTTTGACCCTTTCAGGTGCCTACCGATAGTTTTTCGCCAGAAGCCAATAAGTTCTCTAAGTGTTTCCAGAAAAGGTTCACGTAATTTATATAAATTGTGTTTTTAGTTCAATTAGAATTATTCACAGTATTTTGATTAGGTAATTAATGTGTTAAGACTTTTATTAAATAATCTTTCTGACAGGTCTGATTGAAAAATAGCAATCATAAAATTGAAATATTTTGTAAGCGGTTTGGCAATAAGTGTTGTTCATGTAATAATTGTAATTCACTTGAATCGAAAGGAAAAGTTATTAGAGACTGACATTAACATTGTATTGAATATTTAAGTTTTTGATGAACTAACACAAGCCTTGTTCTCACATACAAAAAATTTTGTAGACCTTATACTGAAACGGGTAACACGACGAAAGCGCGATCTAAGTTTTGTAACAGCTTTATCTAGGGAACGAAAAAGAAACTAATATGTGATATATATTTAATCGCACTATTTTGATGTTGATCTCGAATAGTAATAGAAGTTGTAAATATAATGTGTTTAGCAGACTTTCGACTTCTGTCATCTAAGTAACCAAAACTTCTTAACATTAAAATTGTACCATAATTTTGTGATCCGCCTTGAAATGAGCCCCTTAGTGAAAATTATACAAACTGGGATACGAAGTGTAAGAACGCCGGTGATCTTGTTTAGACTTTGGTTGGTATCTAACTGAATTCCAAACCTGTAGGAATTACATAAGAGTTTGAACTTTTGATATAAATCTTATTAGGCAACAAATTGTTAGAAGACGAGTGAAGTAAAGTAGTATTTAGTGTTTTGATTACCAAGATATATATAGGCGCTCATAGCCCAATTGCACTCGGTGATTACAAACAATCACCGAGGGTAAACAACGACGCCGCGGTCAGTACCAGGATGGGTGACCGCTGGTGGCATGTTTCCATGAGCGTCTCCGTGATTCGGAGGTCACACTAAGCAGTCGGTCCCGGTTGTTATCAGAGGATAGCAGTCGTGAAGCTTAGTTGGGGGCCTTCGGGCGGCTTAAAAACATCCAGCGGCAAGATACGTAGTCACAACGTATTCTTGCCAGTCCTCAAGCCGTACTTGGCCAGCGTGGGGACGTAAGGCCTTAACCCTCTCCTGAGAGGAGACCTTAGCTTAGCAGTGGGACATTATGGGTTATTGATGAGATATATATAGTTGTTGCATGTATATTTTTATATTTACGACCCGGCAAACTTAGAGTCGCCATAAAAAAAATTGGTGTGGGTCACTCTTATCATTTAGAAAAATAGATGTTGGCTGATTCTCAGACCTACCTGATGTGCACACGAAATTTTATATCGGTCCAGTCGTTTCGGAGCAGCTAGGTAACAAACACCGCGACACGAGAATTTTATATATTAGATGAGCCAGCTAAGGTGACTGTACTCTGCCTGAAGGAAAGCATGACCAGAATTGAAGACCAATAGTCACAGTAATCCTTGCGAATGCTGCAGCAATGCAGCAAAGTGACACACACTATGGTGGTCAGGAAGTTTCTGCATCATTATGCCTCTGGTCTCGCACTCACCGACAAAATACCAACACGAATTTTGTCAGTTTAGATTGATCTTCTAAGAGTGGATAGTACTGCCATTGTATTATAGTAAAAAGTTTTAAAGTTAATATGCCTTTAGAGTGTTTTTAGAATCATAGTTGCTAGTTATGAAGCACCATTTAAATTGAGAAAGATTTTACTAAAGCTTCAATTCTATGTAAAGCAGTGGACTGCTAAATGGTATTGATGATGAAGGTTTTACTGAACGGAGCATTCGTGTCAAACATATAAGAGACCTAACATGTTTACCCAATATGGAATATGCATAAAAATTTTATTTGTCTGAGGAATCTAGAAAAAAATATTTTCTAGACTCTTTATTGGTTTACAGTATACTTAAATGTTTTTTTATTTAGTGGTAATTTAAATTCAGAAAACATTAAATAAAAAGTGAAAATTAAGGGAGGGAAATTCAAAACGCTTACGTCGAAACGAAAACGAAACGACGTCGATAGTCACGTCCTGGAAATTATCGGAGTTTAAATTTATACTGTGTTAGTAGAGTTAGTGAGAAAAATCACCTTTTCATGATTTTTATAGCAATTAAAACTGTTAATAAGTATTAAGTAACTGAAACACTGAATAGTAAACAAATACAAAATGACGTCATTGGCTGCGTCAAAAGCGCACGCAAAATGGCGGCGTTTCATCATCATCATCATCAGCTTATCGCAATCAACTGCTGGACATAGGCCTCTCCAATTGCACGCCACTTAGCGATCCGTGGCTTGTCGCATTCAGTTCCTGACAATGGCGTTGTTTCATCATCATCATCATCATCAGCCTATCACAGTCCACTGCTGTACATAGGCCTCTCCAATTTCACGCCACTTAGTTCGATCTATGGCGGCGTTTGAATGGCTCAAATTTAGTCAGTGTTTTAAATTTCCCTTTGAAAATTAATTTGACTATTTTGAAGCCCATTTATATTTTTTCTGTGATATACAGACTTAAATGTCAAGATTAAGAAATAAAAAAAACATATTCCCTATTATCGTAAAGTTAAAAAGAAGGATATTATTGGTTTTATTAGTCTATTTATATATGTTGAAGAATAAATGAGATGTCAATAAATTCGTAATAATAGTTTGAGTGACATAGGCTACATAGGTTTTATCAAAAGTTTTTACGTAGTCGGTTATAGATTTCATTTTTTTTCTAGCTACATTTATTATCATAAAAAACTGATTACATTTCTCAATAAACTATTTCGTTCTAATTACCTTATACGTTACCTAATTACGTTATAGTAATAGGAAAATATATTTAACACGAACAATACAAAGGTTTTTACACTTATATAAATAAATAGAAGAAAATAGATGAATACAATTCTTAAAGGCATCGCTATGAACATTGTAATGTCTATTTAATGGATATTGAATGATAAATGATATACGAATATGTTTACTCCAATTAATTACGGTTTTTCTTTTGAATTGGGCCTTAATGTGATAAATATTAAATCCTTAAATCTGATTCAACCGTCATAAGTTGTTTGCATCATATTTATAAGTATGTTCATCAAGTTTATATTAAACAATTAAACAAAGTGGCATGCGATTGGGGATACCTACGTTCAGCAATAGACTGTTATAGGCTGATGATGATGATGATGTACATGAAACGAACACAAGGAATACCAGACTCAGAACAACAATATCGTGTGCCTAAAAATCGAATACATGCCGCAATACCGTCAATATGCCGTTGATAGGTATATTCTACAAATTTACCAATCTTATTTTGATGACAGGGTCTTTGGGTCTTGAGCTCCTTACAGACACAGTAACAGGTGCGGGTGCTGTCTTCGCTAAAACTAGTTTTACTTTCCCACTCTGGAGTCTTCCCCGACCACGAGGGACCAGATCTGAATCGACGCCTAATCAGGCCCTCTCCCATGAGAAATAAACTTACTATCCTCGCTATGTCCATCTATTTGAATATTCTGTATATAGAGTACAGAAAAGTAGGAGTACCGTAGAGTGAGTAATCTTCGGTATTAGTATGATAACAATTTTGTCATTTGATTTGTAGAAATTTTGATCGTGTTTTTCATTTCCATATTCTATTGTAACTGTTAAAATAATTTGAAAAGTATACGGTAAAACATTACATTCCTTTATAATCACATCCTATATAATCCACAAGTATCTCGGCAAACAGATCTTTTTCAACTGTATGTAGTTTTCTTATCGATATTTCTGCCCAGAGGCCGAGGTGTATCCGTTTCAGAAAATAGTGGCATAATTAACTTTTGTTTGAATCTAAAATGTAAATGAAAATCTAGATAGATGTAATTAGTAAAGCAAGTGCAGACTGTTTACTTAGACTAGATCAAGAACTTTAAAAATAGACAATTAATGCAAGTAATACGTCCGTAGACTATCATTCCGTAGAAGGCTTTTAAGTCATGCAAGACTTCAGTAAATATAATTACTACTTAAAATTCTAAAAAGAATGAACAAATCTCAAATGGTAGCCGGGTGAAGTATTAGAGTAATTAGAGAATAACGAAATATCATAAATGTTGTGTTAATAATAAAATACTTTTATTCGTTTCGTCGAGATTTTATTTCGTCACATTTTCGCCCCGTAATATTTTAAGAATTTAATTGGTTTTGGTGCTTGTCTTACGATTTACGTGAATGCGACATCCTTAAAACTTGAAATTATGCTTAGGTGAACATTCTGTCGTTGTCACTTTAATGCTTACTATTGTATTGTCGTTTAATTCTTTTTTTTTTTTATTTTGTGTAAAATTAAAAAATACAAACGTTCTAAATTATAATATCCATACTTCCATTTTAATATCATAAATTCGAAACTAACTTTGTCTGTCTCTTAGTCTCTCTGTCTGTCATGATTTCACGGCTAAGCCGCTCAACCGATTTTAATTAAATTTTAAATGGAGATCCTTTAATTTAATGGCGTTTTGTGTTAGATGTTCGAAATATTTATAATTTGACTATTATGGAAGGACATAAGTTTCCATTTACCGTGATAACCGATAACGATATACGCGGGCGGAGTCGTGAGCAAATGCCAGAAATATCCTATGTTTAGGCTATGAAGCGACCGACCGGAGCACCGGATACCACGACCTCACAAAAATCCGGTGTGAAACAGTGATTGCGCTATGTTTTAGCAAGTGTATGAGGATGCCGGAGGCCCATACCCCAACAGGTCCCCCATCCCACTCCACTCCCCCCCTCCACATCTCCCAAAGGCCGGCAACACACTTGTAACGCCTCTGTTGTTACGAATTGTTTTCTGCTTGCCAATTATCTTAATCCAGCCATTTTATTACAAACTTTTATTTTAATTTCACCTGTCCCGATGTTTGTTTGTTTTTAATCAAATCTTGCAAGTTAGATTTAATACAGTTTCCAATTTCCGATTGTGCTAAAATTTTAAATATACCTTTACTTCTGATGACAATCCAAATATTTTTAATCGGTATTATTATTAATATAAATGGCCACCATAACAAATTGGCGACGTACATATTTCTGATCACCCCATTCAATATGGGTGTCAAAAAAAAGGGCTTGAAGTTATTATTTTTATTAAAAAGTAATAAATTCTTGTATTTGAAAAAATACAATAATCACTTGTTATTTTCTTATTTAGGTTGGAAAGCATTAGTAGTTATTAGTTACTATGTATTTCCTGTAGAAGTGACATCCGGCAGTTTTAGATGAGAAGGGTGAGTCAAAGCAGTCTTTTTCAGTGTGTAAATTTTGAGGATTTGTAGGTAACGATACAAATACATTTGTAAAATATTTATCACACCAAAATTTTACAACAAAATAGATACTGAATATTTTGAGTACCCGGACAAATTTCCAATACTTTGTATTAACTTTCTTGATCTTTTAGGTTTGCAACTTGACGTTAACTTTTTGTTTTACGAGTCTCAAACTTTGATACAGAATGAAGCTTCTAACTTCTATGTTCGAGAACAGGTCGTTCGTGCAGCCTATTTTTTATGACTTTATTCCTTTGTTACTGAATATTCTAGACATAACCTGGGACGGATACAATAATAGCCACAAAAGAAAATTAAATGTAACCGTCATGGGTGACCGTAACTTGACATTTTCTACGATAGGTTAATGCCTTTGGACCTAAAACGCGATCGGTGAAGACTGAACTATTAATCTTCGTTATATATTATTTTCTAGATCCTAGTGGATTTTCGCTATACTATTATTCAAGCAAAATTGAAGGTTTCTGACAGCTTTATAAAATGGGTTTATAAGGTTATACAGGTTGTACGTATTTATTTTAGTCTCTACAGTTTGGTCTTCGTTTATGATCATAATTTTATTGCTAAAGGTTCCGTTCATTCGGATCTTCTAGTTCGTCTAGTAGACAACTCATTACCTTGCCAGTAAATATGGAACATTCACATTGAATAGATAGATCTATAGATAATTGATTTTAAAAATAATATTTTGGCTTCATTATTTTTATACAAATAAATAAATATTTCGGACATGTAGCACACAGCCCCATCTAGGCCCAAACTAAGCACTGCTTGTATTATGGGTACTAGGCAACTTATATAAATACACATATACTTTTTTTATAGATACCTACATATTATACACAGAAAATACCCAAACTCCGAAACGAACATTTGCAGATCATACAAACAGTTGATCCGACCCGGGAATCGACCCCGAGACCTCATGAACAGCAGTCGCATATGCTATCGCTGCGCCACCGGGGCAGTTAATTATTATATATAAGTTAGTACGTATAATCTAAAAAGTTATTTAAAATTCTTCTTCTAGTGTTAAAAGTGTTGTGCTTATGTGTCTAAGAGCTACTAAAGTAATATTTTACACCCTTTGCTTAGTACCGATTCTCAAGTATCAGAAATGTTAAGATAAAAAAATATAAACAACCTTTTATTTCTTGTGTTGTTTTGCCTCTCTCAACCACTACCCGAATACCTAGGTGACGCAGTGGAAGCGTATGTGACTGTTTTACAGAGGTCATGAGTTTGATTCCTGGGTCGGATAAAAGGTTTGTATTATCTGCAAATATTTATTTCAAAGAATGGATGTTTTCTATTGCATAATATGTATGTATTTACAAAAACGTATACCAGTCTTGTATCTGGCAATCTAGCTTTAGTACAAGCTCTGCTTAATTTGGAGCTGTAATGGCGTTATAGGTACAGTGGCGATCTTAGCGCTCTCTTTGTGTTTGTTGTATGCACAACACAACACACAACACAACAACCCATAATGTCCCACTGCTGGGCTCGGGTCTCCTCTCAGAAGAGGGTTAAGGCCATACATCCCCACGCTGGCCAAGTGCGGGTTGGGGACTGGCTAGACAACGTTGTGGCTACGTAATCTTACCGTTGGATGTTTTTAAGCCGCCCGAAGGCCTCCAACTAAGCTTCACGACTGTTATCGTATGATAACAGCCGGTACCGACTGCTTAACGTGACCTCCGAATTACGGAGACGCTCATGGTAACATGCCACCAGCGGTCACCCGTCCAGGTACTGACCGCGCCATCGTTGCTTACCCTCGATGATTGTTTCTAATCACCGAGTGCAACTGGGCTATGAGCGCCTTGTTGTATGAGTGAGATGTTAAAAAAACCTACATTTGTATAACTAATAATCTTATCTGTAAATATATAGTTAAATACTGACAGTATGACACTATAATCCTGTTATCGTGCATTAATCAAACAGGTTAGCCAAGCCGCCTATAAACCGCTTAATCTGACACATAACGAGTCCATACAGCGTTAATTTTGAAGATATTAGCTTAGTTTGTTACCTGTCTAGTTACATTGTTACACCGAGGCAGTGTGACAGAGCTTAAATGTAACACCAGGCTACAATGATAATGTTATTATAACGTAACCTGATTGACCTTAAGACAAAAGCATTTGATATAAATAACATAATTCATTTAAAAATACAAATCTACCCAAAAAGAAACAGAAATTGCAATATCCTTACACATATTTTGGTGTTATTATACATTTATTGAAAGGTTCAAATAAGTAGGAACGTAATGCAATTGAAAAATGTATAGTGCTAATAAAAGATTGGAACGAATATAGAATCTACTGTCGCCTGCGGTATTTCCGGATCACTACGCCCTTCAAACCTTCAAGAAAAGAGCGTACTCCTTCTTAAAACGCACTTATGACGCCTCTGGTGTTGCGGGTGTCCATGGGCGGCGGTAATCGCTTACCATCAGGCAATACATCTGCTCGTTTGCCACCAATACTACAAAAAAAGATTTGAGAGTAAATAGTTTGTTGAAAATATCCAACTGATACTTCTCTATTATTGATATAAATAATAACCTTCATCGCAAAGAGCAATCTTTGCGAAGAAGGTTATCATTACAGAATAAAGCATTATGCCTGAATGGCGTCTGCTGTTTTGGAAAACTTGAAATTTTATATGAATTTAGTTTAGTTGAGGAGTTTATGATTTTAAAAGGTTTTGTTTTCAGTAATTGGATCTCACTATCATTCGGTACTATAATTTGGCAATCTCCAATTCCAACTAAAGTACTCCATTAATCAGTTTAATAAATAACACCTATTTAAATCTTAGCTTTAGATCTAGTAATGTCACTGGGAACATATGATTATAATTAATTAAACTTATCTTTAAGTTAAACGATATATATATATATATATATAGCATTTCATAATTAATTTAGTTCATCTGTTTGAAGCATTTTACTAAAAAAACTATTTTAGTTTTTGTAAGAATATTCTGGTATAAAAGTTCTTTACAGTTTTATTAACAGTGTCTATTTAGCGAAGGTTTCTAACTTATCTTGACATTGAATTATAGTGACAGCTAAATCCCGTGGACTAAAATCTATATAACAGACGGCTTTGCTCGTATTTCATGCAATTTTTTTTCTTTTTCGAGTTCAATATTTAGTTAGATATAGCTAAAAAACTAGCTATAAATTTGAGTATTATTTCAATGCGCCATCAAACAAAAAATCAATTTTAGTAGGGGATTGATGTAAAGTTTGGGAATACCATAGATAAACAATGACCTACGGATCGTCATCCCACTGGGGTTTGCGGCGGGGCGGTATGTCGGAATCGAACCGACTAACCACAAGGTGTGCCACTCTGCGCCTGGGACGGGAGGCATCCGGGAACCTCTTCATTACGACGTCCAAACCATATTACACCATATTATAAATATATTATTTGTCATGCCACATACATTTTAAGTTGAAGACTTGCAACACTGTTGTTGTTTTAATTTATCTTTGGTAAACGCTGCTTCTGCTTGTTGTTTCTTTACAGTGCTAAACATATCATGAACTTCGTTTTGCATTCGAAGTCTGCAATAAAGCTCTAAAATTACAACGTTATGACATTCTGTGCATAAATTTATCACATATAATAATCGTGTCACATGTAGCTCACGAACACTGAAGCTATCGAACAATTTTCATATTTTTTAAATGTGTGTTTTGCTATCATTCAGATAGGATAGTTAACATCACGCTTAGACTAATAGGAGACAAGCATGATTGAAAACAGACTTAAAAGAAATAAATTGCGTGGTTAGCTAGTATATTATGTATATATAACCTTTAAACAAGCAATTCTTATCTATATTTAATCTGAATCTCGGCACCGCCTCCCACGATTTTCATAAAATTTAGCATACAGGGGGTTTCAGGGGCTATAAATCGATCTAGCTAGAATTCATTTTTAGAACAACAAGAAATACCATCCAGATACTATACATATTTAAATTTTATGTAGTCGTACTTTTTTTAAATAGCTTTGAAACTATTAATTATTTAAATGGCATCACATGTAAACAACCTAGCGATAGATAATAAATCTAGCTAATGTACAAGCTTGTTGGAAGGCATCAAATTAGACTGAGTTCACGTTTAACAAATGAAGTGGAAGGGAGCATTCCCATCATTCCTAATAAGGAGAAATAATTTATAAAAGAAAAAAATTCTTTACTTTCCACTCCTAAATGTTCTAAAAAGAAGAAGAAAAAGTTTAACATACTATAAACAAGACTACGTTGATTCACGTCACCAGGGCCATAATTACGAATCTATTGACAACTCGTTCGTTAAATTGGTATAGTAATTTATTCACTAGTGTGGAATATACAACATAATTACCCTTCCTTTTAGCTTCGCCTTAGTTGGGTAAAAATAACCTTAACTTACATTCCTAATAACCAAAACCTTATTATATTGTTTACTTCCTCAAGGCAGTAACAATATTGACGCTACAAATAAAGAAAAATTGTATTCACTTATTGATGTTATCTGTAATCCTCAAGTGTCTGGCAAGCTGGTTTTGCCTTTGAATAATACATTACTCTTTTACTAGGTCACGTGATACGTATCGTACGATTTTGTTATAGTATTAACTTAAGGGACTTACAATTCATGGGACGTATTTTTATTACCATTTTGTATTGCCTTCCCATAAGTTTTAGAAGAGGACCCTTACAATTTTAATGAGCTCCGTAGGAGGGAACGGAAGAATTCGGAAATTGTTTCTTATTCTGAGAGACGATACAATTAAATATGAACCTTTGAAAATGCTGCCGGTAAGAAAACACGGGTGTATTTTCTCAACCAATATTGTTTACAAATATTCCTTTGCCTAAATACATATGCAATATGTGACAACAGAAATGGTAAAATGAAAATAAATTAATACGTCACTCATATTAAAACAACTACATTTGTATTTGTGATGTTTTATGTTGTGTGTTTATACATGTATACGTCTAAGTTTAAAATGTTAAAACCCCTGTGCACCTGCCTTATAACAATTCTGCGCTACCCGAAAGTTGTCTGTAAGAGTATTGCCCTTGACATTAAGTCCGCTGATGTATAAATTTAGTGCATGAAGTTAATAAAAAAAAAATATCAGTACTACATAGGTATTAGTTATACAGACATCATAAAGTGTTTATTGAACAGGCTTATTTCATAACACCATTGATCTCAATGTTGTGCATTGAGATCAATGGAGTTATCATTTTGTTAAAAATGGCGATAAATATTCAAATACTTGTTTAATTTGCCAATTTTGTTGCATCTTCTATTCTTCTTCTTCTTTTTACAGATAACATATTTATACAATTCAAACTGTCGTAACTGTTCTTGTTTTAGATTTCCTACTAAACATTTTATAAAATGAGAAAATTTTAATGATTAACATTTTGCGAAGAAACGTCACAAGGGAAAAGTGCTATTAAAACAGTTTTCACAAATATAAAATAATATAAATGCGCAAATGTAAAATTCTGTCATGGAAATAACAACACATAAAGTGAATAACATACTGTTTAATTAACATACTCTTCGTGCATATTAAGCTCAGCAGTTGGAAAAAGATTTCAATCACCATTATAATGAATACTGGCTCGTATGCAGTAGTGTTTGTAGTTTATTTTTTATCCACGATGGTGCAAAGAAGGAAGGTTAACTGCATACCTATTTGATTCTCAAATAAATAGATGTGGTAATAACACATTCGATCTTATAGAAATAAACAAATGAAGGTATTTCTGTATATTTGTTTAAAGTTTTGTTTTTATAATAATTTTATTACCTAACAAACAATAGCTGTAACTATATTTAACTTTTTACAAGCTTCGTATAAAATTTGTATATAATGACTACCTTTCACAATCTAAAAATAAGCTTTGACGCTTTCAAAGTAACATCGAAAGCAAATAGTGAAATGTCTCCCAGGCAAATGGAAGAATAGCAGTAGAATGTTACCGTATTATTTTTGAAAGGTTTTGAATTATATGTTCGAACATAAAAATACTTTAAAAGGATTATTAGCTAAAGGTTAAATATAGCTTACTCAGCGTAAAGTTAGCCTAGGATACTGCAGCACAAGTAATAATGATTGAGTGACTTTTAAATGAAAGGCAACCTATATTTAGCGGAAAACTATCTCAGAATTTCTCAGAATTGATAGGTATATCAGTAGTTACTGAGACCTCAAGTACTCCATTCTAAATAATCCAAGTCAGTATCATTGGCGGAATTTTATAAAGATAATGTTTATTTCTAGTGAAAACGTGTGTAAAACTATAAGGAAACTAATTCCTCAGAGCGCTTTCACTTAATTAAAAAACCTACACAAACGTCTACTCCATTATCATAAACGGCCACAGGCTAACCTTTAACTTAAGTGTTTTCGTTTATTCTAACCGAAGTATATTCTAAAGCACATTGTCCATTCTAATTTATAACAATATTTTCTCGTACAACTAAACCCAAATTTTATTTGGAAGTTTGGTAAAAACAGCACCTGGTGTAAACTAATAAGAATAAAAGAGTGGTTTAGTTAATAAATAATAGCTTGATCGAAAATGTTTGAATATCGATTGAACGGTAAGTAGGTCACGTCAGAATCTAGTTTGTTATTTTGGTTACGTCCTTTTTGATGTTATTCTGGACGGTAACATAAATAAATAATAGTAACACATGGTTGACTGTTAGCATTCCATATTCATAAGCTTGTTACTGTTGTTAATTGAGATTGTTATGTAATGTACAGGTACTTGTATACAGGGTAGGAGTTTTTGAGACGGAACAGTAAGGGCAACAGTAACTTTAACCGTTACAGTTACAGGAAAACGCTTTTAGAAGGCTCTCCATAAATTTTTAAGATATTCTGAACTGCATTTACAGATTTTGGAAAAATTGTCAGCAAGAAAATGGTAATTTTAAACAAAAACTTCTTTTTATGCCAATTGATCCTGTTTCTTATAAGGATCTAAAGTCTCTACTGGACAGACTGAGGTTTGAGCATTAGAAATGTCAGAAATCGCAGAAACTTTTCCCCATACATTTGTACGAAAATAAAGGGGCCATAAGTTACTTACAGTTTTTGGCAAGCTGACCTCGTGGATTACTGTACCTAGAAGCAAAAAAGCCTACCTAAGTAGACAATCATCACTCATCATTAATCAGTTGCATCGATAATCTTCTACAAGAATAAAACCAAAACACACAGACAAACATAACTTACATTTAGATGACCTACAAAATAAATTATTCAAAATGACCGCTGTTTCTACGAATACATAAGTTCACTCGTTTTTGTGCTAAGCTAGTAGCAGCAGTTTATATATATATANTATAATAGTGCCTAAATACCAATTTAGTGATAAAAGATGAAAGAAATTCATAAGTTGAACGTTTGGAGCTGGATGCGAAAAGCCATAGATCGAACTAAGTGGCGTGAAATTGGAGAGGCCTATGTCCAGCAGTGGACTGCGATAGGCTGATGATGATGATGAACGTTTATTTCGCCGAATTTAATAATTATATTTAGGTAAAGAATTCTTCCTCTTTTAAGAAACGCTATAAACAGTGAATCTAGTCATGAATTTCATACCACTGTAGTTACTTAGTTTTATGTCACATTACGCAGTTCGATTCTTCGTGAAGATAATGAGCAGACCGGCCACTACATAGTATGTGTTTATTGTCTCACATGTAAACATTCAGTTTCAGAAACATAAGTGTTTTAAATGGCTTACCCTTCCCTCACTCCCCTTAGAGTGGGTGACAAAGGAATAGGCTTACGACCTGGTAATCTCACTCATTCAGTCAAAGTTACGAAGTCAATCAGACTGTGTTCTTATTAGAATGAATAAAAATGGCAAGGATTGATCATTGTATCCGCATATAACAAGTGTGATTTTTACCAGCAAGATAAATAGTTATTAAATTATTAACCTGAAAACTTTTAACAGTTTAATTAAATATAACATGAGTTAAAATGAAACATTGTAACTAACAGATAGATTAAAGTTTCATCGTTAATTGCTTTAAATATTGATTAACATTTGTAAACAATTCCTATCATTATGTAAAATAAGCTAACCATTACGCTTAAACTGTTTGCCGGGCCTGAAGTTCTATTAGGGAGTAATTTACTAAAATTCTGTTAATTTAATTTACAAACTATTATCCAGTATAATTATTAATAGTTTGGTATATTAACAAAATTTTAACAAAAAAACGACTTCATACAAGATACATTTTAAAACAAAAACGCAATTAAAATTCAAAACCATAATCGCATATTCTTGTGTCTAATAATATTTTTATTTTAGAACCGGTGTCAGGTATAAGTTAAGGAAACGCAACAATCTACCAAGCAATGATATTATGATAATACCTGAACTATAAAATCAAAGCCTAGGGACACACGAAAAAGACAGTCAAATTACGTATGATGATGTATTTCATATGATGAAGAGAGCACAAACTACGCAGGGTAACAGCACTGTAAACAAAAAAGTATATTTTTTTTTATATTATAGGGGCAACTGAGTATCGTATCGTCTGATGGTAAGCGATTACCGCCGGTCATGGGCGCCCAACAGATGGGCAACATCAGATGCGTCACAAGTGCTTTGACGGCCTTAGGAGGATAGGGGTGGTGGTGGGAGGAGCGGTATCCGGTATTCTAACTCACCCGGTGGAAAACAACGTAAGCACTGTTTCACGCCGGTTTTCTGTAATGCCGTGGTGTCATTCCGATCGAAATCCGGCCTAATCGTGCCGAAGCGTGGCTTTATCACGGTAAATGTGGCTTTCCCACGGTACCACAATACACAATTTAACAAAAGTTAGCCAAATTTTCTGATCTAAATAGAAACTTGTGTCCACCAGTGTACTATTGAACGTTGTTGATAATGACTTTCATATTTGAAAGTGAAAGGCGTAATTTGTGTGTTTAAATGCATTTTAATTTCGTAAATTTCTCTTGTACTTATATTTTAATGCAGTCACCAATTTCCAGAGTACGCTTAAGCTGCGAAATATGTTGAAGACTAATTATTACCCTCATTAATTTATTCGAGACGTATATTGCAGTATAAAGTACTCGATGTAGATCACGTAAAACAGGTGTACATCAGTCATCAGATACGGTAATCTTTTAGAAATTATAGAGGATTGAAGATTATTAACGAGGGAGTTTGCTCCCGTTATCATCTATCGCTATTTATATTCACGAGCTCAATATGGATGATCCATAGGCGATTTTCTACCAAGTAAACCTCAATGAAAGGCATTATACGACTAAAATTGGCAATCATTTATTTGCAAAAGAAATGAAAAGAAAATCAATCGGATTATGCAGTGGTAGCGAATGCGACTGCTGTGCTAGAGGTCTCGAGTTCGATTCCTGAGTCGGACCAAATGTTTGTATAATCTGCAAATATTTGTTTCAGAGTTTGGGTGTTTTCTATGTATAATGTATGTATTTCCAAAAAGAAAGTATATAAGTATTAATATCAGTTGTCCACTACCCTTAGTACAAGCTCTGCTTAGTTTGGGACTAGATGGCGTTGTGTGTTAAAATGTCTGAAATATTTATTATTTATTATTATTGTTAAGGTAGCAGAGCTACATTGATTCCAACACATACGGGCCGGCTCGATAGGGGCGGTACTAACCTCTCACAGAAGACTAACCTAAAATAAGAGCATTTGTGCTGTCGTATTCCTTTGTTTAGTGTGAGACAAGAGGCTCAATTTACAGGCGTCTCAATAGGCCGCCATAATGTGGGTCACTGTGCTGCATTGTTGCTTTGTCTGCATCCGCAATGAGTTTGGGGAAGATGACATAAATCTTAGATTCTGTTGTTGTTCTGTTGTCTGCTGATGTTTTCCATCAGGCAGTGAAGAGTCACTGTGGCAGGCAATGGAAATGATTCATCAACAACCCATGATGCCCCTTCTGCTGGGCTCGGGGTCTCCTCTCAGGAGAGGGTTAAGGTCATACGTCCCCACGCTGGCTAAGTGCGGGTTGGGGACTGGCAAGACTACGTTATAGCTACGTATAATCTTGCCGTTGGATGTTTTTAAGCCGCCCAAAGATCTCCAACTAAGCTTCACGACTGTTATCGTATGATAAAAAACGGGACCGACTGCTTAACGTGACCTCCGAATCACGGAGACGCCCATGGTAATATGCCACCCATCCAGATACCGACCGCGCCGTCGTTGCTTACCCTTGGTGATTGAGCGCCTCAAAGAAAATGATTGGGTATAATCGTTATACAAAATGCTATATAATCAATTTCGTGACGAGAAGGCCATCTTTTAAAAGATAGTGATTTGAATTTCAAAGAGCCAATATGGTAAAAATCCCTTAGGCGTGTTTGGAAGAACATTAAGAGTGCTCTACATAAAACCATTTACATAAAAAGGGTAAAAGGGATAATGTTAGATAGCCAATGAATATAACACAGTAGACTTACTTATATTTTCAACCATTTTCGAAACTTAGTCGCTTAGCTTTTGCCTGCGACTCCGCCCGCGTGTATGTCGGTTTTCGCGATAGAAAGTAGCCTATTACTTCCTGAGGAATTAAAGTATCTACATGCCAAATTTAATTGAAATCAATGCTGTTTAGCAGTGAATGCGTGGCAGATAAAAATAGACTAGTCGAGACTAGTGTTACCCGCGGTACGACATCAACCGCGGGTAACGCCGCGGGGTTTAACGCAGGAAAAAGTAAGAGTGTAAAGAGTAACTTAGGGAAGTTACTCCTCACATCATTATCTATCTGCCTGTGAAAGTCCTGTCAAAATCGGTACACCTGTTTCAGAGATTATCCGGAACAAACAGACACAGACACAAAAATTCAAAATTTTACATCTTCATTTGCGTTTAATTCGTTTAGATAACAGTTGGGTGAAATACAAAAAAGATTATATTTTATAATTTTAAGTAATGATATCTATGAACATTTTTAGGTTACGATCAGAAACCTATTTAATATAATATAATTTTTATCCGCATAACAGATGGGTCAAGGTCGATCTTACCTCGGATCCTACACCATGTCAGCATGTTGAAAGTTCATCGTTATTTTCTTTCCTTTTATTTCAATCATAGCAAAATTTCGGCGAGGTGGGTCTACTTACCTCATAAAAATTCGGAAATGAATAATATGTATAATTTAGGTAGAACTTATAATAATAATCGAGATTATATATTCTTTTGCTTTTTTAGTAAACAAAAAATATTCCACAGAGACGGAATATCGAAGCGTAATTGTATGTTTGTAACTACTTTACGCTCAAACGGCTGTACAGTTGTCATAAAATTGTATAGTAAGCTGAAACCTTGGATTAACACATAAATATCAGAAACATGAATTGTTTTTGCAGGATGAGCAAGGAATTTAAATACATTCGACAAACCTTGGGCAACAAACCGGGGCGTATTTTATAGAATAGCACATTAAGTAGGTAACTAAGTGCAGTTTGAAGTTAACGCAAGTTATTTTCAAGAACTTAATTATATGTCTGTTGCCTTCGACGTGAAAAAAATGGCTTATTAAAGCTCGTCGTCGTACGGTCGTGACGTACCTACTTAGTTAAAGGACTAATATATTTGCCATCCATCTTTTTCCATGCATTTACCAAATATATCTATGTAAAAGTTTATTTAATTAATTTTGGAATATTCGTTTAGAATGTGACTACATTTTAGGGGATTAATTATCTAGCTCTTGTCCATGGCTATGACCACACGTATGTCGGATATCACGGTAATCATTTTTCAGATTAATATGTATATAACATAGGACATTCACAAATAAAATAAATTTGTATAAGCAAAGAAACTTTCAAAATCAGTTCAGTTGATCATGAGATTAACCCCTAGAACTACAAAAACTCACAAACTTTACATTTCCTATTATGCTGAAATTTTGAATATGCCTTTAGTTCTGATGATAATACAATTATTTATAATCGGTATTATTATTAGGCCAAAATGGATGCCGTAAAATAATGGCGGCGTACATATTTCTGAACATCCCACCCAATATGGGTATCAAATGAAAGGGATTAAGGTTTTTTTATTAACAAGTAATATATGCTTATTTTGAAGAAAGAAACTTTTAAAATTAATCACTTGTTTTCTCAACAAGTATGAATGTAACGTTGATATTTATTGTAATCTTAATTTTAATTACAAATTCACAAGTTGCTTGTAACTTTAATTTGTAATTCAAATTAAGAAGGACATCAACCAGAAATTTTAAAATATTTGAACTTTTTGAAAGTTAATTAGAAACCAACGCAAAAAAGAACATAACCTATCCTTTTTTGTTACACTCATCGTCGTTGAATCGTAATTAAACTAAGTGTAGTTTTGAAAATAAGTGCGATTACATCTCAATTTATACATCTGTCACCGATAAAAATTCAACTATTTGGAATTCATTACTTCTCCTTCAACATCTTTAATAGTCCACTACTGGAGATAAGCCTCTCATCTGAATAAAGGTGCTGTCCCACTATACCACGATTCCCGGAAGGGTTGATTTAGGATTTGTTTTAAGTTTCTGGAAGGGATCGGGATGTCGTAATAAAGCGGTTCCCGGCTCCCTCCCGTCTCAGGCGCAGAGTGGCACACCGTGTGGTTTTAGTCGGTTCGATGCCGACACACCGCCCCACCGCAAACTCTGGTGGGGTGAAGCCCCGAGGGGGTTTTCACACGTAAAAAAAGGATTTGTTTTAAGTTTTTCTTCTTCTGGCAGTAATATTTTGTCCTAGTAGTATGTTCCCTAGTTGTTTCTTACGACACCAATGGGAAAACTGCTATCTTTATTAATTTTTTTTTTAAATATCTCTTTCATTTTGTTTAATTTATTTTACTCAGTACAGACACATACACTCGAAAAACATAACCCTCCTTCATTCGTAGTCGGGTAAAAAGGTGTTGTGACACTTAATATTATTCATCCGCCACCACATATTACTTTACCAATCTTTAAAGGAGCTAGCAATCATAATCAACTTCCATAATTATTTACTGTTTTTACCCGACTGCGAAAGAAGGAGGGCAATGTTTTTCGATTGTAGAAGAGCTAGAGCCTAAACGCCTTGTCGTATTTTAATGTGAGTGATCTCAATAGATTCATTTTAGTAATGAGAGTGAAACTGAGTATATTAAAATTAAAAAAAAATACGCAGACTCATTATTCTCAGATTCATTACTTGTATTATCAATAACATTTTTTATGAGGAATATTTTCTTCATTAATACCAAGAATGTGCATGTTGTAGGTAGTTTTTATTTAATCTAGTCTTATAATAAGTCAACACTATGTATTACAGATTATTCTGTCGCCAGATTTAATTCCCACAAGACGATGAAGGTAAATATTAAGTCTAGACTACAATGTCGAGCAAACTGTTGTGAACTTTAATTAAGACGAGACCAAGAAGGCTAGCGTTCATCTAGATGAAGCCGTCGTGAATATTAAACTATCATCTCAGAAAATACACTAACATTTATGTAGTTATTATTCTCAAATTTTGCCGTAATCTGTATTTTTATCCAACATACATCCATAAATAACTTTTTTGTGCATACATAAATAAACGTACATAAATAAATATTTCGGACATCTAAAACACAACACCATCTAGTCCCAAGCTAAGCCGAGCTTATGTTATGGGTACTAGACAACTGATATAAATACAAACATACTTTTTTTTGTAAATATATAAATATTATAAATAGAAAACACCCAAACTTCGAAGCGAATATTTGTTGGGACATACAAAGATTTGGTCCAACACAAACGTTTGTTCCAAGCACAGCAGTCGCATACGCTACCGCTGCGTCAACGAGGCAGTCAAATAACATGTCAACAAAAATGAAAATATAGTTTATTTTTACCAGCAAATAGCAACTCAGTAACTTAGGCTTTTTTGTTATACAATAAGAGCCCCGGGTAGTACCGCGGGACTCAAACAGTTAATAGCATATTTTCCGATGTACAAAAATACAAGTTCACACCTCCGTGTGTACATACGTGTGGTAAAAGTTAAAGTAAAAGTAAAAGTTACTTAAGTAAACTTAAGTTCTTTTACCACACATACGTTCAGGCCAGAAAAACTTTTTGGAGCTCATCACAGAGTGTTTAGTTGAGGTAATCTGTCAGCTGGACCCTGTTTTAATACTGTCAGAAACTTTCATAATGCTGCTATTTTGACAGTATCGCTGATGTTATGTTGTGTTGGCTAGATTAGTAAGTACCATCCAAAGTTACGATTGTTCTCTTTGGGCATGGTGTGACGTTATACAACCTACCTGGATAAATCTTCTTCAAGGTAGTAGAGCCATTGATTACACGATTTCAGCGGCCAGCTAGATAGGGGCGGTACTAACCTCTCACAGGAGACCAACCTGAAATGAAAACATTCGTGTTGCCGTGTTTCTTTGATGAGTGTGAGATGGTAGGCCTAAAGATGCAGAAGTATCTCAATAAGCCGCCATAGTGTGGGTCATCATGCTTCATTGTTGAATTGTCTGAATCCGTAATGAGTATGGTAACCACTACACTTGGAGAACCACTGCTCATGCTTTCCATCAGGTAAAGTCACTTTGGCAGGTTGATATATATATACATACTAACAACCTGCCCCGGTTTCGCAGGGGCTCTTTCTTTATGGAAAATATAATGCAGCCTATGTTGCTCCGAGAAGATTTGTAGCTTAATTTTTTCAGTGTGTGTGAGAGGTTATGCATAGAATAAAATTCACAATCGGATACCTAAATCAAAAAGTACTCTTAACAACCTCTCAACGTTTTTAACAGACTTATATAATTGCAACCCAAACTATGGGGCCGACGCGAGAAAAGAATTATCTCACTTTAATTGTAGGGGAGGAGGTATTCAACTATAATTAGATTTTTTTGTTAAAATAGAGTGTCCCCCTTTGAAAAGCTAAACGGCTGGCTAGAAAATCATGTTGAAAAATCATGATGGTAGTTCATGTGATGAACTTTGAAGGAAATCTGCAACCGATTAGATAGTTTGGTTAGTTCAGGAGTAATGGTAACCTAGCTCATGAAAAACATAACACACAAGAAAACTGCATCTAAATTAATGTCACTTCTAAGATTACCGCGCACAATCACACTATGAACATAATGACATAACTCTCGGAACTACTAACTACATTCTCGTGTATGAAAATAATCTTTATATAAATTTATATCATATTCATATGCGTTTAATATGTATTGAGGTGCTCTATTTGAAATAACTATTAACGGTGCATTAATATGTAATGATTACTTTAATTACTAGAATACGTAATGTTAATGCAGGAATAACTCACTGAAATAGAGCACCTTCTGTGTAGCTTTAAAATAAACAAGCTAACATGCACATACGTGTAAAAATAAAATAATAAAATTTATGTAATTAACAAATATCATCATCATTTGCCCGTTGTAGTCCACTGCTGATTATAGGCCTCTCCCAAGGAATACCATAGAGCCTGGTCTGTTGCTTTCTGCATCCAGTCAGAGCCAGCCATCTTATGTAAGTCGGATGGCCATCTAGCCAGAGGGCGTCCCACACTACGTTTGCCAAGACGCGGTCTCCACTCTAGAACACGCTTACTCCAGTAGTTGTCTATTCTGCGACATACTACTATGTGACCAGCCCATTGCCACTTCATTCTACCTACTTTCAGAGCTATATCAGTCATTTATATATAAATATGCTTCCATATTGCTTACATATTCAAAACTTATGATATATGACGTAAAAAAACTATTTACCCGTTTAAACTCTAGTTTTATGTATGCTAATCCATATATACTAATAAATATAAAAAGTAAAAAAGCAACAACAAACGTATATAATTTGTGATGCTGTAAGTAACGTTATTCTTAGGTAGAAGAAGTTACTGTATTAAAAACATCGCTGAAATCAGCTAATGGTGAACTCTGTAATTTTCTATCTATGTCTTGTCTTTGAGCTTTTACAACGAGAATGTGAACAAAGCTAAGAGTGAACAATTCGTCTCCAAAACAATACACCTTCTCCATCTTTGTTCAACTTTCTTTTTGTTTTGATACCTTTGCCGGTGCAATGCTCAAGCAAAACTAGGTCAATTTAATGCGAAAATTTCGTGATATTTTTTACAAAAGGTGGTCAGTCTTACAGGCCTTTTTTAGTATATGTCTAATGTAAAGTTATTCAAATAGGGACGTATAGTATCCCAAAACTATTACGAATACATGTAAAAGAATTAGTGTCATACAATATACGAGTACAAGTAAGTAAGATTATGTTGACTCACCTCTTTTTTATGGTCGGATTATATTCAAACCGTTTGCAAATTATCCGTTCAAGAATGTTTTTTACGAAATACGTAAAATCTCTAGTCAATATCATATTCCAGTCACGTATACACACCAGTGTGTTAACCTGCGATACTGACGAATCTCTTTTGATTTTATTGGTAAATGATATTCATTTTTGTAAGTAAATCGTTTTTAGATATTTACACGTCGGCTTTTAAGTCCTTTTAGATGTAAGGTACCGACACTCGTGATATTCATTTTGAAGTCTTTATTACGGTTATAAGTGACCATTCTGAGGTTCATCTTTGTTTCTTTTAATAAAAAACAATGAAAGCAAGGTTTTCTGGCTACCCACTTGTTCCTTATAAATGGTGTTTATTTCAAATGACAATTTTATGAGAAGTGGAGAAGTTTGGTTACTCTCATTATGATTTTTTTATTAAACGTAACCAACTAAATCATTGTTTCCAGTTAATAAAACTAATGATGTTACGTAATGGTATTATTTATAGTCATTTAATGTAACTCTGGAAACTTGTTATCATTAAATTAATGTACATTGCTTTGGTAAAATGCAAACACATTTCAAACAGCATTTGCTCAATATTAAGGTACCTTTATAGAATTAATTTACCCTATAAAAGTTATTATTTTCAATTAATTAACACTAGCAAAGATAATCGAATTGGGTCACCAACATAGCATGCAAAGACAGGTAAGCGCACAGTTGTCGGATGCGCAACACGGGTTCCAGTCGGGATGGACCACTGTTACAAATCTATTTAATTTTATGGTGATTATAGTGCTAGCAGTGGATGTAGGCTTAGAGTTAGATGTCGCATATTTTGACTGTACAAAAGCATTTGACATCGTCGATAATGACATATTATTAAAGAAACTGGCAGAGGTTGGATATACGACACACCTGTTACAGTTTTTCGTGACCTACATGGAAGACCGACAGCAGTATGTGGCTCCAATGTGTACGAATCTGAACCGTATTACACTAGGTCTGGCGTAAGCCAAGGTAGTAACTTGGGACCTCTCCAATTTATTATTGTGGTAAACAAGTTACCGGAGTTGGTAAGACTTGGTTCATGTCATACTGTATGCATATGACCTTAAGTTGTTACTAGAAGTCAGGGATAAGTCAGTCTGACTTATTCCTGACTTCTAGTAACAACTCTGTGACTGTAAACATACGTTATATAAAACGAGTGGTCGGTCGACAATAAACTTAGTTTAAATATGTCTAAATGCTCGGTGATGATTTTTCCTCACGCACGAACATCTATACAATACGAGTACAAAGTAAGAGACACGCCCGTGCAACGAGTTTCGCAGGTAAGTGATTTAGGGGTATATCTCCCATATGATTTAAGATTTTGTGAATATATATATGAAAGACAGCCCACAGAATCTTCGGTTTTGTGCTGAGACAGACACATGGTTTCACCATTATTACAATACTGAAGGTTAATTTATAATATCCATATTATAACTATATAAAAAACGTTTTACTTCTGTTATTCAAAGTATGGGACCGCCAAATGATTTTGGAATAACATTGTTTTCATTAAACTAATATTTCATACCATGGCACAGATGGTAAATGTTAGGCTGTAAGTTGGATTATATTGATCTCCATTTTGTATTATTAACATGATATTGTTAACAAAACAAGATCTGAGGTATTCCCGGACCAATACGACCTTCCAACCTTCAAGAAGAGAGCGGAACTCCTCAGGAGTTGTAGGTGCCCATAAGCGGTGGTAACAGGTTATGAATTACTAAAAAAAAACCCGACAGTATATAATTATTTTGGTTTGTTTTTAATTTTGATGTACCCAGTGTCACTGTCACGACTGAGGCGAATCTATTGACACCACTTACATAAAATTAAAATACGACAAGCCGTTTAGGCTCTAGGGCGTGCCAAATAAATATACACACATATATACCTACATACACTCCAAAAACTTCTTTCACAGTCGGGTAAAAAAGCTACTTGATTATTGTCTACTATAGAATAACTTTTATATTTTTTGTTGTACTATATACTTTTTTGTTGTAACTTTATACACTACTAGTATTTTTTGGCGGACTCTTTGGGAGGTGTAGCAATCTTATGAGAAGAACAGAGGAGGAAGTGGAGAGGTATTATCTACTCACGAAAATATAAATATTATGTATCATATTTCTTAAAATATACATAATTTAAATACAAACAGTTCATTGAATTACGAGGATAATGAAATATGTACCTAAAAATATATATAACAAAAAATTTTGTAAAAGTATTCGTCAGTGGCTTTTCAAACTACGTTTAGATGGGCTTAATAAAAAGCAAATACCTATTATTTTCATTTTCATGAGTCATAACATGTACCCTTGGCATCGCTTCCCTTTGTGATAAAAATATACAATGTAACCAAACAAATAACGCATTGCCGAAAATGTTCAAACGATTAAACACAAATAAAAACCACTTAGGGCACCACGAATTATGTGTTAATTGTTTAACTTTTTAAATTTAGGCACAGTGTTGTTTTATAAAAATGGATTTTTATATATTGAGAACGTTGGTGTGTGACTTTAGAAATGATGGCAAAAAATAACTACTGAAATCTCTTCTCAAAATTGTTTTACAGTTTTTATTACAACTTTCATTTAATTTATTTTTCAGTTAAATATATATTCTTTTAAAGTAAATAAAACTAAATAAATGACATGAATATACATCAAATATAATATATTAAATAGATGCATTTGACGCTGGATATAAAATAGGAATATCTAAAATATTTTTCATAGCACAAACAATGCTCTGGCATTCTTGTTATGCTTTTGGTTGAAAAAGTAGAAAATAGTTTCATTTTCAGTACAGATAATAATGAAAATGTCTATACAAAGTATCACTTATTTTTCTTAATTTAAATGTATTGAAAATGTAACGGTTTATTTTCCCCAGACCGCAGCATGAAAGTTGTGTTTGTAATTTACCAAAATGACACATCATACCACCAGTACCACCATACAAGTTTAAATTACTTTGATCATTTCCCATAGGCGTCGTAGCCGTGTAACGTCTGGTGTAAGGGTAATAACCAGAGTGGAAGTGCACACCTGTTCTATCACAATAAGCTGTCTCACGTTAAGGACAGTATGACCATGTTTATCACAGAGAGTAACATGCTTATCAACATATATTTTATTATGTAATCCTTTTTTCTAACTTTGAAACTTTCGCGTTTCATGATATAATAATTATTTTGCACTAGCCGTGGTCGCAGGCAACCTGATCCAAGATAACGATTTAAATAAATGATCGCGTTAATTCCCGTGAAAATAAATATTATAATCCTCTTTTATTGCTTGCCTTGTCACATCTAGTTGGGGTTATCAATTTATATTTCATAAAAAAGTTATAAACGACTTCGAAAAAGTTAAATCCAAGATAGTGAAGATCGAACAATTTCACGAAAAGATGATGTAGATATGATCTCATAAAATATAATTTAAAATGAAACGAAATATAAAACATCGCTGTGCCTTTTTATGCCTTTATTATGATTCTTTATTATTTTATTTAATGTTAAATATCTTCCAATAAAGAATTTTGTTAAAAACAACTTAAATTGCATTACTTAAATACCATACTCATAATCACTGTTGCAATAGTCTTATATAACAAAAACGCTAGAGAGCTCTTTTGCTTACACAAACATATGGCGTATGCGATTATTTAATTAAAAAAATGTGTCTAACGTTAGTACAGT
The DNA here is from genome assembly GCA_003709505.1 of Hyphantria cunea. NCBI lineage: Eukaryota > Metazoa > Arthropoda > Insecta > Lepidoptera > Erebidae > Hyphantria > Hyphantria cunea. Next base: position 2,440,508 of record PKRV01000116.1, read on the forward strand.
CTATTTTTTGCTTTGGGAATTCAGTTACAAATTCGAATACATTATATATTTGAATATTGTTGGTTTTGTTTTAAAAAACAATGTTCATATTTATTTATAGTATCTATAATGTTAGATTACCATTGAAACATAACAAACATGCCCTATAAATATTGCAAGAACAAAATAGAACAATTTCGACCTAATTACTAGGCGGAAGGGTATTGTAAAAAATCATTGAAGTATGTTAACTGGTAGAGGTTGGTCTCATATTTTTTACTAGAATACGGAGAAAAAGAACGCTAACATTTTAATTTTGTGGAAAAATAAGAGTATCCAAGGCGGCGTACCTGTGCTGCAAGCTGCAAAAGTTACACTTTGGGTAAGTAAGATAGATCGAAGTAACGTTCCTAGTTCGTTATGGAGTTTCAAACGAGCATAAAAATAAATAACCAGTATTATGTTTGTCGTTTAAACGAGGTAATTTTAGATGTTTTTTAGCGACTTTTGACTGAAAGGAGGTGCTGAATACGAGTATATTTTAAGCATGTTACTTTATTTATTAGATTTGTTAATACTATACTATATAATACTATAATAAGTCTTAAGTTATCTGAAACTTTACTTTTTATTTTTTTAACGCGGGAAATACTTTTCGCAATATACCCTCCGTGTGGAGACAAAAGGCGTATGTAAGACTTCCGGAGGACCTGTTTATCTACTAAACGGTGGCCTACCTCGGCAGCCGGCAGGAATGCATCGGCTTCTTCTGGAGTCCCCCCTACCATGCTGACTGAGGTAGGTACATTCCGGAATGAGCAGAGTCACTCCGTCACGTCACGCCTTACAGCGTTCTACACAGTAAGAAGCGGAATACCGACCGCTTTTGTTAGACGAGACACCCTGGCTGCACCGGGGAGTCACCTGTCCATTCATATTTAATTATCATGTTATTCAGCTACTATTGGCATTGTGTTGTTCAGTTAAAACTTTTAAGATGTTTATTTAATTCTGGCACTAAACTTAGTAAGTTTTTTATGTGTATTACGGGTTTATTTGAATTTTTGGAACATTAAAATGGTCAGCTACTGTTGAGGTTAACTGCACAATAACAGAAGCAAACAAACAAAAAAAGAATTTTTTTGTGTGTCAAAATTTTAGTGTATATAAGTAGTATAATACGTAGAATATACACGTGTACTAATTTATCACAGCTGTTAGTTGTTCAGTTTCATCATAGCTTAGATTTTGTTATCAATTATTTAATTTTTTAAAATATTTATATAAGTATAATGGTATTATTTATATAAGTACTTTATCGTGCCTTACTTTTTCTTTAAAAGAAGAAGATAACAATACTTTGAAACGTTTACATCATAAAAAAATTAAAGGGTCTCTTTTGATCTTTCAGGTGGATACTTATATCATATTGTTTTATTTTCTTTAGGTCGTAAGTCTCAATAACTTAAATATTGTGAAAAATGTTCTGATCCTTTGTGCAGTGAGGAAAATGGCGGTATTGGTGCATTGACCTGTAAACTTCAGTTGGCATGAGGACTTATTGCTTAACGCGGTGGATATTCTTTCGTGTATGTTACTAGTTTTATACTAGTTTAAAGAAGGCGAGTTAGCAGAATACATAGGTTTAAATATGCTTATTTTTTCATAGTATTAACCCTATCTTGATCACATTTCAGGATGAAACTCTGAGGCCTTACTCTTCATTGGAATAATTAATACGATTTCAGAATATGTGTTTAAAACTATTTTCATCAATTAATCTTCACATAAGAAATGGGACGATCAAATGTCACGGTTTTAATGATCTTACTAGCGACTCAGATCGGCTTCAGATGGAACACTTTGGAATTCTCGAATTCTCTATCATAATATGCATATATAACACATTAACTATCCATTGCTGAAAACTGCATCGTAATCCGTTGAGTAACTTTAAAGACCTAAGCGACATTTTAATCGACATTTTCATTCAAACTCGTAAATTAACTCTTGCCACTTCTCTTAGTAATGATGCGGAATCTTCCCACGACCTTCAGCAACACGGAAAGTTACTTCCATATTGTTGAAGGTCCTGGGAAAATTCCGCATGCTCAACTTTTAATTTTTCCTGTTATTCAAGCAACAGTTAGTCTATATATATAAAAATGAAACCCGTTTTTCTTGGTCATGGCCTCACGCGTGAATGGCTGGACCGATTTCACTAATTCTTTTTTTGTTGTATTTGTTATTATTAGGAGAAGGTTCTTACGGAGAAAAATATATATAAAAATGAAACCCGTTTTTCTTGGTCACGGCATCACGCGTGAATGGCTGGACCGATTTCACTAATCCTTTTTTTTTGTATTTGTTATTTTTAGGAGAAGGTTCTTACGGAGAAAAATAATATTTACTATCAATTAAACTATTTTTATAATCAATAATCACAATATTTTCAAGAAAATAAGATAATTAGTATCACAAAGAATATTTTTTCCTTAGTTAAATTATATGCTTGAATTTTTCCGAGTTAGAGAGAATTCAACTCGATTAGATTCGAGTTACGTCCAACTCGGTTAGGTACTCGAGTTTACCATCACTAATCTGTGACCTCAGACCCATAACCGCGCCAACAAAGTTAGGTTTTACCTAACCTTTATAAAGTTTTTGATAAAGTTTGTTTTGTTTTAAAGACTAAGAAGATTTTTGTTTGCTAAGTATAGCGAGACCAGGGAATTATGGATTCATATTTATATGGAGGATATTATAGATTCCAGTTCAAATTGAATAGGTACTCATACCTAAGATAGATCAGCTATACAAAATAAAGTAGTGCATCATTGCTACGCTAAGGCGGTACGAAGTTCGCCGGGTCAGCTAGTACTTCATTTTTTAGTATTTCATATTTTGGCATATTAATATAGTTATTAATATGCCAAAATATGAAATTTCCTTTATTCGACAGTGAAATTAAATTCTCATAAAGGCTTTCTTAGTGCATTTAAGCTTTGTTAAAATGAACTGTTTACCTAAGTACACAATAAAATTCAAGTAATCTCTTTGGTGTTTCTAATCCGAATGACCTAACGCCCGGGGAACTCAACTCAAATGTTGCTCTCTACGCACTTTTATGACAAAGTATTTTAAAGGAATGTGTGACGTAAGCGTTCTTTTAAACCTCTAATGTAATGCGATCACTAGACCCACTCACAACTTTGCATTTTTGCCATCCCGCTGGATATAATTTTTAATATTCAAAGAAAATTTTAAGTGGATTATCTTGTTCTCGAATGGGAGTATAAATTCAGTCGCTTGCTATTTTATTGAGAACATATGAATATGAAAGTGTTTTCAATCATCAGTGTTAATATATCATCATCAATAACAGTCCACTGCTAGAATTAGACTGCTTAGAAAGCAAATTTTGTCCTACTATAGCACGCCAAAAATATACATTGATATGAAAAAAGAATAGGTTATGTCAATTTTATTTTATAAATAATTATAGAAGTCAATGTACAATATTAAATACTCATAATTCCTCCAGTAAATGTTAATTATGTTGAATACCAATATTATTTATATAATAATTACCTGTAAAGAAAATACACCTTAACCTTCTTGAATTTTAGAATAACGTAAAATATGAAATCCTCCAATTAAAATAATTACAATATTAACCCAGAGGAGCCCTGAAATTCTGTGCGAGTAATAACGTAAACGAAGGTATTAAATGTTTAACCCGCGTGAAATTCATTTCAGTAGGCTGACAACATAATCTGTACTTTTATAATACCTAAGTAAGCTGGGTGACTACAACAACTTGGGACCGTACCGTGGGAGAGCCACGCTTACCGTGGGAGAGCCACGCTTCGGCATGAATGGGCCGGCTCGACCGGAGTGATACCACGGCCTCACAGAAAACCGGTGTGAAACAGCGCTTACGCTGTGTTTCATCGAGTGAGTGAGGATACCGGAGGCCCATACCCCAATCCAACGCCCCCTATCCCCCTCACCATCCCCCTTCCCCCCAGGCCGCCATAGTGTGGGTCACCATGCTGCATTGTTCTTTTTCGCATTGAGGATGGTGACCACCACTCTTGGATTCTGCTCATGCTTTCCATCAGGCAGGGCAGAGTCATTTTGGCAGCTTAAATATAAAAAAAAAAAAAAACTTTGTTTTTGTATCAACTAACTTTGAATGGCCTTCTTTAAGGCATCTTAACTATAAGAGAGTCATATATTATTTGTTACTTATAAACACATATACATCTCATATTAAGAAAATCTTGCTCACAATGAACAGTCCGTTTCTTCTTTTTTAAATATGTATTTTGCTTCCGTGCCTTAGACAGGATAGTTAACGCTTAGATCAGAAACAAGCCGAGTATAATGGAAAAGAGACATAGTAGTAATATATTTCAATATATTTTATGTATAGCCCTGCCAAAATGACTCCACTCTAGCGGACGGAAAGCATAAGCAGAAGCCAACAGTGGTGGTCACTTTACCCATTGTTCGTGCAGACAATGCAACGATGCAACGTGGTGACCCACACTATATGGTCTAGTGGTAGTTCTGCATCACTGGGCCAACGGTCTCGCACTCACCAATGTAACACGAGAGCATGAACGCTTGTACTTTACGTTGATCTGCTGTGCGATGGTAGTACCACCTTTTTTATGGAAAATGGTGCAAACAAGCAGACGTTTCGCCTGATGGTAAGCGATTACCGCTGCCCATGGACACCCGCAACACCAGAGGCGTCTCAAGTGCATTGCCCGCCTTGAGTGATGGGGAGTGGAATCCGGGGAAGGGTTCGATTATGAGCCTCCGGTATCCTCACTCACTTGGTGAAACACAGCACAGGCGCTGTTTCACACCGGTTTTCTGTGAGGCCGTGGCATCACTTCGGTCGAGCCGGCCCATGCATGCCGAAGCGTGGCTCTCCCACGGTTGAATTCTCCGCCTCGGTCGAGTTGGTCTGTTCGTGCTGAAATCAGTGTGGCTTCACTAACTGTAGATGATCGATTGTTCAAATGACTTTGACTTTAAACCTTCATTTTATTAATTTGCGCAGAGTCGAGTAGTATTTGTCATTATAAGTACTACTCGTATCGGGGTACGCAGTATACAAATGAAAAGAAATAAGCATATTTAGCAAGATTGATTTTTAATTTTTGTTTTTGATTTATATTGAGGATGGTGACCACTACTCTTGGATTCTGCTCATGCTTTCCACCAGGCAGGGCAGAGTCTTTTTGGCAGCTTATACATACAACAAATAATTGTTTAAAAGTTAAAAGAACAGGAGTTCTGAGTGATCACATCATGATCGCATCACATTAGTATCTCCTTCGTTAATTGTGTTTAGCTAGTTTTTAGTTGTATGTTTATGTGAAACATTTAACTTTAAGTATGTAGTGTACATATCGCGCACATATGATGGACTTACAATCTTTAAATTAAGTAAGTTTTACACGACGAGAACTCAGAATAAAAGCTTCTTAATTATAAATATTTAATTTTAACTAACTCATTCGCAATCCCTCTAGTTTCGACAAACTCGACTCTCGTCTCTTATACACAATTCGTTATAAATTTAGTACTCCGGCTCTGTATAAAGTACTGTGGATATATTGAATAGACCACTTTCATTTATTTACATACACTATACACATTATATTTGTTCAAATAAATTTGCCTTTTAAGACTTAAGCAATTATTCTAAGGTGTTAAAATGTTCAGTACATACAATTACTGAATATTTAATCCTCAAAAAATAATTAAATGATCACAATCCTCCCAATGTTAAATAACTAACGTAGGTAAACGATATAATTTGGGGTCATTTCTGAAATTAAAATTAAAATACTGGTGTTTCTATCACAAATATTGAACAATAACAAATAGAACTATGCACTATACGTCTCATAATGAATGTGTGGTATAGTGGAAAAGCTGTGTTTCAGCAAAATAGAAGCAATTAAGGTAGTACGGTAAACGTTAAATTGCTCTGGCACACATAGCCAGTTAATTAGTATAAATTGCGAGGACCGGGAAAAGGACCTAGTTTTCTGTGAAATATGAGAATAGACCAAATAAAAGACACAAAAATTAGTCAAGTTGAAATTGTCTCAACCTTGAGTTATCTAGTTGCATTTAAAAATAAATAAAATTTAATTCGGAAAACCTAAAAAATACACTTATAAAAGTCGGTTATAGATAAATAAACACATTGTATAGATGAATCTAATAAAGGTGTTACTGGTAAATCGCAAAATTAAAAACCCCTCTTTAGATACGAGCTAGTATGAATAATAAAAGAAGAATTGGGAAGAAGATGTACGAAGTGCAAAGAGCTCGGTTTATCTCATTCTGTAAACATACTTTATTCTTTATGCGGCACATACAGTTTATGCCATTTTATATTATGCATGTGTGATATAAAAGGTCTTTGTTATCTCCTCACAAAGTGCTCGCTGAAATGGAATATTTAGGGGTTGAAAAAAAATGCAATGTTGTTTTTAATAACTGTTTTCTTTTAAGGTTCAAATGGTAATATCAGTTCTGATGACAGACTGACATACAGACACTGACACTGACATAGAGACAGAATGCTAGTTCTGATGCCTATTATTAACACGGTTACCATAATGTAGATAATAAATACACCTAGAAATAGTGATAATATTTTATTGCGATTTCCACTCGTGACACGTCATTTTCGTATATATTATGTTAGTATAAGTTCACAATATTATTACACGAATGTGTTAGACTGATTGTGAATGGAAACGAATGAAGTTTTTCTTCATCTATCGCATCGTATCTGAATTAAACTGTTTAAAGCTCCACAGCAATGATACTCTTCAATAAATTAGGTTTCTCTTATCGATTTTTATCCCTTGAGTAATAAGATACATGCATATTTGGGTTTCACCATTTTTTATAATAATTGCACTTTTGAGGCAGTTTACCCTTTTGTGGTACTTATCATTATCGTCGATTTTACTTCCTTTATCGTAAGATTTTTAATGTAATTTTGCTGTTCCCGACCATTCGCGTCTCATAAAATACTTCCCTCACTGCTATGCAATTTGTAATGTCCAGATTGTAATTGGATTATCACAGAGTCTAAATATACAACGCAAGGGATTAGCAATCGCAAAGTGAAAGAGCAGGTACAATGTATAAACTTTGCCACAGTTTTGTTAGTTTTAGAATTAGAGAAATCCACTGATTACTTGGAAAGTTGTGCGTACTGATACAAGTTTCGAACGTTTTAGCCAAAACTTAATTTCAAAAGTTAAACGGAAACAGTTAAACAAGTTCTCAAAGACGTGTCTACGCCAGGGTGAAACAAAACAATGAAGTCGCTGATAAAGTTAATAACGGTTTTTGATGCATAATACGGTTATAGCACATAGTTAAAAGTTACTACTTTATAGAGTCTTCACAGTAAATGAAAGTAGTTTTCGGAGTGCAGCTGGTTCTGATCGGAATCGGTTTCTAAATGAACTTTGCTTTGTTTCACTTATTTGCATAGAGTATTTGTTAGAAATAATCTGTTTCAGTTGTTTTTCCTTAAATTTTGCCGTTGTGTATATCATTGAATGAATTTATTCTATTTTGGTATCTAAGGCAGCATTTGTCAAAGGAACCTTTTCGAATCACTTTGCGCTAACCGTCTGTTTGTCGGTCAAGATCTTTTTCTCAGTAACTATGGAGGTACCCAAGAAAATACGAATTTGACTTCAATAGCTTTTGTGCGTTGTAAATATGGATACGTATTTAATGTTTATTTTAATTTATATAAACTCTACACAGTAAAAAATCTGGAGAATCGATTACCAAAATTGCTTTTTTCTCTCTCTTTCTTTTTCAAGTATTTTCTAGAACAAATTATTCCCTTGTTCAGTGACCTTGATGTACGAGTGTAGTTAAATTGACTTACAATCAAGAATTTAATAAGTGATTATGAATTACCGAAAATGCCATCACAACCTTGTGTGTTAGGGTATGTTACAGTGAAAACACTTAGATGTGAAAACAAGTAATATTATTGAACTAATTTACACGTATTTAAATTTCCTGTATTACGTTGGTCCTGTATTTAACATGGTTCTTCACTCTTCGAAAAATCAATAGCAATTTTGTACGACTTCTTCGACTTGAAAAGAGAAACTTCAGTTTTTTTATTTTTATTTTAGAAATTTAAATGCTCAAATGAGGAAGGTGAGCACGTGTATTACGTTACAGAAGAGCCATTACACAATACTGTGTGAGCTTTCCCATTCTTTTTAAATATTTATTTATCGTTATACAAAATATTACGAAACTAAGTGTCAACATTTGCATTTAAGTTGTGATAATACTTCCTGTAATTAGGACATTTAATAAAACAAACTGCCAATTTCCCTTTGTTATGAAATATCAAAGAAAAGTTTCAAAACGGAAAGTTTGGTGTCTATAGTACCTAACTCTATTTATAATGATATTTTAGTAAAATATTTTATTTCGAATTAAAAAAAATACATAGAACATTTGTGACCGACACCTGCAGAAGTAATAAAACTGTGTCAAAGGTATTTACGCATTCTCCCGAGATACATACGATTTCGAAAGCATTCTGTTTGTAACATGGAAAAAATCAGTAAGAAATTAGTTAAAAAAAAAAATTGTTTGTTTGTATTCGTGCGAGTATGTGTGTGTGAGAGAGAGATAGAGTTAAGTGTAAGTTTGAGTGTCAGATGTATATATTACTATGGAAGCAGATTAATTGATCACAAAGTCTTCGGACTCTTCATATCCGAGAGAAAGGAGCCAATCGACTCATAACCAAAAAAAAACTACTTAAAAAAAATCAATGTCATTTAGTTCTTTTTTGTCAGATGCTGTCAATAACTATTAATATTGAAACTCTGATTTTAACAATATTTATTATTAAATTAAGCAATATAACCAGAGTCCCTAAAATTTATCTTTAGATGTATGTAAATACATTTTATATGAATTGTAGTGTAACTTCAAATGTTTTAATATTTATAAAACATGTTCATAACGAAAGCAATCCAATTCCATGTGTATACAGGCGCAGTTTTTAATGCAATAGCATTCTTAGAAACCAATACCATTAAAATTTGTTCACATGACTAGACACTTAATTCAAAAACCTTTTCATATGTATTTAAATACATCTGTACATATGTTCTCTTTTATATTTTATTTTTAGTAACTTGATTCATGACGTTCCACGAAAATCTTTGTGCTAAACACTATTTAGTTCTGTAGCTGTTCTGGCAGTATTGAGTATCATACACCCACACACGTTTTCTCACAACTGTTGCAATTACAGTATTATTTGAAGAACCTTTTACAAAGTTTACTTCACTTTTTAAATCTGGTAAAATCCTTTTAACTTTTAGGTATTATAATGTAGTATTTTAAAGTTTCTTCCTTACATATTGTGTAATATTTAAACTTATTATATTATTTTTATTGGGTGTTCAACCTTATCATAACCTGCCCACCGTATTTATTAAGAGGGTAGAAGCGTGAGCGAATATATTGCCGGCTTTAGCGTGGGGCTAATTTTAGATTAAGTATGGTCACTCACCTTACGTGTGGCGCTAAAAGGAATAAGGGCTTAGGTAAAAGATACTATTAAGAACTATTTCAACTGCGCAGTATTAGATCTAGTGCTAATTGAACTTACCAAACCGTCGAAATGTCCTTCAAAGCAAAGTGATGTTACAAGTGGGGTATTTTGATTTTACAATATCCTCGCAACAATTTTAGTTTACAATTATTATTCTACAAAATAATATCATAACAAGCGCGAACAATATTCGGTAATCAAGCCGCATCAAGTATTTTGTAATAATTTTCAATGCAAGGTGATTCGTCGTCGAGTCCAAGTTTCAAGTTTTTTTTTGGGTCCCAAGTGAAGTTCAAGTGTCGCATGAAGTGTGACCCAGGTCAAGTGTGACATGAAGTGATTGACAGATCAAATATTGAACTTCATGCCATAGACTCGCAAGATTTTTTTGCATATAACAAAGAACTTTAATTTGTCATTTCTTTACTTTTTGAGTGGTAAAAGTTTTAAGAATACCGTTAATATACGTTAGTCCAAATTTTTTTGAATAGACTGATTTGTCTTTTAACTTAAATTCTAATGTTAACAAACTTTACATGTAATTAGCATATGTTTATATACACGTGTTAACCAACCAAACCACATTTACATATACTTTACGCCTGTGGCTTGGTTTACATACTTGTAATATTACTCGTATTATATTCACTGCTTCAATTTCGTAGTTGTAGCAGATGCGAATCCTGGAATCGATCCCGAGACTTCGAGCATAGCAATGCTCGAAGTCTCGGGATCGATTCCAGGGTCGGATCAGATATTTTTATAATCTGCAAATATTTGCTTTGGAGTTTGGCTGTTTTCTATGTATAATATGAATGTATTTACAAAAAAAGTATGTATGTATTTATATCTCTTGTCTAGTATCCATAAAATAAGCTCTACTTAGTTCATGACTATATAGCTTTGTGTGGTGGAAAAAATCAAAATATTAATTCAAAATCAGCACATAAAATATAATATATATCAGACTACACGATTGGCCAAGCGGTTCACTGTGGTCGCCACACCGCTTCCTACTACGCCAAGTGTTGTGGGTTCAAATCCTATATGAAACAACACTTTGTGTGATCCATAAATTATTGTTATAGGTCTGGGTGTACTTTGTGTCCGTTTCTTGTATGTTTGTAAAGATCCCCATGACACAGGAATGAATATTTCTAATGCGGGAGTTGTCTTTTTAAAAAAGAAAAAAAAAGAAAAAATATATATATAAAATATATAATCCTTTTTCTATTTTTAAAAGCTGTCTTTTTTAGTTAATTTGAACAAAATGGAATGATTTTGTTCAACTTTGTTTAAGTTGACAAAACTCTGCTCTGTCTGATTGAAAGCATGAGCAGAATTCAAGACTACAATTACTGAAAGTTGTCCGATAATCAACTGATTATCGATCCATAGTGCAAGTTGGTTTGTTTATGTTAGGCCTATGGAGTTCATAAAATGGTTACGAGGCTAAAATCATAACCTAGCACCCAATGAAATTAAACATTGAACAGAAAACTGGCCCCGTATAATTTAAAGTTAGTGTTAAAATTATAAAATTTTACGTAAACGGTTTAATGCAAATATGGCTTAAGTTGAGGATACCATCCGTGTTTATTTGGATTTTACATAATTGCCTTGTCATACCCTCAACGGTGATCTTTTCAAAGGCGAGATAGGCACGTAGCTGAGAGATCTCTTGAATATTGCTTTTCATGAAACATAAGAATGTCCACAAAAAATTTACGTATTGACTGGTTTTTACCAAAGATTTAGTGATTCAACTTGTTTTATAGACTTGGTAAAAGTAATAAAACTCAGATTTAAATCAAATAATCTTGTTTTAAAAAAGGCATTACGACTGCTACTTTCCAAAATGGTTTCACCATCTACGATTTTGGAAAGAAAATGTAACCATCTCGAACTAAAGCTAACAAACTTAATAATACAAATAAACTTAGTTATACTTCATAGTGGGTTCAAACATTTATTTTAACACCGCCATAGCTCCAAAATACCTAAACTACCCTTTGTCATAACAACAACCAAACCTTATTAGGAAATCTCAGTATAAAAACAGATAACCCAATAGTTAAATTGGTAATGAAAAATTCATAGTACTGTTGAACATAATTATGAATACAAACAAGTTTCAAACTTAACACAATGTTCAGTTGACTCAAAATTTGGTGTTAATATTTTATTTTAGTTTTGGCGAATTACATGCGTTGACCAAAAGTTGGATTATTATGTTACGCTACATGTGTATACATATGCATTATATTTTACAAACTTTTTATTTTTTTTAAAAAATGAATCCTGTTAGGAGTTGAAGGTGAATGAAGGTTTCATGTCGATTCAAAGTATCTTTTACTGAAAAACGGGAATTTCATACTATATCTCCATTATTTGAAATCGTTCGCCACAGAACGTTTAAAGAGTTAATTTATCATGATTTTAATCATGAATAATCATATTACATACCATCATATAAGAAGTAGGTGCACAAAATTTGAAAATAATAAATAACTGGGGTCTGACACTTTCCTGGTTTTGATTTTTACAATCAAGCAAAACGTTTTCATCAACATTTGCCATTTATGTGAAAGTAAAGTTATGCGAAAGAGTGTCAATTTTCTATCTCACAAACGTTTTTGTTATGGCATGGATTTTGTATACGTTAAGACGTAACGAGGGAAATACATTAAAAGTCTTCAGACTACATTACACTCTACTGTATAAAGCTGCATTCAAATACTATATTGAAGATATGTTTTTTTTTACTTTGGTATTGTTAGTTATGTTAACATTGTAAGACCGTCTTAGATATAAAGTAGTGTGAATGACTTTTCTCATTTCATTCAATATTTGATATCCTCGCGATAAGGCCACAAGTAACAGGTGGCAAGTGAAATACGAGGTTAGATGACAGCTACATTTTTCATCGACAATTTGAATTGAAATTGGTGCTAATTCTATTGCTGACATCACTAAACTAAAATGCAATAAAATTTATTGTTGGGTTACATATAAATATATATATATATCCTCATATAATCTCACAACACTACACCGATTTAGCGCCGTGCGATTTGCCCGTTGGTTTCAAACACGGGTCAGCGTTGCCGCTCCCTGCTGACTTCCCAAATGCGGCCTAAGAATAAACGCTGGGTACTTTGCAAAATAGATAAAACTGACAAAAAAATACCGAGAATCAGAACAAGAATTTGTAGATTACAAAAGTGTTGTCTCATGTGGGGATTAGATTACCAACACTAAACGCAGTAAAAAGCAGCAAGATGGCCGCTTAAAACATTGTATCATTTGAGTGTTAAACCTATAATTGTATAATAATTTCATTATTATACTGAATTCAGCGAAACTACTGTTCAAAAAACAAATATGCATATATTTTAAAATATGCACAAAAAAATATCGCATTCAAAATTAGATTTGCCCATAATCTCTAACGGTGTCGTATAACGTGCAAAGCGGTAATATACCGCAAGTGCATTCAACTACAGGCCTCACTGCCTACTATGTAGAAAGCTTTACATACGTTCAGGTTGTATAATGACTTAGATTGGACTTGTTTGTCCGGGTCAAAGGTGAAGGAACTCTTGCGTGATCGACTGTATTGTAAGCTAGACTGCATCGCCATGGATCTGTGAAACAAAGATGAGGTGGCTTTTGAATTCGCCTTTTATAGAGATATATTTTTTGTATATATTCTTTGTCCTATTATTAAACATCCATTAGGTCCAGCTATACATTGTCATTACTTTATAATTTGAATATGTACGTTTCTCCTAGGTTTGTTTTCATTAATACAGAAATGCTAGGAGGACATACTTGGTAATGTAAATCCGATTTGCGTAAAACTCAGTTCTGGCTACCGAAATGTAATGTAATTATTTATGTTTGATGAGAAAATATTTAATCTATTTTAATATTACCGAGCAATCATATAACTTAGAAGTAATGACTTCTTACAATTTACAATCATTAAAAACATTCTCTGAGTGAGAATTTTGGGATTTTGTTTATGGTGCTTTGTTTAGCTGTTTGTAGTTTTAAATGGATACCAAACATAAACAAGGTGTGGTAAGTCCCGTCGTCGTCATTAGTTTTACTGAAATAAATATGTATGCCTCTTTATGGGGCCTACCAAAAGTCTACGTGATAAAAGATAAGAAAGAGAATAATAAGATGGGAAGAGTCCCGTTCTGTACCTTATATGTATATTATGACTTGTAAATATCTATATAGCTTATTTATTAGACTGATATTACCCTTGATTTTTTAAAAAATATTTTTTATCTAAACTGGACCAACAATAATTAATCATTCAATTTCAACATATCAAGTTTTAGATTTATCATAATAATAAAAGATCTAATGAATTCTGATTATCTGAGGCCAAACAAGTTACGCAGATCTACGATGTACACACGCGTACGTGCTACGAATTAAAACAACGATAAATAGTGCTACGTCGTAGAATATGTAGTAGATACCTCAATTATTAGGAAGAGTAAATATTGAAAGCAAATTAATATTTATTGTTAAGTTAACCAGTAGAAAAATATTTACCTACCAAATTCTTGGAGTATATGCGTAGAAAAAAACTATAAATAATAAAAAATTTATTGTGATATGAAAATTTAAATTAATATAAATCCAAAAAACAATAATCCCAGTGCTTGATGTGGTACGTGGTAGTGCTTGGTGCTATAATTGTTTAACAATATTAGAATTTCAGATCTTCTTATATAAAGAATTAAGAGGTTATACGTTTTACAATAAAGTAATCTATAAAGTTGTATAACATTTCTTCTTTTTGTGTCTTAAAATACAAATTAATATGATGTGGTATATTAGTGATATTTTAATCCGGTAAAAATCTTATATGTCAAGTTTAATTATAGTTACATTTTCGTATATGAGTAAAATTAAATGAAAATGAAATCAAAATAAAAGACTCTCACAATATTTCATTAAAAGTGGCTACAAAAAAGATCGTGCATAATACTGAGCACACATATTTTCATGGCTTCATTGTAAGACCTAACACTAGGGTTTCTTAATTTATAGACAACGGATATCCGTAAGATAGTGGCGTCTAGTACAGTTAATTTACAGTAACTTGGCTACAATGTCTTTAACGCCATTCATCGCCGGAAATAAATAAGACGTTCAAGAGAATTTAATGATATATTATCACTACGCGTTTAAGGTGACAGAGATTTCAACCTCGATTTCAAATGTGTTTAGGTCGTATTTGTATATAATGTGTAAGTATGTGTATCAGTGTATACAATATCTTATATTGCAGTCGTTACCTAGTACTATAGTATTTTTATTTTTATTCTAACTTAATTTGTATTTTGATTCTTAGATAAAGTATATTATCGAATGTGACTTGTAATAAGCTTATGTGATGGTAAAGTAACTTGACGTCTTAGTTTTTGCTTAAATATAATAACTACAAAATCATCTGAAACATTTAATTGAATTTAGAACCAAAATGCTTTTAGTTTTAGAATATTTAAATAGTTTGTATTGTATTAAATAAATCTTTATGTTAACTTCAAAAGATGTTATTTATTCTGTTTTGTCTATGTTTATCCAGTTATTTATTTTGTAGTAAAATATATTATTATTTAAATGAAAAAGAATAGAATATTTATTACTCCTTTTAAAAAGTTTCTATTGATTTCAATTTCAAATGAAAAAGTAAATGTGACCCTCAATGTAAGAGGTAACATTGAAAGAACTACGCACTCGAGTAATATGAAATTTAATTTAAAAAATATATTATAATGAATATTCTAACTCACAAATCTTTTCTATTTTTTAGCGATGCATGCAGATGTAGGTCGTTCAGAATTTTATAATAATCAATTGTTGCTATATACTCACGTAACATCACCTTTTTTCTTATGATTGGCAGAACTACGTAATGCCACGCACGGGACCATGATTGACTTTTATTTTTTTCAGTCTTACCTTTTTACTCTGCATTTATAGCGAGTTTTTGAAAGGACTTGTAGTTTGATAAATATGAATCATAATTATCTTACTTTTTTGTTATTGAGTAATATATGAGAACAAGTTCAGCCGTCAGTCCCGATTGCCATACGAATATCAGTGACAATACATCAATCAATCATTACGGGTAGTTGAAGCTCTAAAAAATCTGACAGCAATCGTTCTACAGAATTTCGATGTAGCACAGTAACTACTATGCTATATCGAAATTCTGCTGAAACCCAAGTGGGTTGTGGAGATAATGATAATTTTCTCCGTTAAAAATCAAAATTATGTTATGTCGTAGTACACTAAAATCAGCCTCAACTTATTTAAAGAAATGGTTGAAAGGATGATAATCATTTTTAAAGATCAGTACCACAATTGGAAAAAAAACGGAAGCCTTATAGGATCACATTGTTGTCCGTCCGTCTCTCAAGACCCTTTTTCCTCAGGAATGCGTAGAGGTATCAAGCTGAAATTCATATCAAATACTCATTCAGGTCTACTGTCCCTTGGAGCTGTAAAAAAATTAAATTTTAAATCCAAATCTATCAAAAGATACAACCGTCGACTCGCAAGGGAATCAAAACCTATAGGGTAGTTTTAGGCTCATACCGGCTGACGCAGGTACCACTGGTATCACTGGAAAAGGATGCTTCGGAGATCACCTGTGTCTGATCCGCAAGGAGCCAACGCCTGAGTGCTACCACTGCGATGGCCAGATCGTGGACACGGCGCTCCATATGCTGGCAGTTTTCTCGCGTGCGAGAATCTGAGGCGTTCACTCGTGACGGCCATCGGAGTGGGGGTTCTCTCGCTTGGTAAACTGATTGCGAACATGTTACGGAGCGAGAGTTACGTCGGGATTCCAGGGTTTTCCTTTCTAGGGTGTACTTCGTTCCCCGGCTCCAGGTACCAGAGACGGCGTGTGGTTTTAGTCGGTTCGTGTCAGACATGTCACACGGAGGTGGTATCCGAGGGGATTTCCGCACGGGGAAAAAGAAAACAGGGTAGTTTTAGGAACTCGAAATCATGAAATTTGATGCGAAGCAACATCTTATAGCACAGACAAACAAAAAATTGCGAAAAGCATAAATTTTTAGTTACATCATATACTTTAATATACCCACAGGTTTGTACGGAACCCTCGCTGCGCGAGTCCAACTCGCACCTAGCCGGTTTTTTTTGTATATAAATTCAAAAATTGATCTTAAAATTTACTCCCAAGTTACTCCTGACAATTTTACACGGGCAGTAGATTATATAAAGACTTACTGAAAATATTTGACTGGAGGAGAGAGTATGGACTTAGAATAATCCCAAACCAAGAACAAGTGTTTAGTCCCAAGCTGCAGTATAAATCATCTTTCAGCAGATACCACACGTACAATGAGAAAATTAGAATCTTAAATAATAAACACCTAATATTCATACGAAGGTTGTGTGGAAGTGGAGCGATAAGACCGCGACATTTGTTACGTCTACAAGGTTACTAAGCATCTTTTATTATGCTTTCATTTTATTTTATGGACATAATAAATAAATAAAATAAATATAAATTGCAATCAAATTGAATTTAAGTGTATCAGAGTAAGCACTTTGACGCTGGTTTATCAATTTGTAGTGCATGTCCATAGCCCGGTATAAGCTTTCCTTAGCAAGAAAATTTTGGCACACTATACACTATTTTGTGTTTAGTTTGTCTTATACATAGACTTATTAAATAGCTGCAAGTTAAGACGAAGAATTATTTCGTAACCTCCTTTCTACGGGGAGGCTTCTGTTTATTTGTTTAAGTTGATACTTATGCATAAATTTTTCTAAAATTTTTATAATAATTGAAAGTCATGACGAAGCATTATTAGGACGGTTTGTTTTGTATTGATTCAGCTTCCAAGAAAATGTACTTTAAAGACGTTAGACTCCACTGCACAAACAAAGCCTTGTTAAGGTTTTGAAGCCTCTAAGACCTGGTAATAAATAACCGAGTCATGTCTTTCACTCTCCTGCTGATACTATGATTTCCTCAACCTAATTCTATATAGGATTTCCACAAAGGCTGTTGTGGTACCCTTTCAGCCAATCCCTCCTGAAATGAGATTGATAGTAAAAAAGTAAGTACAAATTTCAAAAAGCTGATTTTTATTAATCACGCATTTTGATACGCATGGTTCATTGGCTTCAAAAAGGTTAATATACATTCTCTTAATTCATTAGTTTTAAAATAAAATATGTATAAAAATGACAACAAGTTAGTGATGTAATTTGCCTATTGTTCAAAGACATTTATTTTATTGATTTATACAATTTAATTAGACAATACTTAACCTAAATATTACTGTCAGAATATCTTATTTAAAGTTTAGTAATCGAAAATTTAAAAACTTGTCGAGATCTACTCAGATTAAATTAAAATTTGACGGCAAACTTTTCTCTACCTGTAACAAGTTGAAATTAAATTTTTTGAAGTTAAGCTTTCCAATTTACTTTCTCAAAGAAAGTTTTCGTAGCAAATAAGAGTACGGCCACACAATAGGATTTAATCAACGTAGATTTTCCAGACAAAAATTTGTTCTTGAGTGACAAATAATCTTTTCGGGTAGGACAGCTATGTTGCCGTTATATAAGGGAAAAACTTATATTGTTTCGTGTTTGTATGTTGACTTTGGTATCGTAATACCTAAGGTATTTCTGGATTAGTGGTTACCAGTTTGAAACCTACCTGGCGTTTTACCATTGTGAAGCTATTTCTAAACTGGAGGAACTTATTAAAATAACAGTAGTATTGGAAACAAAGAAATTCAAACATGAGTGGTATATTTCTGTTTTAGATGTTTATAATTTAGATTTTTGTTTTGTTTTGCCTCTTTAGTGTCGAAAAGGCACGATGTATAGTTTCTTTTAAGTTAAGCTACATACAAGCTTTACAGTTAATACATTTTCCATAAACAACAAACGTTAACACGCTATAGAAATCACAACTTAGTACAAATTATACTCAAACATTTTTATTCAATCAAGAGACTGAGAATATATTTCTTAAAATTAATAGTTTAATTTTTTCGTTCTGATTTTGAACGATAAAATTATGTATACGGGGCACTCGTACCAAGAAAGCTACATCATTTATCATAAGTGATTCAAACGCGTGTTTGTAAGTGCTACGATTTATGCTTGGAAAATAGTATATCGTACTACAATACTACGTAGGGCTACGGTATAGTGCTACAATACGCATAACACTTACCATACATTTACGTAGGCACGATATTCTACGTGAAGTTATTTTATTATTTGATTGTCACTGATAAGTTTTTTGCTATAAAGCTTAGAGACCAATTTATTCTTGTTAATTTAATTTGTGTTGAGTATTCACTGCTGCGTGTCACACGCATAACTTAAAACTATTAACATGATCACCAAAATGATGGCATAAAATAAATTCACTTAGTACAGTTTTTAGCATTTTGTTAATACGATTAAGTTAGAAAAATAGCGCACGCCTTTACTATTATCTTACTACCTTAATGTCACCACATTTTGTCAATCCTATCGCCTCTTATATGCAGTTCAGTAAACAATTTGGAACACTAAGATAAAACTGTGTTAGTAGCATCTGATGATAGATTTCTACGTCGTTTAGATAAGCATATGACAAAAGCGGGTTTTCATTGTTTTGTTTTTAATAACACATCACAATTATGTTTACGCTATGGTCTTCTTTTTTTTCTTCCGAGCCTTTATTATTTCCAATATTATTTGTGGTTGGCTTCAACCGGTTATGCCTGAATATAAATTATTACACAGAGCGACTGGCATCTGACCTCTGCAACCATGAGAACGAACTGACTTCGTAGGTTGAACTGGTTGTCAGTATATTTAACGGCATTAACTTCTTAATAACTATTGCCACAGATGTTCATGACTACCCTTATTGATCAACAACTATGTAGAGTAAATTGTGATGTCATAATGTTGTGTGTGGCTGTTATAGTGAATTTAAAAGCTAAAACAAACATAAATAAGTAATAATAACTTGTATCCTGTGAATAACATTATTTAAGCTTCATACAAATGTACTTATATCTGCCATTGTAAAACTAATATGTTGTAAGACATTTAGAGCGGTGAGCTACCGATCCCCAAGATACGAATTTTTCTCAGTTTGGGGTCGGCATGTCACTTTACTGAATGCCTGGGTACATGCTTTCATAATTGATTGTGTAACTTATAGTTTTTTCATTTATGACCTATTATTAAATGTCATAAGCATAAATTTACCTTGTTTTAAGGTATCTTACCTTAAAGGAAGGTAAATTTATGCTCACATTTATATCACAAGGTTGTTTTACAAATACTAGAAATAATGTCTTTGATTACAGTTTTATTCATTATACAGAGCCCAAACAGTCGTAATGGAATATATAACCACCATGGAAAATCTTTTACATCATTTATTGCCAGCCATAAAAGTCAGTAATCTTTACTGTAAGTACAACTTAAAGTTATATGTATGATACTCAGGTCTATCCTCAACATACATAATTGAGTCCACTTAACCGTGTCGAGCTAAAGTATAGTTCATGAATAGGCAGAGTAACATCGGAGCCGACTCACATTAAATCTTAATTTTGTCGTTAAATATTTAGTCAGAACGTCTGCTGGTAAAGCAAAGTTATTTTTAACTGTTGTATTGCTTGCATCACATCACACGCTATATTTATGAAATAAATATTTAATTTTTTTTAAGTAATCTGTGGCGACTTCCACATACAGCGGCAACATAAACATATGACAACGCCGTCTACCGAAGATACACTGAACTACGGATTAACGTAGTGTACGAAGAAGCTACCAATTCTGCATTGCGCAATAGAAGTTCTCGCGCCGATTAACATATGTACAACTTCCGAACATCAACTGTCAGGCAGTGGCCCGCCAGGCATGATCACCTCGCCTGGTCGGAGGATCCTCCCTTTGTGTTGGAGGGACATGTGACCCGTTCCTCCACAATGGAAAGTTAATCTTGTTTTACTTTTTACAGTGTTTTCTTTTTGATTTCGTCAAGAAACGAGTACAAGTCTGACACGAATTCATAAAAAAACTAGACCAAATGAAAACTATACAAACAATAGCCGAAGGTACAATTTCTAAGGCCTTACAAAAGTGACTTGATACATATTTTATGTTTCCGTATTCCGTGACCTAAAAACCTGGTGAAAGGAAATGTCTCCAATTAAAAATTGACGGTCGCCGGCCATCGCTGTGAACGCGCCATGGATGAATGAAACCATGATTGAACACGGCATTTAATTTACTTTATGGCCACTCAATTTTATAATGCTCTTTCATAACATTTTTACCCGACTGCGAAAGAAGGAGAGTTATGTTTTTCGAGTGTATATTTCTAAGGCACGCCCTAGAGCCTGAACGGTTTGTCGTATTTTTATGTGAGTGGTGTCAAAAGATTCGTCTTAGTCCTCAGAGTGATACAGGATACATCAAAACAAAAAAACATATAAAATTGTTAAAAAAAAATTCTCTCCAATTCTTTGCATCTTTTCACTTCTTTAATGAATTTAATAAACATGACAGATATGGACATAGTTGGGTTTTTTTTTTAATAATTCTTTACTTAAAAATAATGTTCTTGTTTCAGAGCATAACACTAACATTAATAATGAAAAACTTAAAATACAACACAAGAATAGATTTTTTTAATGATATTTTGAAAACTATTTTCAGATATATTTAAATTTGTAATATTGAGGTAAAATTGTGATTGGTTTGTTATTTTCTTCTTAAAAATGTTTACTTGAAACTTAGATGTTGCTGAAGTGATTTACTAAAAACCACATAAAAATATTGATTTATACCCCAATATTAAATTGAATGTTCGGCAATAACAAAGAAACACACGTTCCATTATGTTATACGTTAATATAGTTCATGTTTTGTGCAGATTTGAAATTCACTCTATAAATGAACGTTACATGTATACGAATAGATACCTAATTTTTGATTAGTAAAAGTTGGCTGGTAGAAAATGCCCATATGGTATAGTTCCCCTCACGCAAGATATAATGTAGAAATTGTTAATAAATAAATAAATTAATATACTTTGTGTAGGTACAGTAAAATATACCCAAGGGAATGGGTTAAGTGGACTCTGTTAACGAAAATCCGTTGAAAAATAACCAATAGTGGAATGAACAGAATTAAATTATTTTTTCAAATAAGATACTTTTCTAGTATTAAGCCACATTTGATCTGTTTATTTAGATAATACCTGAAATAACTGGTAAATGTTTATTTTGTAATTTACGAGATAGATTAACAAACTTTATTTTTATATAACATATAATAAAATATATAATAACTTTATATATTAGACAAACAAAAATACCACATCGTACAATACCGCTGACAAAGGCAAACATTAATTAGCGATTTTTACGAGCGCTAATTACTTGGAACAATAACTCACAACATCTTCAAAATTAAGAACTTTATTGGCTAACTAAAAAAATAAGATTAAAAATTGCTTATTAAGGTTATTGATCAAACAATGACTAACAATTTCATAAGAACAATGAAGGTACCAACAGCTTTAGCTACATTTTTTTCAATTGTATGTTAAATCACTTGTGCTGTTTTTATGTGTGATTTGTATAGTGGACAAGATATTTCTTGCAAATCCGCTAGCATGTGAAAGTATACGTGACAAAGTGTACTGAAATCGGTGTAGCGGTTCAGCCGTGCAAGCATAACAAACAGTTACTTTCGGATTTATAATATTAGTATGGATGTCACTGCCTCGGTGGCGCGGTGGTAGCGTATGTGATTGCTGTGCCAAAGCTCTCGGGTTCGATTCCTGAGTCGGACCAAATGTTTGTATGATCTGCATATTTGTTTCGGAGTTTGGGTGCTTTCTATGTATAATATGTATGTATTTACAAAAAAAAAGTATATACGTATTAATATCAGTTATCTAGTATACATAGTGCAAGCACTGCTTGGTTTGGGACTAGATGGCGTTGTGTTTTAAAATGTCCGTAAATATTAAATTACTTATTTATTGAGTGTTAGCAAGACTTGATGATGTGTAATAATTCACGTAAGCTAGTAGGTCTATTTTTCTTAGTAATGCTTTTAACCGAGGAATATATGTTGTATCAAAATCACACAAGCTTACTTCTTGTTGTTCTTGAGTTGTAGAGAGGCACGGCTATGTTTTATTCAATGTGTGAATATGGATCTCTGAAAGTCGACTTTCTCTTTAATCAGTTGTTCTGTTGTCATGACTGGTAAGCCATTTCTGTAGCAAAAGAAATTTAAATATTTAGGGTTCTGTTTTTAAAAGGTTAAACAATCTGTTTTCAGACAATCTGTTTTTAGTCTAACTGCCAAGACCCTAGTCTTCCGATATAGTCCTTAGTTCTAAATATGGATCAAGAGCCACAGATTTTCGGAGGCCCATACCCCAACCCCTCCCCCAACCCCATCCCCATCCTCCTCCCCATCCTCCAAAACGCCGGCAACGCACTTGTGACGCCTCTGGTGTTGCAAATGTCCATGGGCGGCGGTAATCGCTTACCATCACATATACGTCTGCTCGTTTGCCGGCAATTCCATAAAAAAAGATTGGCAGTGATGTAAAATATAAGTAAGTAGATAATAATAATTTAGTAATATAACATTGTTTCTTTCACAGTGATAAATATAACATTATTCAACAATAATTGTGGAAATCCAGCTAACATTGTGAGGCACTGGTGCCCGTGTTAGGTTTATGCCAGGCCCGTGGTAACCTGTATTATGGGTCACCAGTCCAAGGCTACTTATACCATGTTTTTATTCACTTAAATCTAGAAAAAAAATATACCTACATATTGTATTTGTTTAATTTGTATATATTTGATGGCTTCTCGCATCCAGCTTCTGCCAGCCGTCTTGCGCAAATCATCGCTCCACCTGGCTTGTGGACGTCCTACACTACGTTTGCCGAGACGCGGTCTCCACTCAAGAACTCGTTTACCCCAACGGTTATCGGTTCTTCGGCAAATGTGGCAAATTAAAAGGTCTATTGTCTAATATATGGGTCAGTCCCCAACCCGCACTTGGCCAGCGTGGGGACGTATGGCCTTAACCCTCTCCTGAGAGGAGACCCGAGCCCAGCAGTGGGACATTATGGGTTGTTGTTTTTTAAAAGGTCTATACGACCAACAAAGTTTTCCTTTTGTTACAGTAAGAAGATAAAAAGTTTTTTCAAACTTAATATTTAGATGTTGGAAAATTGAATGTGACATACGACATGTGTGTACTTTACCTGTTATTTTTAGAAACAAGACAAGAATCTAGGATTTTCGAGGTGAAGTTATATACATTCTTATAATATCGTCATATACTTTGACATATTATTGATATAATAATTTAATATATTGTCTTACAGTCTAATTCCAAATTAGACAGAGTCTACGCTGTAATAGCTAAAAGTGTGGTAAAAATATTGAAATATTTCTAAAAAAAAGAACACGTTATACGTAAAATACTCCAAAATATAAAAATAAATGATCGTGATTATTCTATAGTTTTTGTCTTTGGTTAGGGTGGCTCCCGAATTAGTAGTCAATAACAACTTGATCACTCGATCACAAGACCGGCAGGTGTGAGTTTAAATAAACAAAAATAAAACAATCTATTATCAAAAATTTATAAATAATCAATTATATTAGATATGTTGATGGTATTATAAAATAAACTGAACATTTTAATAGTGTTTCAACTAAGAGATTAGTCTATATCAAACAGCATCTTGGAGCCAAATTTTCTCCGAAAAGAGAATTTCCAAAGCAATCTAATTATATTGACCGTTTCCATTTAAGTTATTGGAATAAAAGTTTTACGACTCCGTAAAAGTTTAACGACAAACAATTTAATCTGTGACATCGAAACCTTTCAAATTCATTTTAGAGTATTCTTCTCATCATAGCATAAATATATACATATAAATATAGTGTAGAGAAACGGGTGTTATGTCTATCCAACACAAAAGAAGGATCCTCCGTCAAGGCAAGGTGATTATGCCTGGTGGGCCACTGCTCCAGGCGAGATAATCATGGCTGGTGGGTCACTACCCAGTGGTTGATGTTGGTATGTTGTATATATGTTAATTCGTGGCGCGAGAATTTCTATTACGCGATTCAGGATTGGTAGTGTCTTCGTGTAGTACATTACTCCATAGTTCAGTGAATATACGGTAGATGGCGCTTTAGAATATTTCTGTTGTACTATAAGTGGAACTCGCCACTATTAATGAAATTTTTTCACTATGTAACTTTTCATACATATAAGATATTGACGTGAAAATTTTTGTACCAAATTATATACCAGATCACCTGGTGGTCAAATTTCAAACGTACCTGATATGTAGTTTTTTCTAGGATAAACTTTCTGCACTGATAGTTCTTTTTACATAAATATATTGTCGAATGAAGTATTCCTTGTTTCATGTTTCTAAACGGGTGTAATGCAATTATTTGATTTTACTCATTTAAACTTTTTACGTATTAATATAGAGATTATTTTTAAATATAGCTGTAATACTAACTATAGTATATTTGAAACTTAGTAAAACAGGTTTACTTAAGCGCTTTTGTCTAAAGCTTCAATTGCATATATAAATTGGATATCATCATAAAACACACAAACACTAGCCTGCAACCTAATTAAACTAAAAAGGGACGATCTCAGGAAGGTCACAGTTATCCTGATCTTGTCCACAAAACAAGCACCTATTCACTATAGGCGCAACAGACAACCCTCTGTGCATGGTATGCATTATTCTGATGTGTGATGTATAATATTATAAAGTTACAGCGTTAAGGAATAGCAAACATCCGTGCATCCTAACAATCTTTCGCATTTATAAGTAAGAAACAGACCGTGTGTGTGAAGAGAAGATATATGAATATTGAACTAGTTATCAGTATATTTGAGGGCACTGACTTCCCAATGGCCATTAGCATAGATGTCCATGACAACCGGGACCGATCGGTTTAACGTGTTTTGCGAGGGTACGGGCGTAAAATATCGCCAAACTGCCATACATCGGTTTGTTATTAATACAATTGAGTCTGAAGGCATTAATTACAGCAAAAAAATGAAAATATTTTATAGATGGCGTCAAAATCTGAGCGCTGATATAAAAACATGTATTACAAAAAATTTAAAAGAAAAACTGTTAGCAAAAATTTTAACAAAAAAAAAACGATATCAAGCATTTGATCAAATTGAAATGGGACCACACGGGAAACACCAGCTTTTAAATGAAAAAAATAATAATCAAAATCGGTTCACCCAGTCGAAAGTTTTGAGGTAATAAACGAAGATAGCGTTGTGAGAAAGATGTCTGAAATATTTATTTATTTATAACATTTTGTTCTTAGAAAAAATATTCTTAAATGAAGTAAAACAATCACTCAAACACAAAAATAGGTGTTAAACTTTTTTGTCGAGTCAGTGAGTAAAGCAACTGCACTGATTCAATCATGAGCGCAAGCAGACAATGATCCCCCCTTCTAGTTTGCCCCTTATACCGATACTTTAAACAACAAATTAGTAAAAAAACTCTCTTTCATATTTATGCTGCTAGCTAAAAAATTATTATTATATCAAACTAGAACAAATAGAAACCGGACCAACCTTTTGTTGCCGGCCATATATAAGATAAAGGTGTACCTAATTAAATTTACAAGTCTCTAGATGTAACTATTCTTACCGGGAGGAAGGTAACTTTTGTTTGAATTTAAAAGTTTGATTAACGTTTGATGACCTTGCTTTTCAAAAATAATTTTCTAATAAAATTTGCTTTTACGACGATCATATCACACAGAATTTAAAAAATTCTGATATAATGTCGCCATAAATTTTTCGCGTCAAATTTTAAGATGGTTATATTATTATCAAATCTGTTCTCAGAATAGCATATCAAAATATAAAATCTATTTTTATTACAGATATTTTTAACAAAACGACCCTATCTTCATATCGATAAAAATAGTTCTTTAAAATTAGACACAACGTGTGCGGTGTTTATAAAAATACTTTATTGACGCATTATAAGCCAATCAAGTTTAAATTTAATTCATTACGTCATAATTGTTCCTTAGCTTCATTCCTACTAGTATAATGTCAAATAACACAATATTATTCAGTGACACATACGTATGTAACGCATTTGTGTACGAAATCAATCATAATTAAGGAGAATTGCAAACATTAGCTCTCGACCATTCCATAATGAGCATGAGCGTACATAATGATTTATCTGTGCTGACACAAGGCCTCGTGAAACAAACAAGGGTTGAAAACATTATAGTTTCGAAAGCATCGGCCATTTTGTACGCGAGTGCTCTTCTTTTACATCGATAATTGCTCTCAATTAAGTGTCCTATGTATATGTTAACTAATATATGTTGGTTTAGATATTTCACATTATCCATAATTATATTTTAAATATTCCTGCCTCTTCAAAACTTTGACATATCCTAAGGTTGGCTGGAAGAGTTTGCACTTAGCAATAAGGCAGTCCTTTCTGTCTGTTTTTCTGGCATCTGTCTATGTCTATCTGACATATATATGATGCTGCTAAAAATAAATAAATTTGCAATCTTCGGTGTCGCTCGTATAAGTGCTGACTGATTTGATGATTATTTCATCTAGTTATCTACCTAATTACCAAATATCATTCGATCCGCTTACATCTTAAGATTAGCATTAACAAGGAATGTAATTAGCACGTATGTGCTTATAATATTGTTACAGTGGCGGTTGCAACTGTCGTTCCAATTTGCAAAATTTTGAAAATAGTGCAGAATATCTTCTCAAAATAAGTTCAGTTTATTTATAACATTGAGCTGCGCTACCACTTGAGGCTTGAAGTGGGACGTCCGGCAACGGGGACAAGTACTGCTGACGATCTCCACAACAGACTATTTTTAGCACTACCTAGAAGTGAATTAATGTGCCACTTACATGATTTATAATATTTGTAGTAAAATTCATAATAAAAAATCATATTAAAACGAATAGTTTATTACCCTAGGAGAGACATGCTGTATCTACATTATGCGAGTGAAAGATGTAACTGAAACCTAAAACTTTCTTAACCTTGATTTTTAAGTATGAGGCAAAGGGCAGCAACTGACTGTTGCCTTTATTACACAAAAAATGAACTAAAAATAAATTATTAGCATAATTTTCGTATGTTTAATACTCATGTAGTATCTAACTGTATTAATACATCATTTAGAACGTAGAACAAGTTAAAAAAATGTAACAACACCTGTGAAAACACCGCTATAGTTTAGTACAAATTAATATATTATACTAGCAACCTGCCCTGGCTTCGCACGGGTTCGTTGCTGAAAATACAATATAACCAATGTTACTCTGAAAATGAATGGCCGGCTTAGTTTTTTTCTACCACTGCAAATCAAATAGTTATATTTAAGCCAATATACTCAATTTTTTTACAAATTACATAGGAAACCTTTCCTCAGGAATCACTTTATCTATCGGTATAAACTACATAAAAATTCGTGCAGTAGTTTTTGAGTTTATCGTAAACAAACAGACGCGCGACAGACAGATGCGGTGGATTACTTTTTTTTATATGTACTAATAGTTAGGCAGATCTAACGATGGAGATAATACGTAATACTGATAAAATTGTATTAGGTGTCACA
Organism: Hyphantria cunea; assembly: GCA_003709505.1. Lineage (NCBI taxonomy): Eukaryota > Metazoa > Arthropoda > Insecta > Lepidoptera > Erebidae > Hyphantria > Hyphantria cunea. The sequence continues at coordinate 2,468,909 of PKRV01000116.1, forward strand.
ATAGTTTAAAAATAAAATATAGTGGTAAAAATATACCATGTAGGTATACCAGATAACGATTATTTATTATATATATAAATTACTCCAAATATTACTCAAATGAAACCTTTGATAAGTAAAACATTCTTCAGTATTATGTTAGAAGATGGGAGCATAGTAGACTTTTTCATTGCTCTTTAAGTCTACCGATCAGGGCAAAAGTTCACTTTAGACAAGGGATTTTTTTAAATAATAATTTTATAATATTAAAAAATCCTCATTCTTTGAGGCTAGCAACCGGATCGTCAGGAACTTGAGCCTGAGACGATCTAACAACTGTGTCTAACAACTTTATAAATGCGCAATTGTCACAACTTTAAAGTTATTCGTCCGAAAGCTGATAGTGAATCGATTTTATTAATTACTGTAGACGGTGAACGCCCTTCTGACGCCAAGCTTAGCATACAAATAAAACGCCTGTTGGTTTACGTATGATTGATGATATTTTTAACCGCAAACAATCGTCGTATAGCGTATTATTACATGATCATATTAACACCTATAATCAATATTTGTGATGAAGAAAACATAAAATTTTCAGAATTTGGCTCAGAAAATCAATCAAATCGTTTAGAGATTTTGTTTTATAATTTTTTTTTTTTTAACTGTTTTTATTTATTTTTTTTAGATTACAGAAACTATCCCAGATATAGAGGCTTGCTTCCTCCCACTAGAAAAGTTTTTGTAAAATTTGATCGATTTTTATATTTTGGGGCACACAACCATTAGTAGGAAGTGGTAGAAGCAGTCCTCTACAGCTGTACGATACCTCTTCTGACAGTTTAGGGAAAGTATCATGTCAGCATTTAAAATAGTTTGGTACAGTTACTTTCAGGGCATGGCTCATCAGAAAGTACCTTTTTTATCGAATAGGGGTAAATGAGCAAACTTTTCATCTGATGGTAAATAATTACCGCCGCCCATGGACATGGCATCACAAGTGCGTTACTGGCCTTTGGGAGATGAGGAGGGGAATGGGGGAGGTGTTAGTGTATCGACCGCCGGTATCCTCACTCACTCTGCTCGGCGATACGTCTGCTCGTTTGCCACCTATATCATAAAAAAAGTAAAAGTAACATTCTAAGATGCTAAAGTAATAAGAATATTCTTTACAGACTTGTGATAATTTGTATCAAAGTTGAGTCACTTTATTTCTTTAATGATGGCGGTGAATCGTGTTTTCTTTTGTACTCCCATTATAACGCTTGCATATACCTAGAAACACTATACCTCATAATGACGTAATAACATTTTACGTTGATTATTTCATTGTGAATGACCTTTTATGGAGCACTTTATTTAATAAAATAGATTTATAAGCAAAAACACAAGTTAACCTTAACGTTATAATTTCTTAAATTACCTTCCACGATGTGTACTGCATGGCACACGTTCGTTCGTTTTCCGTAACCTGTCCATCCCACCTGTCTATTTTCAGGTTGACAGTCACCTGTTCGGATCTCCCCTTAGCTATCTTCTTATTATTTATCACATTTACCATACATTTGACTGCCTCTGTGGCGCAGTGGTAGCGAATGCGACTGCTGTGCTAGAGGTCTCGGGTTCGATTCCTGAGTCGGACCAAATGTTTGTATGATCTGCAAATATTTGTTTCGGAGTTTGGGTGTTTTCTATGTATAATATGTATGTATTTACAAAAAAAAAGTATATAAGTATTAATATCAGTTGTCTTGTACCCATAGTACAAGCTCTGCTTAGTTTGGGACTAGATGGCGTTGTGTGTTAAAATGTCTGAAATATTTATTTATTATTATTTATTTATGTATGTCTATAGTGGTATGCAATAAATATATGAATACTTAGTAGAATACCGGATATACACATACATGTATATAAATAAACATAGCATATTATTCTTATACATACTAATAGGTTTAAAATAAGCACTTTATAGAATTAATTTTAGGCAATCAGTGTTGTGTCTTCCATCCATCATTGGGATTTATTCCATATCATCTATAGTGTTAAATATAGTTGAAACAATTATTCTTCTTAATGATGAGAGTGACAAAAAGTGAGGATAAAGTGCCGAACTCAATAATATTAGAGGTTTAACTTGTTAAATAATCGTTAGTATATAAATATCTTGTCGCAATTAAAGTGTGACGAATCTTACGCTCCTATAAATCACTTTCATTCGACCCAACGTAGCATTCGATAAGCGACATCCGAACCTTGCCTGTTCATTATTTATGTTCCCCACGTGTAGAGGACGCCCCTGGTATTGCTTCGCATGACCTCTTTACTACACAAGAATCTAAGGTGTTTGTAATAATGTATATTTGTATTATATGGGGAATGAATGTAATAGAACCTTTCATATTACATGAATGATATTAAATAAATAGTTCTTTTATGAAATTAGATTTAAGATGAAACTGGATTTTTCTGTATTAAACTGTGAGTGAAATATTTGGACTATTATGCACTCGTTTAGTTTTTTTTTTAATTTTCTTCGATTGTCATTGGGTCCGCAGATATAATGACTTCTATGAATTTTAAAAGATTTAAAAAAGAAAGAACGAGGAAAGACAAACGATAACGAAAAATGCCTATATCCATGGATAGCGGCTGTCTACAGGTAACTCGTCTGCATGTTAACTCTCTAGTACATGAAAGAAAAAAGTTAGCGTGAAAGAGGTCTGAGAATTGACGAGTAATAAAGAAGAACGAAAGAAGAAAGAGTTAGAAAAAGAATAAGAATATAACGATTACATAAAAGAAGAATGATGTTAAACATGAATAAATACATGAAATATTTCATCATCCATAAAAATAATTGAAACAGGTATTAAATAAAAGAAATTACTCTATACTATGGCAGACCACTGACGGCTGACTTCATTATAAACGGGGCTTTATTTAAACACTCTATTTTAAGTAATTCGTTATTAGGTAGTCATAAATCAAGTATGAACTCACAAGGGAGTCGAATTGTAATTAACATATGTAACATATTTGAACTGTAATTATGAAAAACAGAACATTGAACTAAATCATGAGTTCATTTTTTTTTAAACACAAAGAGCTTCGGACCTCAATTTTATCCGACTTTGTCATTCAGTTACTTGCTCTTTTAATATTCGATTACTAATCAATTAGTACTGCTTGAGCACATCGCTGATTCGATTAAAAATAATAAAGCTAAAAGGCAAATCGAATCGATTTGAGAAAAGTAATAGTTAATTTATTCAACGACTTCAGTATTTTGACAGAAGTCGATGAATAAATTATTTTATGAATTTAAAAAAGTTCTGATACTAATGTACCTTATTTAATCTCTATCAATATAATAATATGTAGCATACAGTCCTGTTTAACTGATGAACTATGAAATATGAATGTTGTATACCGTTTAACTCAGGTAATCGTAGGTGTTATTATATTTTAAAGACGAAGAGCTCATAGAGACATTTTAAATATATTTTGAAGGGGTTAAATCAAAGTAGCTAATGCATCTCATGTTAGTGACATTATTTCACAAAGCTCCTGATACTTAATAGTATTAAAAATTAGACAACATACTGCAAAATTTAAAATAATTAAAATACAATATTATTTTATTACTAGTTTATTTATACTTTATGACATTTACACTTACATATATTTTAATTAATATAACCTACATTACAAATTCTAACATAAATTACAATTCTAATTTTTTTTTATTTCTGAGTAATATAAAGTACTATAAATACAATTAAAAAATAAGATGACTTTAAATTAATTAAAATGCGATAATAAGTATTACTTCTCTTTTTCTCTTGAGGTAAAGTAGAAATAATAGACTTATAGTACTTTATATTACTCAGAAATATAAAAAAAACTTTTGAAAGCATAGACATCCATTTCTTGTAATAATACCGGTGTCGGATTAACTTTATTGAACTTCCTTATATTTACAGGCGAATAAGGAATATTGAAGAAAAAATCCCGCGAGATTTTCTTTGTTTGATAAATACTTAAGAAAATATTTAAATAGAATATAGCATACAGGTAACGTTGTTATTCTATAATATAAGGCTATAAGCAAGAAAATGGTGGTTTGATCTTTTCTGGCACATTTTAACACGAGTTGTAGTATTGTGGTATATTCATCATATTTTACATTTGTCTGCTGTTTAATTTTTGAAATAAATAGGAATCATGTTTAACATCTTTTCCCTACGTAAGTAACCAAACGTAATTCTTAAACTATTTTCAAAGTACTTCAAAAAAGACACTAAACTTCAAAAAAGAAACCATAAACCAACATAGTTTTTAAAATTGCGAATTTTTATTGTTATACTAACAAAGATTATAAGTTTTCAATTCATATTGAACTTACTTAGTAGGTACTTTTCAGAAAATTTAAATCGATTTTGGTTATCAAAAGCCCTTAAATCATAAGCCTCAATAGAAGTACCATTGACTATCTATCAAAGGGTTTACTGAACCTTTCGCTTATCTGAAATTACATATATGTATGTAAATTGTATCCACAACGACATCATGATTTGTACCCTCAAATGTTATAAATTAAATTTGAAATTGACATTTAACTGGTTTTCGACTATTGCAAAATATTATAAACTATTTGGAGTTACAAGTAACATAAGTTTAGTTACAACTTTCACACAACACAAAAACAAGAACAGTAAAACTAAGTTAAAAATCGATGTGATTTTAAATAATTTTCGCTTAATAATAGCTATGGTTAGTATGGACACAGAACCAATCAAAAGATTGGCTGGAAGAGAATGCCTAATGCATTAAGTCCGCTGATGTACATAGATGCATGTAGTTGTAAATAAAATGCCTGATTGTAAGTGCCGTTACAGTAAGAAACATTAGAACATTAGTAATATCTAATGACAAAGATTTTGAGCTCGGTAACTGCTACGGAATGTGTCACTTTCAAATACAGTGAATAAACATCCATTCTCCCAGCGGTCACAAGGATTTTCCCGGTTGTCGACCCTAACATGACAAGTATTGTTGATACTATCGATTCAACTATGAAAAACGTTTATTTCAAGGACAACATGATTTATACCGTTTAATAAAATAACACCAACTCTTGTGAATAGAGTTTCATATATTTTATTTTTAAAGGACGCTAAAATAAGGATTACATTTTGCATATACTATTAGGATCTATATTAACGACCACAAGAGAAAATGTCGAGATAAAATTTGTGAGTCCCTGTAGTGTCGTGTCTCTGCCAACTTATATCAAAGTGGTGCACGTACTCACTCAACATTTTACTAACTGTACTGTTTTCAGCTCTATTCCCAGTTCAATTAGCTATGTTATGCAAAATTTCTGCTTTCAGAATTAAACAGTCATGGAATATTTCATGTAAAGTGGACAGCTGTATATGAAACCAACTGATATTATATTTAACGCAGCGTTGGTAGGCATCTAAAAGTGGTCTGGGACCCAGTGAAGGCCGCGGAAAGCCGTTATACGGGCAGCACCGCCCCTCTACCCAAGTTTACATTCTATAAACGTTATTAGATTAATAACAAATGTATGGGAATGCCGTCATTACAACGATAGTTATATGACTATCGTTGTAATAACGGTATTATTCACTGCCTACTATTTGTTTTTGACCACATGGTCAATAAATAATTCAAGAGAATAGAAGCGTCATAGACTGTAGATAGGCATTCGACGCAAAACACTTACATGTTGGTTAAGGGGTGAAGGACCGGTTTTTGTGAAGAACTTTGGAGAAGACCTATATCCAGCCGTTTTTTCTTTTATCTGAAATAATGATAGTCATGCTTCGGTGTTTATGGAGTCATGTCAACTACTTCGTTGCATTAAAGTAGGGCTACTGGGGATACTCTCATTAGATCTAGGGGAACGATCTAAAAGCACTCAAAATATATTTAATTTTCTGTTCCTTGAGTTATAGTTGCTCTCTGGTCGTAGCAGTCACTTTCGAACCAGATACCCATCTGTTCATTTTCTCCTATAACAAAAATTATAAACGACAACAATAAATAGAAGCTCGAAAAAAATATATACAAACTTGGAACGCAATTCAAATGTATTATGTCCCGAGGGTAGCGGCACGTGAGACAGGTCGTCTGCTATCCTCTAAAATGATGAAAGATTGTGAGTCTACACGCCAAGCCCGTGAACTTGCCTAAACTAGTCGACCTTGACATCGTGGTTTGATTTATGAAACCAACATACGTATGAACAGTAACACCATATATATGGTGTTGTTATTTTGGTTTATAGATTTCTTTTCTGTTTCAATCAAATACGGCCAGTCCACTGCCACTTCAGCTTGCTAAACCTGTGGGCTATGTAGATCCAGTTCTTTGTCGGATTACCTAGTTTTAGATGCGATCTTTTAGAGAAACGCTGAGCGTAGCCGTCTCCATAGCACGCTTAGTGACTTTAAACTTATGGACTAGCCGTACCGTAAGTGTCCACGTTTTTCACGTTTCGGCTCCGTATGTCATTACGGGTTGGAGACACTCATTGAAGACTTTCGTCCTTAGAAATACTATATGTAACATTTTATTTCCATCCTTGATACTGTCGTTCTTTAAATATTTTAACTATCACCAACCCTTTGTTAATGGTAATTTTGAAAACAGGTTATGCTATAAAGTCGCATAAGTCTGTGCAATATTAATAAAGCATAAAACTTCTATGAGGATGTCACAAAACTTTGTCAAAAAGCAATGACATGCACGTCCATTATGTGTGTGCCTAAACTGAAATTAACTTAATTAATTTATGTAAGGTAACATTGTAACTATCAACCCCTTAGTAACTCAATATATGTCATGTTTACAAACTATGCAAATTGTGACCAGAACTTTGTTAATGACACTTGAAATAGATTATGTAAAGTTTGGATTGAGATGGCCGTTCGACATTTATAAGATAAACTATAATTGAGTGGAGATTAGCAAATATTGAGGTATAGATAACATTTATCTTAATTAGATTTTCTGAATCTTTTTACTTGTGGGATTTCTGTATGTGTTATTGGCTCGTTTGGTTGTGGTAATTAAAAAAGTTGCCCGTTAGAAATTGCCTTTGAGAGAAAAAGCTGGCTTGTTTTGGCCTTATATATTTGGTTTTCTGGTGGGCAATAAAACGATTTAAAAGAAATGTTAAATAATACATTTGCTGGAAGTATTTAGTTTTTGTTTAGTCAAGGTAGTTTAATTAATGTAAAATAAAAAAGAATGTAATGAAATTATCTTATTTGTTGCAATTGTTGTTATAATGCAAATTATTTATTATAATCATAATAAATGCGCAAAAAGTTCAACTCTGTAAATGTACAGAGATGAACTATCTTAGTAGCTTTTGCTGTGGGCTTGTTTTTAGCCGACTTTTATAAGCGTGTTTTATTAATATATTTTTTATGATTGCTGTTATAATTAATATTAAGATGAAACTTGAATTTATTTATAAGTTACTCCAAAATTTTTGAATGGATGCAAGTGAAACTTGACATGGTGTGCTTATGTAAATTTGATAAGAAAAGGATAATATCTTGAGCGTAGCAAATAATACATAGAATCTGGATTATTGTCAATATGAAACCACTACGAGCATCAGGATAACTTTCGTATTGAAAATTTTCCTATTGGGTTTGAACTCGGGAAGAGTTAGACTGCTGTTGGGAATACGAGAAATTCCTTAATAAATACTGACAACTAGTTCAATCTTCGAATTTAGTTCACCTTTAGTGTTACGGAATTGGTTACGGATACGTCAGTGGTCAGTGTTACGGTTAAAATAGTAGCTGACCCCGAATAATCTTGGGAATAATAAAGACTAGGATGATGATGAATATGACACATGAAAACCTTCCTCTCAAATAACTCTGGTTTTTGTTGAAAAATGCATCAAAATCCCGTGGAGTATTTTAAAAGCTTAAAGCAAACAGACAGCGGAAGCGACTTTATTTTATACAATGTAAAGATAAAATTTATTCGCAGATATAAAAAAAATGGTAGAAACAATTTAAAAATAATAAAAAAAACCATCTGTTTTAGCTTTGTGAGCGTAATAAGTGCATAAATAGGAAGAGCTTTCCCTTTTTGATTTTTCTGATTTATAACCCAAGTAGGAATTCATAACCGCCTGCCTTATAATTGCCAATCATATCAGTTACGCAGCGTGGATGAAAAATAGAGTCGGTGTTTCAGAATGTAATAGGATTTAACACAATGTTGGGGTTCATTATTTAAATCTCACATACTTCATCACAATACTACAAATATTTTAAAATCAAATTAGGTTAAACCTACCATAATTAAACGATAAACGAAAATAGCGAATATTTATAATTAAATAGTTTCTAAGGCATGTTGTAAAAGTTGTCGGATTTAAAATGAAACAAACTTTTACTTTAATTGTTGACGTTTTTTGTTTTTATTGTGTTTTATGTTTAAAAAAATAAAAGGCACAAATAAAAAGAAAATAGCACACAAACCCTATACAAAACATCTAGTCAGCATAGTATAGCTATAGGTATACCAAAACCTACTTTCTAAGAACAGCCAGTGAGCTACTTTTACTTACTTACTAAGGGTTTTCATAATGATTATTACGATATTATGCAATTCGATGGTTTTTATACTCTCCTTTCCAAGCGTTATACCCATATATATTACAATTACAAAAGTACTAAGTTAATCTTAACCACTCTTAAACTTTATTAAGGTATTAGAGCCAAGATGATTTCAGCATGAACGGGCAGGCTCGATCGGGGTGGTACATACCCTCGCACAGAAAATCAACGTAAAATGACAGCGTTCATTCTGTCATATTTAGTTGTTGAGTGAGAGAGAGACCGGAGGCCCAATGATGCAGAAGCATCATTAGGCCACCATGGTGTGAGTCACCATGCTGCATTGTTGCATTGTCTGCATTCGCAATGAGAATGGTGACCACCACTCTTAGATTCTGCTTTTGCTTTCCATCAGGCAGAGTAGAGTCATTTAGGCATACATAATATGTCATACATAAAAAGTAAAAAACTTTAACAGATCCAGCCAGATCAAGCACTGTAACGGTATATTACTTAATTCAATTATTTGTGAGCTAGCAAAACCATTGTTTGTATTATTTAGTTGTGGCTCAACAATAATAATCTCTCAAAACCAGCACTTATATGTACGTATACGTACAATATAATACGTTTAAGCATCCGAAAACCAATACAATTTTTCTCTTTAACTGACAGATTACTATGGTTTGGTCGCAGTGATCTGTCAGCTGTCTGCGACTTGAGTCTTTTTTATGACTCATCAAAATAATCCCGATTACTCTGAGTTATATTCATGATTGCAATTTTATCCGTTTTGTACATTTTAGGGTCGTAAATGTTGCAGTTCCTCGATGAATTTCATTAAAAATTTTATACTAAATTTATTAACATCATCATCAGCTTCTTAAAGTCCACTGCTGAATATAAGGTTTTCCTTCGAAAGTAGGTTTTTATCTATTTTACGCTTATGCTTACGCTGGCCTGACTGGTTTCAAGTTTTCCTAGTTTTTCACTGATTTTATCTTGCGTAAATTGTTCTCTTACGACACTCGTAGAATTAAAAAAGAACGTCATGAAACTGAACTAAATTTACACATAGCCTCAATATTAATAACCTTATGTTTAAAAGAAATTACTAATGGATTAAAAGACAAATAATAAAAGATATACTGTCTCTTGTAGCACGTTTCATAGATCTCGATTCCCGGTATGGCTTAGCGCGGATCGGGTAAGACGATGCGATGCTTTCACAATATCTCCGATGTGAGAAAATTATTTTTCGACTTAACTTCGCTCTGTGTACTTAATCTCCGGTAGGAATTGTGCATTTTATGAACTAACCAATTTATTACAATGTTTAATCATTTTCAATCCGTCTTTACTTGTTTGATTGTGTATAAGTTTAAGTTTAAGTTGTTTCATTTATTCAGGTTAGTGAAGGTGGTAATTTTTCTTCAAATTTGAATAGAAACAAACAGATGTATACCCTCTAAGCATATCTATCTTTTTAGAATTATCAAAAATGACGCAAAATAAAAAGAATTATAATTTATTGAAAATCTTCTTCTTCATGAAATTGATTAATAAGAAGTACAATCGATTGTGAATGAAATCAAATATGTTTTTTTTGTTAATTTAAAAGGGACCTTAAGGGGCTTTAACTTAAAAGAAAGTGTACACAGTTACTTAATGCACTTACAGTCAAAGTTAAAAATATCTTGTATATTGTACTGGAGTTGAACTTTGAAGTACCATTGGTTTTAAAATATAATACATAATGTTATGCGATATGATTGTAATATTGAGAATTCAATAGCAAAGTGACCAACATAGCTCTGAATGTTGGAAGGTTGAAATGGCAATGGGCAGGTCACATATGCCGTAGAACAAATAACCACTGGATTAAGCGTGTTTTGGAGTGGAGACCGCTTCTTGGCAAACGTAGTGTTGGATATTTTTATAATATTCATGTATTACACATTTAACTTCCTTTTGAATTGCTCTATCAATTGCTGCATTAAAATCCTTTGGGCACCTTAAATGATCTAAACGAACGGATAGCAAAAACGATTTTAATTTTATATCAAGTAAAGACAATTGTAACATAGTGCGGTATTTGAGACAGGAAACCTGTAATCCTAATGTTACTGGTAAATTACGGCTATTTACAGAAGATTGAACTGTTTCTTGTGGCAGCCTTTATAGCTTCTTTCCGAGATAATATTGTGTAAGCGAGAGCATTATTCTCCGTTCCTCAGCTCTCATTTTCTTAGTGGGTCTTTAGAGCATCTTTAAGAGATAATGTTCCGTACTCTTAAACCATTTTTACTTCCCTGTCAACGCGGCAACTCTGTTTATTTGTCTGTTTAATTTTTGGTTCAATAAGGGTATAACTAGTGCATCATATCTACAATGATGCTAAGTAAATTTTGCTAAGAGGTCCTAATTTTGGATAGAGAACTTATAGTTTTCTCCAGTAAAAGTTACGTTTTTTATGCAACTTTTCTTTTTTAGTAGCTACCAAAAGGATTCTTCTCTGACTGATAGAAAACATGAGAATGATGGTAATCACCCTTGACAATGTACCATAGTGACCCGTACTGTGGTGACCTAGTGAGATACTTTTCCGCATTCCACTTAAAGGACCGGTTAACATTATGGGAGGGAAACTCGTACGCTGGCTCTGAATCCCAAGTTTCGATTGCTCGGCACGGTAAAACTTAAGCAATTTGTTACACATGAACTCTTGTACTTTTTGATAAACGTTGAAAAAGTGTGCTTTCCAGAAAGTATAATTGTTTTTTCCATTTTGTTTATTCCATATTGTGTGTTAGAATTTTTTACATTTGACGTCAGCAGGTGTGCTCGCTCATTCAGACGGCATTATCCCTTACGACACCTGCGGGAAATAATTGAGTCCCATATTCACGATATATGGATGGCTGTCATTATTTATTAGTCACCTTTTATGCATGAGGCGAAATGAAGCAATTCATTTTCAAGTGTTTCGGAGGTTTGCTGTGACCGTTATAAGTAATTTTATTACAGTAACTCCTGTTAAACTTGCGTTTCAATAATTATTCATAATATCATTAATCACAAAATATCTTCCTATTTGTTTATGATATCCTTGTGTTGTTAACTTCAATACTGAGGGTCGTGACCCCTGGAGCCATTCTGAGAGTGATAGCTCCCCACCAATTTCTATCTTGAGCAGTGTGTAAGGCTACGTGGATAAGTGACTACTGTTGACTATATATACCTTTTTTTCTTACGTGGGGAATGCTTTTCGCACAATAGTTGAGGGAGACGGCAGGCATGTGTGGAACCTGCAGAACTGGTTTACCGACTAAATAATGCAGCGGCTGACTCTAGGTTATTGAACTGAGCTGACTGAATCACAAGTGTGTTGCCGTTTTTTGAGTCTCTTTCTTCTATAAATAGGTTGGACTCCAACCCGCTCACTAGAAAAACATTGCTTGTTTTCGATTTTAATTGGTATACCAAATTTGAATCTGCCTTAGTTGTTTAGCCATGAAAGTCGTACAAACGAATTCTTATTTGGATTTATAATATTGCGTAACGTGGTACGCGACAGATGGTAAAAAGGTAAGATTAAAGCAATATTATGCGGCAAACATGATTGTCAGCCTTATCGCATTGTGGCAATCTCTTGAAAGCTACCATGGGATGGAGATAACATTACAAAATTATGGAAGGGTAGGACTATGTACGTGCAGTGTATTTTTTAAGGAAACAAGTAAAATATAAACAAATATAAGAGCACGTAGTGTCTAAGCAAATAAAGAAAAAAAAAGATATTTTGAATTGAAAAAGGAGCAGGGTCTCAATTCAGTGGATTCTTTTCACATTTTCTTCTGTTCCCAGGTCGCCAACATTTGAGAACTTTTTCGTGAAATTCTTTATTTAATTAGGCGTGTTTACTTTTTTTTGGTTACGTTTAAGATTTCATAAAAAACTATTTTATTTAAGAGCAATAATTAAGGAATGAAGAAAACCTTTCATTTTAATTCGTATCTTATGACGGATTATGTTTGAAGTTATAGTGTTATAAAATTTATTAATTAATTTTTAACTTTTTAATTAATTTTTAACATAAAATTGCTTACGACTTTTTTCCCAGAAAATTACAAGGAAAGTACAAATAAATCGCAAAAATTAAGAGAACAAAGTATTTTCTACATAATGTTGACACTGCTATGTTAAGTAATTGAAAGTAAATATCGACAGTATTTTTGAACATCATTTGAAGATAGCATTGTTATGAAGAATTTTGGGAAATTGCACTGTTTTGTATACGTATTGGGTGGAAAATTGCAAATAAAACACATGCTTTCACTCCGTTTGCATTCTTAGCTTTCGCTGATAAATTCCATTATTGTTAGACAAATTTGTAGTACAAAAAGTAATGTGGATGCGCATAAAAGCCGTAATGAATTTGCTGTCAAAAGCTTTTTGTCCCAAAACATCAACTTGTCGCAAAGCATTATCAAATGAATCAGTGATGCTGTTTAAAGTGACAAAAGGGTTTAAATTACTTTTAGTGAAACCATTACTTAAATTATCAAGATTTTTACTTGCATTTACTGTGCCTTGATATACTACATTGTTTATAGCTGAATTGATGAAAAATGAGGATTAACAGGAGGCTTTTAATAGTCCAGTGTTGGACATAGGTCTCTCTATAGCTAGAAAGTTTTTGCTTAAAATTGGTATAGGGGTTATTTAAAGTTTTTCTTCTCTTTGCAGTGCTGTGCCGTAGTTTGTTTCCCTTAATTAGGTCTCACGGGATAAGTGGAGATGTTGATAGATTACCACCTAGACAACCTTATCGAAATTCAAGCTCAATTAGTTCACAAAATTTCCGGCTTTTGAAGTGCACACAAACCAACATAATACTTTTATTTTTTCATCAGAAGTAAAGACAGTATAACATTTTCATAAAACAAAAAAATCTTATAAATCTACTCATATTCATACATTTAAATATAAACGTATATTAATTTAGCTACAAAAACAATTCAAAAGAAATTTTTGCGATTATAGATTGATATAAAAATCTCTAGACGAACTGACGAAATGGGTTTCGTAAAAGTTCTGGAACGGCTAAACCGATTTTGATGGGACTTACACTGGCAGATTGCTGATGATATAAGGAGTATTTTAGGCTACTTTTAAGGCTAGTTTTGCCCCGCGGCATTACCCACGGTTCTTGTTATACCGCGGGCTCAGCTAGTTGATCATTAGTGTAAAATCTGCGAGTGTATTCTGTGTGCGAATAAATACATCAGTCAGATTTTAGCACAATAATCTTTATGTAAAACTTTACCTTTCTATACATTTACCATTTTATCTCTTTGATGACTAATAGTATGGTGGATGAGCAATCACTAATGTAATCAACTAAAGATTTTGAAACTTGTTGATTTAAGCAACAATTTTCCTCATTCTCAATCCGTGAACATCTCAAGGAGCTACTCTCCTTCATAAACCAATCACTGTTTAATACTTCGCTTTACATAAATCAGTACTACCAAAAATAACTGCAGAAGTGTTTATGAAAATACTCAGTTCTAGTTGAATAGAACTATGATTGTCGCACGATTTGGCACCATAGATGTAAATGTTATTACTGTACTGCAAAGTTATAATTCAACATCAGGTTTTATGCAAGCGTTCATTAAAGTTATGCAAGCAAATAAACGTCAGCATATTTACGAGCATATAACTCTAACACTAAACATTATTTTTAGACGTTTTTGAAGCAATTTTGCAATAAGAACTCATATAAAACAAAAGGATTATAGTCTAATAAGTAACTAAATAGTATTTATAAAGTCATACTTAGTTAAGGATCTTATATACTAATTGTATTTAAAGATTTTGACTATGTGAGATCGTAATAAACTACCATAAAAATTGTTTACAAGAATATCTTTTACGGGATGCTCCCTTTCAAGTCCTATCAGGAGTTTTAATCCAGATGTAGCTCAAAACTATGAGATAGATAAAGTACTTTGTTCAACATGGTTTTAACGATTTTCATCATTTGTACATAACAAATTAGAACATTGGAACATAAAAATATAATATGTAGTGTATCAATAAAATTATCAATTGTTTAAAAAAAGGAATCATTTTTTAAGTGGGTTAAGCTCAAAATAAGTTAGTGATCATATTAATTGGTGCTTTATTAATTGTAAATTCATTTTAATACTACTTAAATGACCTAGGATCATACTGGGAGGGAAAGACATGCACTGGCAGTGAGTTTTAGTGACAGCGAAAAATAGCACTATCATTTAGAAAGCCCGTTAAATTTTGCTTGCCATCTTGGCTAAGATAATAGGAAATCGCTTTAACAAATTATAGAAAAAGCGAATTATAATACTGGTAGTATATAACTTTTGAGGATTTGAATTTTCTTATGCATATTTAAGTAATATAACTATTTATGTAAACAATAGTGTATGTTTAAGACCAAAACCGATATGAGCAACGCATGTCAAAACAATAAATTGGTTTGTAGAGAATGCCTCCGGTATTGAATGCGAACTATGATCATGAGGGTTCATTCATTAGAATCAATCTTAATTGAAATAATCGTTAAGGGCTATTTCTAATTATAATTTACCCAAATCAAAATCAGCCATGTTGTTTCCAAATTTGAACTTGTCTGTAACATTCCTAATCACAGTAGTTTTTGAGTATGAAAGAATCCTTTGAAACAGTTTAGTTAGAGTAGAATTATATATATTTAGTATTCTTGTGACAACTGTTTCAGTTTCGCTAATGGTTACAAAAATGTTTTTGTAATAAAGTTATTAAAAATTCATGCATACTCTCTTATAAAGAATATTTTATGAGATGTTTCAATTTAAACACAACTCAAACTGACTCAACGTTATAAACTTGCAAGATTGAGCAGTATGAATTCACAATTGAGCAGTGTTTTCGTCGCTAGCGCTTCTCCTAATATATATTTCATAGCGTCACATGAAACATCTCTACGTCAGTTTTTGTTATAAGAGAAAATACAAAGCTTGACATTTCAGAGAATCTAATTTGATTATAACGAGAAATAAAAAGAGTGTGTTTTTATATAGACTATAGTATATAGTGTGTTGCTTAATTGTCCCACGTGTCGAACATAGTCATTTCTAAAGTAATACCTGAATAGACCTAAAGATAAATTAGCTTAAGTGGCAAAATATAGGAATGCAATTACCAAAGCTAGCACTGAATTTTTGAGAGCCTTACAAAACTCTCCAGAGAACTCTACACTCGATATCAAAAAAAAATCTGTAGCATATGGGTCATTAACACAATTCAAGCATTCAAGAAGGTTTCGATCCTACCACGAAAGGGTTGGTTTGAAACCTTAAGTTTAAAAACCCTTATTTGAAAAATAAATTTATAACTGTACAGCCACTTTACACATCTAAAGCTAAAGTACCTTGAGTATTAGGCATCAGAATTGACTTGCCAATGATTTTTTTTATAAATGAAATACTGTAACTAACTGTCGTGCTTTTGGCAATTGAATGCTTTCTGTGTTAAAATAATGAATTTCAGTTCAAGGACATTGTGCCAAAATATCCCCACCTCAAAAGTTGCTTGTTACTCCTTACATCATCAGCTATCTGCCAGTAAAGTCCCGTCCAACTCGGTCCGGCCTTTCCAAAGGTTAGCTGGAACTAATAGACCAGAGATAAAAAAAATTAAAAAGTGTTTTTTGATATAATAACTGTATATACTTTCATATGCATTTAGTGGCAAACTGTTAATTTGAAATTATAAACAGACACTTCAACTTCGTTTTTTTTGTATAAATATTTTAATTATTATAGACATGTCGGAAATTAATTTTGAATATTACATTAATATGTGTATTTAAACTAAATTAAACTGTGGTATTCCGCTACGCGAGTAAATTATATCAGTAAGTAGGTTTTTATATTCCTTTCTCTATTTGATTAGCGGTTTTAGTCGGTTCGTGTCCGACATGCCACAGGAGGTGGTACCCGAGGGGATTTCCGCACAGGAAAAAAAAAGTTCCCCAACCATGGCCAGCGTGGGGACGTATGGCCGTAACCCTCTCCTAAGAGGACACCCGAGCCCGTTATAGGGACATTATGGGCTGTTGATGATGATGTTGATGAATGTGAGAATTATTTCCTTTCAATGCACATTTGGGAAAATCTGATAAATTAAATTTAAATCTCCTTCCTAAGAGATATTTTTTACTTTGCTGTTTTTAGTGAAACAAAAACGTCGAACCAAGAATAGTATACATACCGACGATATTAATGTAGAATAAAATATACTCCGCCGAAACGTGAAAAAACAATAAAATACCAATAAAACTCAGTCCATTTACCAATCGTGTATCGAAAAAGTTTAAGCCTACGTTTTTTACCGTTCAGTCGCCATTGAAATCTCTCGGTCCAATTTTTCGACAAAGAACCACTACAATCAGAATTGATTTTTCCTGTTTCAATTTAGCTTTTTATATCATCTATTGAAAACACGTTCCTATACTTTCTATAGTCATGTACGTAAATGGAGAAGTATATAAAAGTGCAGCTCATCTGGATTTTATTTCAAATCAAGTGCGAACAGCACTGTCATCGTTGAAATATAATTGAAACAGCTTGTAGTTATTTTTAGCTCGTTTAAGCATCCCAGTGAAAGTAATACAGACGTAATGAATAGATTTGTAATGGATGTAATGGATGGATTTGATTAATTATGTTCAGAACACTATAATTTTTATTACATTCTTTCTGACAAGTTTTCAAAAACCTTTGCTCATCTAATAGATATTGGTAATAGTGTCATTCCATGTATCCTGGTTTTATATAGCTTACCTTATAAAAAATCGATTTGGATTATTGTAATGCTTATTAAAAGAAAAACTACGGACCACCGCGACCCAAAAATTATAAAGGCATATCTATAAAATACTCTCTGATTAACTGTTAACTATATGTTTAATAAAATTATAACTGTGCCTAAAGAAAAAATTACAATGATGTCCTAATTGCGGGATTGACTTTTACAGAAACTTTTAAGAAATATGTAACGAATACTTAATTACCCTTGGCATGTCGTAACATTCTCCTTTGAAATACCCGATCTTTATAAAAATATATAATTATTTAAATAAAATAGTTAAAATATAAAAAAAAAACCATTCAACTGTATTTGAAGCGCTTAAACATGCCTTAAGACGTATTTAATTAATATCAGTAATATATTAACATCGATATTGGAAATCGTACACCACTGTATTTAACCACAGAATATTAACCGCTGTGTGAGCAATTTCCTTTGAAACTAACTTGTATTACAACCGCAGTTTAATGCAGAGCGATTGTAATACATTTTCCTAAGGCTGGGTTATAGTCAATTTTGCACCCTTAACAAAAGATTTCAACGGCTTTCTTTGGCTTTGAGGGCTCAGCCCTAGTAGCTCCTATCTCTCACAGTGCGTAAGTTGTTGATTTGTTAGATAAAAAATAGGAATCCATTTTTTGGGCCTTCCACAGAGAACGCTTGAATAATTGAATGTTTTCGAGAGATCTCGAATAAGCTAGATCGTTTTGATTATATTAGTGAACATTAAAAATAAACACGAGTGTAAGTAGAGAGTGAAATGAAAGTATCGTTAGCTTTTGGCTTACTTAAAGCACTGGAAATTTTCTTATCTTTATGATTACACATTTTATGTTAATGATATAACAGATGTATTTATTTTACATTTTTGTATCTAATAATAAAAACCGCTTCCCGATAAGGCAAATGCTGTCTGTCTGAAGACCTCATTCTTTTTTAATATCTACAATAAGTCATAAATATATTTTAGAATTTAAAACCACCTCACCTCCTCGTTTTAGTTGCACAATGCTTATTGTAATCTGCCTCCAAAAACAAATATGTTTATTCATATCTGAGGCCAACAATTAATATTAGATACATATCCAGTTCGGAAACAGTAATGAAAATGCCTTGTTTAAATTTATTTTAGTGAAAACTCTATTTAATCTGAATTTCAGAAACGGCTGAATACGATTTTCATTAAATTTAATATGCAAGAAGTTTCGGGGTAATAAATCTAGGATATGGAACGACATAGCTACGATTCATTTTTAGAAAATTCATCACAACTACAAATAACAATTTGGAATACATAACTTTAGATTTAGAATATTAAAATGCGTAGAGAAATAAAATTCAGTAATTATGGAAACGTAAGCTTAACAAAATTTACTACCCAATAGACAAACATCTGAGAGATTGATTTTGCCTGAATTTATTCATTCAGTAAATTAGGTAACTACGAACTATACAAGAGTGCTGTAATATATTTCATTGAAGGTTGTTAAACTGTCATGTGATTTAATACTCGTTGTGAATTTTTTGTTCAATTTCTCGCCTCAAGGCTCAACTATTTGGAAAAGGTGGCTACATATCGACACCAATCGATAATGATCTCACATACACTATATTTTTCTTAATATTTTATTATTATTTCTGACTAAGGAAAATACGTTGCAGCGATGTTCTGTTTTTCAGAGGACAGATGGCCTCAAGGCTATTCGCAACAAGCTGTTTTATCTGTATTTACTATATTCTACTTTACTTTCAACCTAGATTCTCTCAAATGTTGCTATTTAAATATTTTTGATTTGACTAATACGCGCGTTTATAGCTCACAGAAAAAAAAACTGTAATGGAATATTAATCCATTTCAATGAATCCGAGTCAAATAAGTCAACTGTGAAATTATTTGAAAGACTACAAATCGTCCATCTCAATTCATTCGATTATATTAAATTTAAACACCATTTCTATTTTCTTCGCAGACAACTTTGCGCAAAAAGATTTTTATTTAAGATTGAAGTTTAGCATCCGATAAGCTGTCAATCTATAGTCTCGAGAGCTCACCCTTACTTTTTATTTGCAGAAGGACTAAATTTCTGTTTGAGAAATTTAAGAAATTTGTAAGAGAATTTCTGCAAAACTTTCACTAATTGCTTTATTTGTATCAGTTTTATGAATATCTTCTATTCAAGGGTAAATATTTTGTAATTTAAAGCAACATCTTTTTTAATCCACTAAAAGTTCTCGGCCATATTGTGTTCAAATCTATGCATGCTAGAAATACCTCTGGTTGAACCAAATATACTATTTAGTCGGTTTGAATCGGGTCAAGTCAATCAAACTAATCGTAGAAAGCACGATTCAAATCAGTTGTAAAGCTTGTAGGGCATAGGGTGTTATGTCCCTGCAACACAAATGGAGGTTCCGACCAGACGAGATAGTGAAGCCTGTCAGGACACAGCCAACATCTCAACATCACAACGGTTGATGTTTGGATGTTGGCAGTGGCCTGTTGTATATATGCCAATCGGCGCGAGAACTTCTATTGCGCAATTCAGGATTAGTAGTGTTGTGTAGTACGTTACTCCGCAGTTCAGTGTATCCTCAGTAGATGGCGTTGTCATATGTTTTTATGTTGGCGATATACGTGGAAGTTGCTCATACCTTTTATGATCAATTGTTCGTGTTTTATAACTACGCAATATCATAAACAACAATCAAATCAATTCGTGAAAAATAAAAAATAGACAAAATTATTAAAAATAAAAGTCAGTCACAAATGATGCGTGCCTTGAGTGAACCGTTACACTATCTAGATATCTTTACTTAGTCTTCGTGCTAAAGTTTAATGTACAAACATTAGACTATAACACATATAATTTATGCTGATATTCGAGACATTAATTAACCTTCAAATGCATAAACGAAGTTATGAATAATAAAACATTGTGATTTTTAATTACAGGAATTTCTTTTACGGGCAAACTAGTTTCATAACTAACTTTTGTAATTCCGACAACATGATCTTTATAAAGTTTAATTAAATCTCTATGAAGGTTTTTTTAGATAAGAACTAATACCTAATAAAAGCGCTGAGTTTTGGTATTTGGTAGGAGATTTTGTAATAGCGGTAGAGTAAAACTGGAATGTTAAGACAGAATTATTAGCAATAAAATAATTTCATACTCACTTTTTTACACTCTACATGAAATTTACAGTAGATTGATACGCAGAAAGCAGCTTTTTTGTGCTCACTTGTAACAGCGTTTTCATTAAACAAAAATAGTATCCGTAATTTTCATATTTTTTGAATTCGCCTCATTTATGACAAGTCATTATTTAAAAAAAAACCGACTGCGTATAATTATTTTAATTAGTTTTTTTTTAATGTACCCAGTGTCACTCTCACGACGAAGAGAAATCTATTGAAACCACTCAAATAAAATACGACAAGCCGCTTAGGCTCCACGGCGTATAAAGAAATATAAATACATACATACGTATACTTGAAAAACATAACCTTCTTTCTTTCACAGTCGGGTTAAAAGGGTTTTGATATGTCTTATTCAAGCAGGCAGGTGCAAAAATGTGTTTTCAATTACTACGACTAATTAAAGTGTCATCAACTGGTGCCCAATCGTCTGCAAAAAACATATTTCAGTTGATCGAAAATCGATAGCCGGCTCTACTGTTGAGTTATTTATTACGCCTGTTACACTTTTATTAATTCTATTTGAATTAGAAATGGAACAGATGACATTTGTTTTTGTATTGAAATATATTATTCAATTTCTTTCTCATTTGATGATATTGGAATTTAAAAATATCTTGCTTTGCATATTATACATAACTGTATTGTACAAACAACAGTACTTTAATATATTGTCGCTAGGATCAGACTTGGTAATAAATTACGTAATAAGTATTAGATTCATTTAATGCGCTTGACATTTTGACTGGGCCGCATTAACCTTGGCCATACTAGATTATTACATAAGTATTACATACCATGTGAATACTTCATATAAAATGATAGTATTAATTACATTCTTAAACACATTTCTAGTAAATCCACTTAATAGTTTACCAAATAAATATATCTTTTAAGGTTTGTTTTGCCGTCTTATGCCTACAGTATGAACTACTTAGTTTTAGTTTAGAAAGTGTTATGAAATATCCTAATTTTATTTTGCATGAAAAATAGTACCTAATATATGTAATTTTATTCTTTTATAGTTCAATTGGTATAGCAGCTGTACCTAGTAATACTTAAGTGGAGAATGGGACTGATTCCGTCAACACGCCCACCATTATAACTTGTACACATGTAAATATGTCACTCTGGAAGTCTCAAGAAAAATTAAATTGTCTTGGAACCCGCAACAAAATTAATAGAAGAAAACTAGAGGAGTAAAAAATATGATAAGGAGCAGAAGTGATGATTCTCTAAAAGAATAATATTTTTACTCTATTAGTTAATATTTATAAAATATTTAAACCTTATTTCTAAAGTATCCATAACTTATGAACGCAACTAATCTTAATAAAGGAAGTAATAATAACTACCTATACTAAAGCTTTGAAAAGTTTCAGTCGTAAATTTGAAGAAACTAAGTCCCTCAATTACAAATCAAAGTAAGCCTCACTCAAAATGCAGGTGGTGAAAGTTGTTAACTTAGTTGAAAGTACTTAGAATTCGTAACGGAGTAGATGTTGGCACACATCGCAACTTTACACCTCTAGAGAAGCGGTCCTACGAACTTTTTGCGAAGAATTTATATTCTACCCTTTGTAATTATACTTAGTTTGAGAACTGCTCTTGGCATCCAGCTTAAATTCGAATTCAATATTTCTGAGGGTTTCTGGATTAAAACTTATTCGGATTTTCTCACAAAAACTTTACTAGTTGAAGATCTTTATTGCTAGCAAATTTTGATATCAATAACTACATGCGAAGAGAACGTTGCGAGGAGTTTTTAGCCTCTTGATTGGGGTGTTGCAAGTGAGTTTGTCATCTTCCTACTCCAACAGAAGCTCAGTAGCCTTTTCAGGTTACTACATGTTCCTGGGAGTGATATTGATTAGAGGATTAGTTAATATGCCACACTTCTACATTCTATTTGAATGTGCTGCGGCGTTTCTTTTCCTCCATGCATCCCCTGCACAAAGAGCTGTCTGTTGCGCTTGTGAGTAGTTAAAACAGTAACAGTGAATAGGTGCTTGTTTAGGCGACAAGGCCCAGTCAGGATACCTATGACGTTCTTGAGATCATCCCTTTTGAGTCTAATCGGGTTAGTCTTTTTATGGTTCGTTTATTTTCATTCGGTTTTGTGTTTTTCTTCCGAATTGATGCGCAGCCATGTTCTTATTTTGTTTGCGACAAGGGTAGTAGTGGTTTCGATCCCCTTTTAGGCAATTTGTCTGCAGCGTCGTTATCCATTGAGTTTCAATGCCCTTTACCCAATGCAGGGTAATTTTGTTTTTTTCTTACCTGTTTTTTTTTATTTAATGAACCTTATATATTTATTTTCTTCCCTGCCATATTTGCTATAAGAATTTTATGACTGTTGCTTTAACTTTGTATTACTTAACTAATTGTAATTTTCTGGACGTTATGACCTTGCGGTTTGAGTGTTCACCTTGCCACCTGTCACTGTGTGGTGGTTTGTTTAAGTGGTGAGATCCACCTATAATTAATGGTTCCGAGTTTTTTGTACTTTACATTTAGTGTTAATTGAATGTTTCAAATACTTGCATGACATAGCACAGTACCATTAATGCCAACGTTGTATTTAGGAACAAATTGCGTACAGTTAGATAAGCTAGCGTTAGTAAACATTTTATTTCTTAATATTTAACAAGTATCCATGCTGAGAAGAAGGCCGGACCTAAACGATTATTAAATTATGTGTTATAAATTGGGAAGCTTAATGCATAACACCGTTAACATGCATGAGTTGGTGTTACAAAACATATTTGGATACATTATTTCCTTATTTTAAGGAAGTCAAACATCTATTCACTTTCCACTAATCCTTGGATTGATATTTTTATGGTTTTTAGGACTTTCAATATTCTTTTTTAGTTGTAATGTTGGCATGTATGTTAAAAAGTCGCATCAAACCGGTACCACCGGATCCATGAGTTTCTTAAGTCCTTGGTTTTTTCAAACTCCACTTTTGGATGTTATTGAAGAAAAGTTTCAAAGATCAACAGAAATTTATATGCTAAGTCCTATGGGGATATCTTTGAAACTACACACGTTTTTTTGTTCAAGAACGGCTGCAAATCAACAACAAAGCTTTGTGTTTAGATATGCTCGGCCATAAGTATTTAAAAGGCTTTGCACTAAAGTATCGTTTAAACACTTGACACCCCTTCGTGAAAACTCTCGTGACAAATATTACAACGGTGTTTGAAAACATTTGATGAATATGGTTCACCACTAAAGCAATTTTTTTTTTAAATAAATTATTAATGCAAGCTAGAAAGAAGAAGACGATATAATAACTGCTTGGTTGTAATTGAGTTGAAAACTAATCGACGAAGAGATTAAAATATAAAAAAATAGGAGCACATACACCTCGAGAGCAAAGATCTTATTTGACAATGAAATGAAATGACCCCCCCAATTGATTCTAAATCCTGTGAATGCTGTTACCATCTAAACAAGGGTACTACTAAAATTTGGAAACCGAAATGTTAAATACTTGTAGGATGTAATAATCTTGCCTATAATTCACTTTTATTTTATAATTACATTGATTTAAACATTCTCTCTTAATGAAGATGCAAGTATTTCGCATCGATTTTCTTTCTACAATCGCTAACGCCACGATTCTTTAGTTATTGGCTATTTTTTAGTTTCAAACACGTGATTTAGCGTTAAGAAAAATCATTCACATACTGAGTGTAAATAATTTGTTAATTTTCTAATGACGTTTACGCTTGTAGATTTTCAACATCGCTATTTGACCTATTATCGAAATACTTCAATTAATCGAGTAACTTCATGAATATGTCTGTTAATTACCTTCAGTTTAGTTATTTATTATTAGTATTTTATTATTTATGACATAGTTAACCATAGAGCGTAGAACGTAATCCTAAATGCCATCTACAGAGCGTCACTCGATTAACTGCAGTTCTGAGAATTGTTTGTTATATGCGACTCACAGTTAGAATATGTTAACATAGCGAAAGTTATTTGATAAATGCTTTGACTTTTCGTTCGGAAATCCTTATCTAAACGTAAAACAACTGAACCCTTATAATTTAAACATAGCTTAAATGGAAAAAAATGCTAAATTCCATTGATAAACGTTTACATAATTCGTTGAAAATAAACCAAAAAAAATTTGTAAGTTTTCTTTCTTAATAGTGTCAAAAATATAAAAAATTTTTTTAATTAAATCTGTCAAAACTTTTGACATTTTACATAATGGTGCATGAAGAGTAACATATTTTTATTTAGTTCGGACATGTTATTTTGATGTTTAATTCAAATGTTTGCGATGATATTATTCACACTCACACACACACACACACACACACACACACACACACACACACACACACACACACACACACACACACACACACACACA